>SJYO01050415.1:51058591-51202239 GCA_006410555.1 Capra ibex
GGAGGACTTGGGTCTCTCAGACAACGGTACTACCGGAGGAGAGTCTTTAGGGGTATGTTGGCACACTACTGGACTTGTAGGGTCTCTCAGGACTTATTATGCCATTATGACCCTTTTATTGTCTGTCTCTGTCTCTCCTTGTGTCTCTCTCCGTCTGCCTCTTATTTTGTCTCTTTGGCTCGCCTTCTTACCTTGGCCTCCTTTGTTTCTACTTCTGCTGGCTCAATCCTGCGTCCAGAGCCGTCCTTGATTGGCGCTCACATTTATTCTTTACTTTCTAGTCCTGATTATTACTCAACCCCCGACCCGTGGGAGGAGCTCGGTCCTGTCATTGGAGGGACGACCACTCTGTGTCGGGCGGGACTCCAGTCCCGTCCCGCAGTCCACAGGAGCACCCAGACACCGGGACTGTGAGTCTCGACCGGCTGGAACCCGTTCAGTAGATTGCGAAGTCAGGGACCAAGAACGTCCTTTCCCCTCTTCTCCCATCCTGTAAGACACCTCCCAAGGACGGTCCCAATTTACACGGTTACAAACACGTCTTGACTTTATCGGTAGCATCCTCGACCGACTCCTCTTCCTGTACCGTTGGGTGAGGTCACAAGAACGGACCTCTTAGGGCACCCGTCCCCTCGGACCACCCGACGACAGGTATCCCAGCGTGTCTCAGTTTGTGCTGACTTCACTGAATCGTATGTACGCATGTAACCTCTTCCTTTACCGTTGGGTGAGGTCACAAGAACGGACCTCTTAGGGTCCCTGCCCCCTCGGACCACCCGACGGCAGATACGCCAGCGTGTCTCAGCCTGTACTGACTTCGCTGAATCGTCGTAGTCGTCCTGGACCGACTTAGATCCTACTTAATAATTTTATACGAATTCTACATATTTCTGTAAATTTTTATGGTCCGGACATTCTCCGTACGTCCAAAGAATACAAAGACGACGACGACGACGACTCAGCGAAGTCAGCACAGGCTGTGACACGCTGGGGTATCTACCGTCGGGTGGTCCGAGGGGGCAGGAACCTTAAGAGGTCCGTTCTTGGGACCTCACCCAACGGTAAAGGAACAGGTTACGTACCTTCCCTTTTCACTTTCACTTCAGCGAGTTAGCACAGACTGAGAAACGTTGGGGTACCTGACGTCGGGTGGACCGAGGAGGCGGGTACCCTAAAAGGTCCGTTCTCATGACCTCACCCAACGGTAACGGAAGAGGCAGAATACGAAGATAATTCTTGCTTTTTGCTTTTATAACTATTGACCTACGACGGCGGGAGATCGCCCTAAAACCCTATTTCAAAGACAAAATTAGGTTCACCCTTGCTGTCAGACTGGGGAAATTCGTCCCACCACTGGTGCGTGTGGCGAGTCACCTTAGCGAGAGGACCGACCAAGACCCCATCTCCCCCACAGGGACCAATCGGATATGGGCCTGGACCCCACTGTTCCCGTTCACCTATTACCGGGTCTAACGCCTGGGGGTATTTCGTCCACCAATCCCCACACCTGGGACCTAACTGACCAAACACAAACTATACACGCGGTCCCCTTCCCCTAAGAACGAGTTTATGACCCCCTCCCCGTGTCACTCTCTCAGTCCTCTGGACATGTCAACCGAGTCCGAATAATAGTCGAGTAGGCCCTTTTCTCTACAGGACACAGTTGGAATTTTAAGTCACACGTCAAAAGCCAACAACAAAATTGGTAATCATACTCAAATAAATCCTTACCGTGTCCCTAACGTTAAGTCCTGCAAGCTTGATACCGTTTGGTGTCAGTTTAAGTCTCTTGTTTACTCTCCTTATAATGAATTGTCTCTTTTTCCTCCTTCGACTTTCTCCGACGAAACTTAGTTTCGGGGAACTTCTTTTCGTTCGGAAGTTCCGTCACTACCAAAGAGTAACCGACCCTACACCGACAAAGAGTAACCGACTCGACACCGGCGAAGAGTAACCGACCCGACAACCACCCATTCGGTTTTTTAGCAGGAAGGCGTCGACAGATCATTCCATTCACGGTAGGACGGGCCTTTACATTTCATTCGACGTCGCCTCCCCCCTCCGTTCTGTCGCGGGGAAATCCCAAGGGTCGACGTAAAATTTCGAAAGGGAAATAATTACAAGCGTGGTCTTATACGGACGTAGTGTGTGCCATTTCGTAGTTGAAATGTCTTGGGACTGTGTCCTGATGATGTTCTCCATGTCTCGAGGTGCGAGTCACACACGGCGGTTCCAGCGGGTCCCGTAGGCGTGGGTGGGCGTCTTACTGGTTGTCTCCCCTAGAACACTCCCTCCCAAACCCGGGTCCGGACCTTCGTCGAGGCACGTAGGACGAGTGACACTTGCAGTAGGGTCCTGTGTGTATTGACGTTCCTCCGACCCTCTAGTAGAGCGACCCTCGGGTCCTTCCCTTCTGTGCCACGACACCCGTCGGTGTCAGGACAGCGTGTCCCCGGTGGACAGGGACACCCGTGGACCCCAGTGTGCCACCCCCACAAAGATCAGAGGTGACGAAGGATGGTCTGGAGGAGACTGTGTCTCCAAGATCCTGTGTCCTTTATCTGAGACTTCTTAAGCAATAAAGCGGTCGATCACCTTTGTCTTCCTTTGTCGGGACGTTCCTCCACGTACCCTAAGTCTCACTCCGTAAGTTCGGGTCTCCTCGGGTGCTTGCCTCCACCACGACGCCTACCTGCGGGTGAGTCCCTCTGTCCTTGGTCGACGACACAATGGAATCCACGTTTTCCCCAGAAACGTCCACACCGACAATTCCGAGAACGTTTCCCCTCTACTCGAACCTATAGATCCACCTGGGTCACATTAGTGGTCTCAAGAATATTCTCTTCGTCCACCCAGTCTCTCACTCCTCCACTCTGCACTGGCGTCTTCGTCCTCAGGATCAGTCTCCCTCCTAGGCTTCGACCTCCTTCCCCGGTGCTCGATTCCTCACTCCTACCGGGGGTCTGCGACGTGTTCCATCTCCGTCCTAGGCTTCCACCTCCTTCCCCGGCGCTCGGTTCCTCACGTTTACCCGGGTCTGCGACGTGTTCCATTTCCTTGCCTCGGAGGGCACCTCGGAGGTCTTCCTTGTGTCGGGACGGGTGGGGCCCAAAGTCGGGGCCCATTGACTAGACTGAAGACCGAAGGACTTGACATCCCTTTATTCGACGCGACAAACCACGACGATACACTCACCATTAAACAATGTCGTCGTCGACATACGAACAACCCTACTTACCGGAGGTTAGGGTTTAGACTGCCCGTAATCGGGTCACTCCCCACTGCCAGTCCAGTTCCTGTCACAGGATGTCGACGACCCGGGAGAGCACGGACCCCTTACGTACCGCAGGTCACCCCTACTTGACCCCACCCTACCCTCTTCCCCCGGACGGTCAAGGAGCCCCACCTGGATTTCGGGCTCCCCGGGAGGGACACGTCAGTACCGGAGTGGTTGAGGGAGCCGGTCCGGTGGCACGGGTGCGCACACCCACAGACGTACGCACATACGCACACGTGTCACACACGTGCACACATTCAGACACACACACACGCACGGAAGTACCGGACACGCACACCCCCTACCCTCGACACACGTCCACCCCGTCGAGACGCGGAAGTGGGTCTGTGTTCAGGGGAGTCTGTGAGACCCCAGTCTTTTGTGACTGACAGAACAAAAANTCGTCGTCGACATACGAACAACCCTACTTACCGGAGGTTAGGGTTTAGACTGCCCGTAATCGGGTCACTCCCCACTGCCAGTCCAGTTCCTGTCACAGGATGTCGACGACCCGGGAGAGCACGGACCCCTTACGTACCGCAGGTCACCCCTACTTGACCCCACCCTACCCTCTTCCCCCGGACGGTCAAGGAGCCCCACCTGGATTTCGGGCTCCCCGGGAGGGACACGTCAGTACCGGAGTGGTTGAGGGAGCCGGTCCGGTGGCACGGGTGCGCACACCCACAGACGTACGCACATACGCACACGTGTCACACACGTGCACACATTCAGACACACACACACGTACGGAAGTACCGGACACGCACACCCCCTACCCTCGACACACGTCCACCCCGTCGAGACGCGGAAGTGGGTCTGTGTTCAGGGGAGTCTGTGAGACCCCAGTCTTTTGTGACTGACAGACCAAAAACAGAACAAAGGGAGTGACTCAAAACCCCCTGCCACCTCGTCTCTGACCCTGGATCTTGGACACATGGGTCGCGGTGTACGCCCCGACGGTGAGAACCTGGACACTCTTGTGACTGACTACTTGTTCCACCTCACACTAGGTCTTTTGACCCACAGTCGATACTCGACGTACGCACGTCGGGTCTAAGTTCTAGTGGTGGGCGTGAGATCCTTCCAAACGTCTCAGTCGAGTCTTCTGTTTTACCAAGAGGCCCCCGTCACCTTCTAAGTGTCCTGTGCAGTCCTTAGGTGACCCGTTGACATCCTTGTATCGACCCAGAGACCTTTGTCGGTTCGTGGTATCGACCCAGAGAACTTTGTCGGTTCACGGTTTCGACCCAGAGATCTTTGTCGGTTCTTGATCTCGACCCAGAGACCTTTGTCGGTTGTCTGTGGTATCGACCCGGAGAACTTTGTTCACGATGTGGAAGAGGGGTTCCTCGATCAACCAACACCCTCCCTAGTGTGTCAATTACTTAGAGGATCTTCCATTATACCCCCAGAGTCCTGAAGTCGAGAACTGACGTCCTCCTACCTGATCTACAGAAAGGTCTTTCCTTACTAAGGTGCCCCTTTGGGTTGCAGGTGAAGCCCGAAAACGTTCACACTGAAGGACGTAGAAATCACGTCTCCGGTCCACCCGTACGCCAGTTACAGACCGTTACCAACGCATGCACGACCTGAGACGGTACCCGAGACTCCTGCCGCCCCTGTGTCGAGACCGGCGAGAGACCCACTCCTCGAACACCAAGTCGGCCCGTATCCAGTGGAGGACCCCCGGAGGACGTCGTCCCCAGACTCCTATTTCTGTGTCCCACTCAAACCCACCGTCTCACTCCCGTACAGTGGAGGTGTCACTCCTGTGTCTTCTGTAACACCGAAGATAGGGAGAGAGAACCCCAGGGAGGGAGACCCCCTCAGACTGGTGGTACTTTTCGGGCACACCACTCCTACACTCTAGGACGGACGACGGTCCCCTGACGCGTAGTACCTTCACCTAGAAGGTCGGGGCCAGCTCGGAGACTACTCACGTCGGGACGAGCCGTAGAACTGCCGTCGGAGTCTTGTCTGGCACTCGGTCTTGATGGGTCGACTAGGCTAAGGTTCAAGGACCGGGTTCTTTGACTCTACTAAGACAATTCGACGATTTAACGTCCCCGAAACCAAGTCTCGTAATCGACTACTTACGTTTGTGAATGGCTCCGCGGGTGGAGAGGTAGGTACAGTCCTTTAGACAGTTACGACCGGTGTAGACTTACGCTCCTCCTGGTCCCGAGTCAAGAGACTCTACCTCGAATTTTCTGTTTGTACGGACTGGAGTGTCTAAGTATAAAACAGAGGTGGGGTGGACCTTGCAGGACCGTACGAAGTGAGGTCGTGACGAAGGGACTTCACACCGACTTGGGGACGAAGGGGAGGGTCTGGACAGGGGGGAGGAACAGAAATGGACGCCAGGGTAGAGCCTGTAGGTGTCGACCCGACTCGGACTCCTCTTTCTTGTACACTCGGGACTCCCGACGGACCCCCGTCTCCTGCCCGTCCGACCCTCCAGTAGGGGTCCCAGGAGTGGAGGGGACCTCAGAGACGAGGAGCAGAAACGAAGACCCTCCGGGACTCCTCTCAGTCCACACTTAATTCTTCTCTTCCGAAGAAAGGTTGTGGGGGTTTGTCAGACGGACCGGTGGGGTCGGACAGGGACTCTGGATGGAGCAAAAGAGGTCTCGACTGCTACCTCCTCTTCTTCCTGGTCCTCCCTCTCTGGTTCCTCTTTCCGGTGTCTCTGGGGTTACTCTTATATTTAGACGAGACAGCTGTCCGGACTCCCTCGACCCTCCCACCTTAGTCTAATAGTCGTCATACGGAAATACCTCGTGGACGACGTATGGCGGGGGGGGGTGTGTGTGTGTGTGTACGACCCACGAATACCACAAGTGTGAGTCTATATTTCTTTCGAGAGTGTACGTGTGGTCAGGACACCGAACCCTGAACGAGAGGGGACGAAATGTTTCGGTCCAGACTCGCGACTTCGGGACCCAGGTGTCGCGTAACCGTCTCGACCTTATTATGGTTGTGGTTTCGGACAAGAGAAGGAGAAAGGGGTTTCTCGTGTGAGGTGCTCCTCTCTTCTTTTATAAAGGAGGATACTTATTCTAGTTACGAAGAGGTCCGAGTCCGTCACGACGCCCCAGCCACGTAAATAATGACCAAAACATGTGCTCGCTGCTCCTTGCACCTTCCTGACCCACTAAACTAAACGAGGCCCCGCGTCTCGACCCCTCCCACCCTGACCGAGGTCCGTCAGAGCCACTACCTCAGAAGAGACCTGTACTCAGAGGTGTCATACTTTATCCTCACTCCCTCGCTCTACCTTCCCCCGACTCGACCTGAGGAAGGGGGCCGCCCAAGTCCCGGAAGGCTCTCCCGTCGAGACGAAAGATCCGACGAGTCCACATTGGTAGTCGACAGGGAAGGGAAACCGAGGGTCGGGTAGGGGGGTGGGGTGGCGGTAGGAAGACAGTCGCGCCTCGGCCCGGGCGGCACCTGGGACTGGCGTTCCCCCGCCACGCCTCGCTGCCGGTTTGGGGGCTCAGACCCCAGGTCAGACCGACGGGACCCGACCAAGGAGGGAAGGTTAGGGACGGGGAAACCTGTTCTTGGACATTCGAGAAAAGACGTGTCCTTTTCCCCGCCTCCGAGACTCTTCCAGACCCTTCACGGCGGGTGCTACCCGGCAGGACCGTAATGACGGTAGCCCGCGGACCACGTCCCAGTAGATCGGTCCACCCACGACAAGGGTCCCAGGAATACTCACAGTCTCTGTGGGGCACGGGACTCGGACGGTCCGGGCACGACGCGAGAGTGTCAGGGACTCGGTCCAGACCGTCTCCCGACGCGGGACTAGGGTCGTGTCTCAGGGGTTGGGTGGGGCACGGGGCTGTGGGGAGGCCCGTCCCCAGTCGATGAGTGGTCGCCTCCTCGTCGTGACTCACCACCCCCTCGACTGCGGAGNCCCCCCCCTGTCCTCTTCCTGACCACGACACATCCCCGACGGGTCCCAGACAGGGAGAGTCGGACCACGGAGAGGTAGGACTCGTAGGCTGGCGCCCGGTGCGTGCCGGAAGTGAGTTGGGCCCTGTTGTGACTCTAAGGACTCTTTTCCCCGACCCCGGTCTGTTCCACCTCGAGGGGGACGAGGTAGTACGACCCCAGTGGAGGGAGTCGTGGAGGGTCTCGACACGGGGTGTAGTGACGGGTCTGAAAAGTACCACTGGAAGAGACCCCCACCCCTCCAGTCTCACACGACCTGGCTGGGACTGAGGTCCTGTGGGACCCCCGACTGGTGTGTGTCCTGTCCGTACCGGAGCGGGGATTTCAGGGGACTTCGTGGTAGGTCGAGACCAGTCCCCAGGGGACCTGGAACACTGAACGGACCACTCTGGTCCGAGTCCCTCGACTCGGTCCGTCCCTCCGTCCCCTCCGTACCCGTCTCTCCTGTCTTCGTCTCCCGAGGCCCCCGCCCCCACCCCCGGTCACCCGCCTCCCGTGCCGCCCCGCGTCCGTGTGGAAGTCCTTCCCGTCTCTGCCGGAGGCGCCAGGGGAGGTCCGAGTCCCGGAGCGACTCGCGGCTGGTCCTCCTGAGATAAACTATCTACGTCACTATTCCGGGTTGCCGTAGAAGTGAGTCTCACCACTACACCTTAGACCGGAGCCAGAGGACAAGTGGAGCCCTGCACTGTGGGTGTAGGAGTATCCGGAAGGATAATGGGAAGAGGTCCGCCTTCGAGCATTGGGGCCGCCCCGGGGCCGTGTGCTACGAGTGGCCGGCGGGGGTCCCGTGGTGCCTCGGGCCGAGTCGACTCTACCTCCCAGACCCGTCCCAGGGATCCTCCCCTCTCGTCCCGGGGTCCCAGACAGGACTCCTCTGGTCGTGTGCTGCGTCAAGAGAGTAGAATCACCTCTTAGTGGTGTGGTGTGTTGACTGAGTAGAATCACCTCTAGTGGTGTGGTGTGTTAAGAGAGTAGAATCACCTCTAGTGGTGTGGTGTGTTAAGAGAGTAGAATCACCTCTAGTGGTGTGGTGTGTTAAGAGAGTAGAATCACCTCATAGTGGTGGGTCACGTTAAGTGAGAGAGCGAAGAAAAAGAACAACCTTTGAACGGTGCAACACGTCGGGACCGGGGTAGGTCAAACCCTGCGGGGGTAGCGGGGACGTCTCCTGTCGGGGTGGGGGACGGGTAGGGTCCCCGTCGACTTAGGGGTGGTGACGCCAATCGGAGGGGTGACTACATTCCTGGGACTCCGAGCCAGTGTCGAACGAGTCCTACTGTGCCTCCACTGTCTCTTCGACCCCCGTCGAGGGAGGGACGGGTGTCGGTGTGGTCTCTCTCCCCGTCCCCGTGTGTCGCCCCCTACGGGCCCAGCAAGGACCCTACTCCTTTCGTCCCGAGACTCACCCCCCTCACTGGACACGACCCAGACTTCCCTTCCCGGCGACGGACACGACCCTCTCCAACACACCCTCCCCATCCACATACACGTCCATACACACACCCACCCCACATATATACACACACGTATACACCCACACACACACCCACATACACACACACACGTCCATGTATACACACACCCACACACATCCCTCACACATACACCCCCCACACATACCCACACACACACACACACCCATATATACACACCCACAAACACACCCCCCACATACACACACCCCTACACATACCCACATACACACACACGTCCATATACACACACACCCACACACATCCCTCACACATACACCCCCCACACATACCCACACACACACACACACCCATATATACACACCCACAAACACACCCCCCACATACACACACCCCCACACATACCCACACACACACACGTCCATGTATACACACCCCCACACACCCCACACACACATACACACACCCCTACACATACCCACACACACACACACGTACGTCCATATATACCCACACCCACACCCCCACACACACACATGTACACACCCCCACACATACCCATACATACACACACACACGTCCATATATACACTCACGTACACACACCCCTCCCACATACACACACACACGTCCACACACCCCCCCTACACCCACCCACACACACATACTCACACACATATATGCACCCTCCAACCCCCACACCCATACTTACACACACCCGACACCCACACACAGACCCCCCCACATACACACACACACACACGTCCATACTCACATACGTACACACCCCCCGACACATACCCACACCCACACATACCCACACCCACACACGTCCACACCCCCACACGTCCCCACACACACACACACGTTCATACACACATACGTACACACGTCCACACCCCCCCGCCCACACACGTCCATACACACACGTACACACACCCCCACACATACCCACACCCACACACGTCCACACCCCCACACGTCCACACCCCCACACGTCCATACACACACGTACACACACCCACACCCCCCCACACACACACGTCCATACACACACGCACACACACCCACACCCCCCACACACACACGTCCATACACACACGTAACCCCCCCATACCCACACACACACACGTCCCTACTCACATACGTACACACGTACACCCCCCACATACCCACACCCACACACGTCCACACCCCCCACACGTTCCCACACACACACCTTCTGTACCCCGTGTCTAGACCGGGGTGTCTGAGGTCCCCGACTCCCAGGAACACACGTGAGACGTCGTGGACCCGCTCGGGTCCCAGACTCCCAACCCACGGTTGACCCCCCGCCCTCTCGACCTCGACGTCGAGTCCCAATCTCAGACGCCCGTGTCGGGGAGTACGTCGCCCCCAGTCAGAAACCGGTAGTCGCCCACACACTCCGGGTGGGTGTAATACCTCCTGTCAGACGAAACGAGTTTTGGGTTACTAAATTTGCAACTATGGTAGGGTTTTGTAGGAACGTCTGTGTGGGTCTTACAAACTGGTGCATTCACTGATATCCGGTCGGCTCCTCTGTGTTTTAATTTAAGGTGTTTAAGGTGGTGGGGGTGTCGTAGTTGAACTGTGGACGCACGTGCAGGACTTTGGTGTCGATTGGAGGTCTATTTCTGTTGTTGCACTCACTCACTCCTCGCGGGAGACGACCGGGGACGGAGACACCCCTGAAGTGACTGACTTCGGTTGAAGGACGAAGTCCCGACGTTCAGGAGGAGCTGGGGGGTTGGGGGGTGGTGGTGGGGGTGGCGCGGGGACGGATCAACTCTGTGCACCCCAAAGGTCTTCGGAGTCACTGTTCCTGTGCCTTTATGTGACCCTACCTCCTTCTCTTATGACTCTTTTGGGTCCCTACCAGAGACGTCTGAGTGGGACCTGTGTCGCTGGGAGTGGGCGGTCCCTTACGCCCTGGTCTGGACACGAGGGCGAGGAGGTGTTTGTGCGTGTGTGTGAGTATGTGTATGTATGCGTGTGTGTGTACACGTGTGCACGTGTGTGTGTGGGTGTATATGTGTACGTGTATGTGTGTGTGGGGACGTGTGTGTACGTGGGTACGTGTATGTGTACACGTGTGTTTATATGTCTGTGTGGACGTGTGTGTGTGTGGACGTGTGTGTGTGTGTGTGAGTATGTGTGTGTGTACGTGGGTGTAAATGTGTATGTGTGGTGTGTGTGTGGATGTATGTGTGGGTGGGTTTATGTGTGTGTGTATATGTGTATGTGTGGACGGATGTATGTGCGTGTGTGTACACGTGTGTACACACGCGTGTGGGTGTGTGTGGGGACGTGTGTGTACGTGGGTACGTATATGTGTGTATGTGTACACGTGTGTGTATATGTCTGTGTGTGGGTGTATATGTGGACGTGTGTGTGTGGACGTGTGTGTGTGTGTGGACGGGTGTATGTGTGTGTGTGTACGTGGGTGTATATGTGTATGTGTTATGTGTACACGTGTGTGTATATATCTGTGTGGGTGTATATGTGGACGTGTGTGTGTGTGGACGGGTGTATGTGTGTATGTCCATGGGTGTATATGTGTTTGTGTATATGTGTGGTGTGTGTGTGTGGACATGTGTGTGGACGGATGTATGTGTGTGTGTGTGTGGGAAGTGAAGGGGCAAGACGTCTGACGAGGGGAGTGGAGTGTGAAAGTGTGGGTCCTGTCCGTCGACGGAAACTCTGAGTCGTTGTGTCTGACCCTCTCGAGGGGGAGGGAATGGGGAGTGGGGGAGTAAGGGAGGGAGAAAGAAAGGTGGTGTAGATCCAGGGCAGGTAGGTAAATGACTCCGGAGGTACACGGAGACCTAGGTGTTTATGCCCTTTGTGGGGCTGCGGACGGGGGAACCCCGACTGTCAGGTCTCCCTGCTGTCTGCAAGTGTCTGTTAACACGTTTGGGTGCCCATACCCTCCACTGCACACGAGAGAGCCCCACTCATACCCTTAGAGCCCCTCCCCCAGTCGCCCTCGGCTCGACGGGAGACCCCCAGTCTCCCTCCCCCAAGGACTCGACTCTCGTCTGCACCTCCTACGAGGGACCCGACTCCCCGTCCCGAGTCCTCAGTGCCACCCCTGCCGGCCCGACCCCCCACTCTAAGTCTTTCACTTTCTTTTGGGTCCCTCGCCGGCCGGCGAAGTGCCCCCGTGACACGTCCCCTCCGGCCTCCTCGGCCCGTCGGAGTGCCCCCTCACACGTCCCCTCCGACCTCCTCTGTCGGCCGGACCAGGACCCGCAGACGGGGACGGGCCCGACTCGCGACAAGAGACGTGCCCCGACGCCCCCGCCAGACCCGAGCACTCCCACCCTCGACCACCCGAGTCGGACCAGGACTCTCAGCCCAGTAGGGGCGTCCCAGTAGTTCCCGTCTCCCCCCTGTTCCCTCTGGGCCCGGTCCCAGGGCGTGACCCGGACAATCGTCGAGTCCCGTGTTGGGTCCCGGGAGTCCGGGGCCCAGGTGAGGTGAGAGTAGCTCCAGGTAGAACCCCTCTGCCCCCAAACCCCCTCTGAGTGGGACGACCCACGCCCGGCAGACCCGGTCTGTCTCTCGACCTTCTCTTCGAGATCATTCTTCTGCGGGCGGACTGCCACAGGAGTGCCCGACGTCGGGGCCCCGGGAGCTCCTCGGCACCCCACCCGTCCACAGAAGGGTACTAAAGGGTTTGAGGAGGGGCTCGGGGGGTCATAATGTAGACTCACGTTCGAGAGAGGAGCGAGACTTCATTCGAGTCTGTTGGGATGGGAGAGGAGGTCCGGCCGGGTTGAGTCAGACGTGCGTGGGGTGTGGGTCGGGAGCAGGTCCTGGCTTGAAAGGGGCAGTGAACCCAGACCCGGTTTAGACTCCCGCGTCGGGGCCCCTACCTCTCCCTTAGTGCAACGTGGGGGTCCTGAGGCCACAGAGGACCCGACCTCAGTCCCGACTCGTCTCGGGGAGACGGGGACCTTAGGCCGGGCCGTGGGGGTCTGAGTGGGTCCGAGTCCTCTCACCTCCCAGGCCCGCGGTACCGGGTCGGGACAGGGTCGCGCGGGACCTCAGCCATGACTCCCTGCCTCGGACGTCGGGCGCGCCCTCTTCCCTACACGGGGCCCGGAAATACCCCGTCAAAGGTTGGTTGTCGGAGTGTGTTTCCCCTTCTCGCGGGAGGGGCGGGCAGTGTGTGAAGGGCGATTCCCCGGGCGTCCCGGTCGAGTGTCGACAAGGAGGGAGACTCGGGGTAAGAGGCGGGTCTTGTGGCTGAACTGGCAGTCAGGGCTGAGACAAGAACCCGTTCCTCAATGTAGTGAAATACGGTTGCCAAGGAGCATAACTTTTACCTTTTGGGGCTTTAGGAGGAGACTCACAAATTATAACGCTACATACAATGTAAGGGACCTCCACAGTTCACGTAATTTTTATGGAATAGGGTACCCAAGAGACGGGGAAAGGGGCCCGCCGCGACCTTGGTCCCCTCCGCCCCGACCGGCCCCTCGTGTGTGTTTTAGGGTCTCGACTCACTACCCCTCTGTCTGGAACCCTGGACCCGGACCCGAACCCTGGGCCACCCCGGGGGTCGACCCTCGACTTTACTCTCGTCCCGACCCCCCACCCTCCCGCACACACGTGTACCTCGGACGTCCTGTCCTCGGGACAGCACCTTGGGGAACAGGAGACAGGGGCTCCGGTCCCTTGTCGACGNGGAGTGTGTTTCCCCTTCTCGCGGGAGGGGCGGGCAGTGTGTGAAGGGCGATTCCCCGGGCGTCCCGGTCGAGTGTCGACAAGGAGGGAGACTCGGGGTAAGAGGCGGGTCTTGTGGCTGAACTGGTAGTCAGGGCTGAGACAAGAACCCGTTCCTCAATGTAGTGAAATACGGTTGCCAAGGAGCATAACTTTTACCTTTTGGGGCTTTAGGAGGAGACTCACAAATTATAACGCTACATACAATGTAAGGGACCTCCACAGTTCACGTAATTTCTATGGAATAGGGTACCCAAGAGACGGGGAAAGGGGCCCGCCGCGACCTTGGTCCCCTCCGCCCCGACCGGCCCCTCGTGTGTGTTTTAGGGTCTCGACTCACTACCCCTCTGTCTGGAACCCTGGACCCGGACCCGAACCCTGGGCCACCCCGGGGGTCGACCCTCGACTTTACTCTCGTCCCGACCCCCCACCCTCCCGCACACACGTGTACCTCGGACGTCCTGTCCTCGGGACAGCACCTTGGGGAACAGGAGACAGGGGCTCCGGTCCCTTGTCGACGAAGAGGGTCCTCCTCGAGACGGTCTGCCNCTGGACCCGGACCCGAACCCTGGGCCACCCCGGGGGTCGACCCTCGACTTTACTCTCGTCCCGACCCCCCACCCTCCCGCACACACGTGTACCTCGGACGTCCTGTCCTCGGGACAGCACCTTGGGGAACAGGAGACAGGGGCTCCGGTCCCTTGTCGACGAAGAGGGCCCTCCTCGAGACGGTCTGCCACTACCGCCCGATGTGTCGTCGGCCACGAGTCAGAAGGATAATTGTCTTCGGAGTAAGATAGGTTCCCCGACACAAGGTTGGGACCTACCCCTTCCCCTCACCTCTCCTACGCCATACCCCGATTCCGTTAGGTTGTTAGGGTAAACGTCACTGACCTGGCACCTACCAGTTACTGTGAATTACACCTTATATAGTCCCAAAGACCTTAGTGTAAAGAGAGAACAATTGTCTCCCAGAGTATTCTGTAAACCGAGGAAATTAGGACAGGTACCCGTCGATATACTACTACTACACTATAGACCTCGAAGTTGTGGGTAGAACGTTGGTACTCCGTTGTTCGAACTGATGTTAACGTCTCTATGACTTGTATGACTCCACTTTCTTGTGTTCTAGATTCCAAACATCTTTGAGGACCTTAACGACTTTTTCGGGACACTGACGGATGGGGACCTCAAGAATTATTCATTTCTTATTGACACGATCTAAAAGACAGTTTATAGTCTGATTTAGATACTTGGTGTGACGTATTTTATTATTGACAGAATTTTATTATTGACAAAATAACTATCGAGTCACCATTTCTTAGGTGGACGGTTACGTTCTCTGTACCCAAGTTAGGGATCCGGCCCTACTAGGGTGTATGACGTCTCGTCGATTCGGGCACACGGTAATGATAACTCGGACACGGGATCTCAGACATAAGACCTTGTTCTCTTCGGTGGTGTTTCTCACGTACCGTTGATCTCTCATCGGGGGACAAAGACGTTGATCTCTTTTTGGGTGTGTCATAGTTTCTGGATCGTGTCGGTTTTTACTTATTTACTAAATTTTTTATTATTATTGATGGAACTTTTTATTTTGACAAAATATCGTATAAAATTTCCAACAGAATTTACGGAGTTTCTTTACTTTTGAGTCGTTTCCAGTATACCGGTTTTTACTTTTCTGCTCTAAGGGACCTCGGTCCGACTTACGACTTGTACCGACAGTGGAACTGTTGCTACTTAGTTCAAAATCAAAGTACCGGACTAGCTCCCATCGTCGATTTCCGATTTCACACTCCGATCATGTCAGTTCCGATCTCAGTTGGCCCCAGTGGGACCGATTGATCCTGCTTGTGGTTGTGTCGGGGCACATTGGTGGGTAGACTGGAGACACACGCACACACAGAGGGAGTGAGTACCAGTGATCACCGAAAATAGTCGAAATAATTGTCTATTGAACACCTGTCAATTGACGTTGGTAATTTATACCCGCACAGGTAACACCTAGATACCCGGACGTCATATCTTACACTCAGTTGTCACGACTCCACAGGTTCCCGTACGAGGGACGAAGGTCCTCTGAGACGACGTTTCGAGTGGAGTTCAAAAGGTCTGATCGGGTGTGGAGACAAAAGGGAAGTCCCGAAGGGACGACCGAGTCTGTCATTTCTAAGACAGACGTTACATCCTCTGGATCCAAGCCAGGGATCCAACCCTTCAAGGGGACGTCCTCCCGTGTCGTTGGGTGAGGTCATAAGACCGGACCTCTTAGGGTACCTGTCTCCTCGGACCGTCCGATGTCAGGTACCCCAGCGCTTCTCAACCTGTGCTGACTCGCTGAGTTGTTGTTGTGTAGTGTCCGTCTTTGTTTCGTTCGACTTTTTACGCGACAGACACCATACAACCTGGTCTTGTGTCCGGTTGTCAAGACATAGAGTCGCTCGTACATCCTGGTTCGTCAAAAGAAAGACGAGACACACCCAGAGAGACAAGACGGGGCCCGACTCGAGTCTTTTTTTGTCCCGAAAGACTTTGACAAGATGTCCTTTGGACTACAATATAATCCGTCGGGAGTAGGGGATTGATGAGGGACTGTACTTGATGTGTAGAACCGGGGTTCGGAGGATAGGTTTAACCGGTTCTAAACCAAAATGTTCACGATTTGAGTATAGTTTCGAAAATTTTTGAAAAAACGAAAAGAAGAAAGGAGTTGATGGTCCAGAATACTACTACCACTATATATTATGAGGAAATGGATGATTATGTATTCATGTAATAAGAACAATTTTTTTTTAATACCTCGAAGACACCACCAGGTCACCAATTCCTAGACGAACGGTTACGGGCCCTGTAAACCCGGGATCAAACCAGGAATCACACCCTTCTAGGGTGTACGGCGTCCTGTTGATTCGGGCACGTCGTGTCGAACTCGGACGGACGACGTTGAGGACTTTGGGTTCGTGCGGATCTCGGGCCCAAGGTGTTGTCCTCGTCGGTGGTGTCCCTCTTAGGGCGTGGCGTTAATCTCTCTCGGACGTGGCGTTGGTACTGGGTCCCGTTGGTTTTGTTCGCTGTGTGTCTCTGAGTGTCTTCACAAGGTTCGTCTTAAAACTGAGTCATAGTGTCTCTATTGTTAAAGGAACCACTTTGAGTCACTCAACAACTTACATAGAACGTTAAGACATATTACTCGTTACATTCTATGTATACTTTTGATAAAGAACTCCCGAAATAGATTTTAAGAGAATAAACAACTGACTTATTTTAAAGAGGGAAAGGGAGACAGAGAGAGAGACATAAAGACAGAGACAACCGTAGACAGAGAGGGACAGAAAGACAGAGAGGGAGACAGAGAGTAACAGAGACACAGAACTAGAGAGACAGAGACGGAGAGCGGGAAGACGGGAGACCGAACGAGAGAGAAGGAGGATTGGGCAGGACTTGAAATGAAGGAATTTCCGTCGGGACGTCGGGATCCGGGGGCCTCAGTATGTTAGAGTGAACTGTCGACGTGAGTCACCACACACCTCGTTGGTCGAGTTCGGCCAAGGACTGCGGACTGACACTTGTAGGGAGGGGGTAACGTCCGAGTCACTAGAGTGAAAAAATTTTTTTATATAAATAAAAAAAAATCACCAAAAAATTTTTTAAAATTAACCTCCGATTAATGAAATGTTATAACATAACCAAAACGGTATATAGTTGTACTTAGGTGGTACCCATATGTACACAAGGGGTAGGACTTAGGGGGAGGGAGAAGGGAGGGGTATGGTAGGGAGACCCAGTAGGGTCACGTTGTCGGCGCTCCTAGGACATAGGACGTAACTTGGACCTGACCGTTAAACAAAGTATATACTATAATATGTACAAAATTACGGTAAGAGGGTTTAGTAGGGTGGGAGTGGGAGAGGGTGTCTCGGGTTTTCAGACAAGATATGTAGACACAGAGAAAACGATAGAGTGTATGTCCCAATAGTAATGGTAGAAAGATTTAAGGTATATATACGCAATCATATGACATAACCACAAAAAGAAAGACCGAATGAAGTGAGACATATTAGGTGAGGTCAAAATAGGTGGAGTAATCTTGACTAAGTTTACATAAGAAAAATTACCGACTCATTATGAGGTAACACATATACATGGTGTCGAAAGAATAGGTAAGTAGACGACTACCTGTAGATCCAACAAAGGTACAGGACCGATAATGTTTATCACGACGCTACTTGTAACCCCATGTACACAGAGAAAGTTAAAACCAAAGGAGTCATACATACGGGTCATCACCCTAACGACCCAGTACTCCGTCAAGATAAACGTTAAAAAATTCCTTAGAGGTGTGACAAGAGGTATCACCGACATGATCAAACGTAAGGGTGGTTGTCACATTCTCCCAAGGGAAAAGAGGTGTAGGAGAGGTCGTAAATAACGAACATCTGAAAACCTACCGTCGGTAAGTCTGACCACACTTTACCATGGAGTAACACCAAAACTAAACGTAAAGAGATTATTACTCACTACAACTCGTAGAAAAGTACACAAACAATCGGTAGACATACAGAAGAAACCTCTTTACAGACAAATTAAGAAACCGGGTAAAAAACTAACCTAGTAAATAAAAAGACCTTAACTCGACGTCCTCAATGTACATATAAAAACTCTAATCAACAAACAGTCAACGAAGTAAACGATAAAAAAAGAGGGTAAGACTTCCGACAGAAAAGTGGAACGAATATCAAAGGAAATAACACGTCTTTGAAAATCAAAATTAATCCAGGGTAAACAAATAAAAACGGAAATAAAGGATATAAGACCCACCACCCAGTATCTCCTAGGACGACGCTACATACAGCCTCTCACAAAACGGATACAAGAGGAGATCCTCAAAATACCAAAGACCAGAATGTAAATCTAGAAATTAGGTAAAACTCAAATAAAAACACATACCACAATCTTTCACTAGATCAAAGTAAGAAATTGTTCACCAACTGGTCAAAAGGGTCGTGGTGAACAATTTCTCTAATAGAAAAGAGGTAACATATAAGAACGGAGGAAACAGTTTCTATTCCACAGGTATCCACGTACCTAAATAGAGACCTGAAAGACAAAACAAGGTAACTAGATATAAAGACAGAAACACGGTCATGGTATGACAGAACTACTGACACCGAAACATTACCTCGGACTTCAGTCCGTCCAACTAAGGAGTTCAAGGTAAGAAGAAAGAGTTCTGACGAAACCGATAAGCTCCAAAAGACATAAGGTATGTTTAACACTTTAATAAACAAGATCAAGACACTTTTTATGGCGACCATCGAACTATCCTTAACGTAACTTAGATATCTAACGAAACCCATCATATGAGTAAAAGTGATATAACTAAGAAGGCTAGGTACTTGTGCCAGATAAAGAGGTAGATAATCACAGGAGAAACTAAAGAAAGTAGTCACAAAAGATCAAAAGATATATATCCAGAAATCAAAGAAATCCATCTATATAAGGATTTATAAAATAAGAAAAGCAACGTTACCACTTACCTTAACAAAGGAATTAAAGAAAAAGATGAAAGAGTAATAAGCACATATCCTTACGTTCCCTAAAGACACACAACTAAAATATAGGACGTTGAAATGATATAAGTAACTAATCAAGATCATTAAAAGACCACCTCAGAAATCCCAAAAGATACATCTCTTAGTACAGTAGACGTTTGTCACTCTCAAAATGAAGAAAGGTTAAACCTAAGGAAAATAAAGAAAAAGACGAGACTAACGACACCGGTTTTGAAGGGTTTGATACAACTTATCATCACCACTTTCACCCGTAGGAACGGAACAAGGACTGAAATCCCCTTTACGAAAGTTAAAAAGTGGTAACTCCTATTACAAACGACACCCAAACAGTATATATCGAAAATAATACAACTCCACACAAGGAAGATAACTACGAAAGACCTCTCAAAAATAGTATTTACCTACAACTTAAAACAGTTTCCGACTTCGAACGTTACTCGGTGTGACATAAATGAGGGGTCTTTGACCGCTCACGATGTCTAGACAACGAAAGAAAGTATCTACTTTGCCAATGTATAAAGGGTAGTGTGACGACCCACTAAAGGTTTCGGGTGGAATTTCTTTCATTTTGTCCTGTCCCTCCTGAAGGGACCACCAGGTAACCTATTACTTGGACCGAACGTTACGTTCCCTGTACCCAAGGGAGGAACCAGGTTCTTCTAGGGCGCCCGTCGATTCAGGTACTTGGTGTTGATGACTTCGGGTGTGCGGGATCTCTGACACGAGGTGTCGTTCTCTTCGGTGACGTTACCTTTTTTTTTATTCTTGTCCTTTCTTTGTGAGACACTGTAAGGGTAGGCTTTCCTTTTGACTGTTTTAGGACAGATATAGGTACCACAGGACGTCGTCCGAAGTAAGGAAGTGGTGGATTTCGTCGGTTGTAGATTTTAGCGGACAGGTTCATCCGCTAAAAAGAGAACGTAAAAACATTTATGTCCCACTGGTGTATATATGTATAAACGTACACATACATATATGTATACGCACAAGTGACAACAAAATTGAAATACTGGGTTATCTCAAAACTTTTACTAAAAACTTTAGTCTATGTCTCATTCGTACCTGGTTACAAGATAAGGAACCTGATGTTCTGCCGTCTCATCTTCCTGTACACGAGTAGAGGAGGCTCTTGAGGCGTTTAATGTTGAGTGACGACTTGTTGGTAACTGTCCTCTTACAATCTAGAGTGGGTCTTTTCTATGAAACGGTTGTTTCCAGGTAGATCAGTTCCGATACCAAAAAGGCTCTCAGTACATACCCACACTCTCAACCCGATATTTCTTTCGACTCACGACTTCTTAACTACGAAAATTTGACACCACAACCTGTCTTGGGAACTCTCAGGGACCAACGTTCCTCTAGGTTGGTCAGGTAGGATTTCCTCTAGTCAGGACCCACAAGTAACCTTCCTAACTACAACTTTGACTTTGAGGTTATGAAACCGGTGGACTACGTTTCTTGACTGGGTAACCTTTTGTGGGACTACGAACCTTTCTAACTCCCGTCCTCCTCTTCCCTTGCTGTATCCTACTCTACCAACCCACCGTAGTGACTGAGTCACCTGTACTCAAACTCATTTGAGGTCCTCAACCACTACCTGTCCCTCCGGACCTCACGACGTCAGGTACCCCGACGTTTCTCAACCTGTGCTGACTCACTGACTTGACTTGACTTACAAGATAAGTAATTAATACATTGGTAGAAAACTTTAAGGACAGAAATGAGTTCATAATGGAAAGGTAACAGGAAACAAGGGAGGACGTACAGAAAGGTGACCCTAATAAAAGGAAAATGGACTTTGGTGGATGTTACGTCTTCTGTGTCAAAGTTAGTGGTCCAACCCTTCTAGGGGACCTCTTCCCGTACCGATGGGTGAGGTCATAAAAACGGACCTCTTAGGGTCACTGTCTCCTCGGACTGTCCGATACCAGATATCCCGAGCTTTCTCAACCTGTGTTGACTTCACTTATTGTGCGAAGGAAGAAAACCACGGGTAGACAACCACTTCTTAAGTCAAAAAGTAACGGACTTTAATTACAGAAGTAGAGTGGAGGTTAAAACTTCAAAAGAGGACGACATCTCAAGATCCAACCGTAAATAAAAAATCACTAATTTAGACCGTAATTAGTAAAGACAACGTTTACTTGACGTCTAGAAGAGTAACGAGGAAACTTTTATTAGACAGGAAAAAGAGAGTCACGAAAATTCTAAAACGGAAACTTCAAGTCGTTAAAAGGAGAAGACACAGAGTCGTATACACACACACAACTTAAAATGACTTCACATTATCTAATTTTCACGTGTATAGTTTACGTGTCGAACTGCTTAGGAGTCTAACTCGTGAGAACCCAAACGGTCATTGAAGAGAGGTTTCCATTACTGAAACGACTGAAGATTGTCGTACCCAATTTAAACGTACAAAACCAAGAAATAGAGTCCCACTTATAAGAGACGTCGGAGAAACACACACACACACACACACACACACACACACACACACACACCGAAGGAGACGAGTTGGTTTATAAAATTCTAAACAGATTGTGAGACCCACGACACCTCATAAAATAACACACTTAGTGGTGGTACGCATGTAGGGGGGATCACATTTCTCCGTAAACGAATCGAAGGTCAAATGTAATCCCACCTTTCACAACGAAACTGACAGAATTAAGTACAGGTCACTACTCGCATATACACACAAAGACAACCTTATTTGGAGCCCCACATTAACGGTACACAACAGGACACGTAAATAAGTTAAGATCATCCATGAAGACTTATACAAAACTTCACTACCGTAGTCAAGTGTGAGACTCGTAAGACCAATGGAGTGTAGGAGTGGGCGGGGAGACGAAAGGGTGGAAGAATAAAAACGGGGGGTACACTCCCCACCACCATGGAAACACCGTAATGAAACGTACAGAGTCCATTGATTACGTAAACCTTTGTAAAAGGATACCGAAAACCAGTAAACTTATAAGTAGGTTAAAACACTTTACAGACAGACTCAGTAAAAAGAGTAAAGGAGTAAATCTTTTAACTCAACTGAAAAAAAAAAATTGATTTGTCATCCTTCGAAAGAGAAAAAGAATAATACGAGCTCAGGAAACAGTCTACGCAAGGAAAACTTATAAACAAGGAGCAGATCGACTCCCAGTGAGAGAACAACGACGTAAAAATTTTTCTAATAAAGACTTAGAATAATCTCGGGTAAATAGGTTAAAATACAATACAAATAACGACGACGTTTCCCACTTCTTTAAAAGACATACAAGGAGGGTCTCGATCCCTACATGAAAAACCTAAATATAGAAGTCAGGAACCCTGTATTACGAGACACACACCCACCCACCCACCCCCAACACACGAGTATCAAGTGTACGTAAAAAGTATACCTTTAGACTAATTATGTCGTGTCAAATAGCCTTCCTGGTAGGAAAGGAGTTGACTCAACACCCTATAGGGCACAACATAGCGTCCTCTCGCGAGAGGAGACTACTAATCACACACATAGACACGGGTCACTGTGTACCTGGTCTGTGAGATCGGGGTATCACTCCGAACTGTGGATCCTCACACACAGAGGGTCGAAACAGAAAGATAAAGTTCCATGGTAATTTATTAAAACCGGGAGTCGTACAGATTGTTGTTGTTGTTTGGAGAGACAAAAGAACGACAACACAACGGTAAATATCTCGTCAAAGATAGACGACCCCGAAGGGCCCCTCCGCCCCCCCGCCATCATTTCTTAGGCGGACGGTTACGTCCTCTACGTTCTCTGGGTCCAAGTTGGGGGCCCAACCTTTCTGGGGGACCTCTTCCTTTATCGTTGGGTGAGGTCATAAGTACGGACCTCTTAGGGTACCTGTCTCCTCGGACTACCCGATGCCAGGTACCCCAACGTTTCTCAGTCTGTGTTGACTCGTTGATTATGAACTGAACTATTTATTTATCTGTTTATTTAGGTATCCTATATTCAATATCAGAGAAAAAGGAGTCGTTACACAAAAAGTATTCTAACTACAATAAAAAGGAAACATCAAACCTACTTAAGTGAGACTTCATGACTTGTGAAAATAAACATGAATAGCACCCGAAGAGACTCGAAGACCTTCGTCACTCAACTTCCGACTAGGTTGAACGCTTTGTTTATACCTAGTGTAACCTATTAATCTTCGGTCTATGTTAAGTTTAACCTCATACTGTTTCCCCCGTGTCTGGTCCCGAGACACTGTTGGATCTCGTCACCCTACCCCGTCCTCCACCCTCCCTCCAGGTTCTCCCTCCCCTGTGTACATATGGACACCGACAAAGTACAGCTACATACCGTCTTTAGTAGTGTTATGACGTTTCGTTAATAGGAAGTTGATTTTCATTTATTTAAAATTTTTTTCTACTTCAGTGTGTTTTTTAAATTTAATCTGTTCTGACCTGTTAAAGATCCAGTGCTAAAGGAGTTTATAACGAGAAGGAACCAAGAGAGAGAAGAAGCGGAAGTCTGACGGTTAATTAGGTGTATCTTCGAAGAAAGACACAGGGTGTTCAGAGACTCTGAAAGGGGGTTCCCACAAGGTAAAAAGAGAAGACGCCTGAAGTTAAACCCATATAAAATGGAATACAGGTTAAATAACGAAAACAGAAGACGTGACAAGGTCGGGGGGTACTGGTACTTCAGTCTCAGGTCTTTAGTAATCCTAGGTTATTGTACTCTCCAGTACCAGTCTCTTTGGTAGAACAGACTTTTTACAGAAGTCACTGACTTTAGTGTTTAAAGTTCCCTTCAGTCTTTTCGGTGGCAGACGATTCGTTCTGAACCTTTCAATCGAGTAGAGAGACCCCTGTCTTTCTTATCCAGTACGGTCCAGAGACTCATTACGGCGAACCGGTGTACGAGAGACCTCTAAGATAGTCTCAGACGAATTCCCCCTTACGGGCAAAACAAGACTTAGAGGAAACGTTTCTGACACCCAACAATTTCACCGGTCAGTCGAAAGATTTAGTCGTGCCAGGTCGTTTCTGTGTCGTATTTGGTGTTTATCATCGGTGACTCCGTGAAAATGTGTAGATGTGATTTTTTTTTTTTTTTTCTTTCTTTGACTGTCTTTAATTAATATGAATACAAAGTAAATTGGGTTAGATAAAAAATTAACTTCCTAATAACGAAATGTCTTAAAACAGGAAGAGACAGTTTGTGGTTGTATTGGGTCAGATAAAATTTTACCACAGAAAAGTCGTATTCTTTACTGGTTGTTCTATCGAGTGTGAGAAAGAGTATAATACATAAGTTCCAGGTCCCTCATAAAATAGCGGCTTCGCGTAGGACTAACCCGAAGGGTCCACCGAGTCACAATTTCTTGGGCGGACGTTTACGTCCTCGACGCCCCCTACACCCAAACTAGGAACCCACCCCTTCTAGGGGACCTCCTCCCGTACCCTTGGGTGAGGTCATAAGAACGGACCTTTTAGGTACCTCTCTCCTCAGACCGCCCGATGTCGGGTACCCCAGCGTTTCTCAGCCTGCGCTGACTCGGACGTGTGTGTGCACGTGAAGGGTCAGCTCTGACCGAAATACAGTCAACTAGTTGTTGGAGGACACTCATCGTCGGTGGTGAGACCCTCCTCGTAGACATTCGGGTGGGAGCCATAGGTTCCATTCGACCCCAGAGGAAGTGAGTCGTGTAGACAGGGACAGACACGGAGAAGTAGAGAAGACGAAGCGAATCAGACTGAAGTACGTTTAAGAGACAGAGGAAAAAAAAGAGAGACAGAGGTAGTTACTCAGACCTCCCGGAGACACACAGTGATACAGGGGTTCTTGGGGTCCCTGTGGAGGGTATATGCAGTGAGGGACCTAATTTTTCGAATTTTGTCCTGAAGACCCCACCAGGTCACCAATTCTTAGGCGGTCGGTCACGTCCTCTACGCTCAAACTAGGGACCAGGCCCCTTCTAAGGTGTACGACGTCCCGTTGATTCGGACACAGGGTGTTGATGACTTCGAACACACGGATCTCGGACACCTGAAGGGATCACCAATTCTTGGGTGGACGGTTACGTCCCCTGGGCCCAAACTAGGGACCAGACCCTTCTAAGGTGTGTGGTGTCTTCGATGATTCGGTGTTAATGGCTTCGGACGTACAGACCTCGGACGCGAGACGTCGCTCTCTTCGGGAACGAACGGTGTTGATCTCTTTCGGGCACCGTTGCCACTTTCGGATAGCGTCGGTTTTGATTTATTTAAGTAATTAAAACTTTTTTTCGAATTTTGGCGGGTAGATTCGGGGTCTCTCCTGGTCCCGGTCGGCCTGTACGAGTGTGAACTGGTGTTCGGGACCCTTGTAGTCGGCCCGTGTAAAGGTACACTAGTGTTCGGGGCCCCCAGTCAACTCGGGTAGGGACTAACGAGCGGTAGTCAGTCCTCGTGGACCTTCAGGAACGGCCCCACCGAAGGGTCTCGGGCCCCTCTTCAGTCGGGTCCTACGTACGAGCAGGGGTGCCGCCCCGAGAACCTCCTCCTCCCCACCCCCGCCCCTTGGTCCGGTCCGTGCGCACAGGGAAGGCCCGGGCCCGCTTCCCTCCTCGGCCGTGTTGGGTTGACCTGTGGTCGACATGTCCGTCGCCTTGGGTTGAGGTGTCTGTCTGTGCGTCCCACACTACGGGTCTTCGAATTGGGTTCATACAAAGTCAAAGGGACAACCAAGACAACGTGACTTTTCCTTTTCTTCTCTTCACTAAAAAAAGGAGAAAAGGGAAAGGACTCTTGTTTCTATTTCTCTTGTTACTCGTCGTCCGGACTTGTAAGGATCAACACAACCCAAAAACAAAAAAAAAAAACTGAAACGAGGATTGGGACTCACAGACATTGATTCAACCGTAGAGACGGGGGATGAGACGTCCTCGATGTGAAGTGTGGACGAAAGGAACCTGAGACACAATTTATGTAGGGGATCGACCACGAATGGGAACGTTGTGGGACGGGGAACATCAATGTATAGTCTTTCTTCTGCTGTCTCGGAGGTTCGACGGTCTGAGGTAATGACCCAATGACTGTGGGCAGCTACTGACAGAAACTTCGTTACGTTCTCCTTCTCTAGTTCTGGGATAGTAGAAGCGAGGAGTAGTGGCTGGGGACGTTCGGAAACAGAATATATTCGGGGATCTGCGGAGTACCCCCACCCCCTCCCGTGTCAAGAACTCCGTGTTCGGATGACGCAAGGGGAGAGACGGTCGACTCTTATTTTTGGTGGAACGATAAAGGAGGCTTGACAGAGGGGGAAACAAGTAAACCGAAGCGACCCGGCTCTTCCGGTTCGAAAACCGGCCGTTGTCAAAAGAGAGTTCTTCCCTTCATTGAGGAAAGGAACTCCAAAGCAAAGAGGAGTGACGGTCGGGACAGGTGCCCCTCCCTTGCAAAGTATCGTCTACAAAGTCGACGAAACGTTCATTTGACGACGAGTGAATCGACTCTCCTGAAGGGACCACCGAGTCGCCACTTCTTAGGTGGACGGTTACGTCCTCTTCATCCAAGTCAGGGACCCAACCCATCTCGGGGACCGCTTCCTTTACCGTTGGGTGAGGTCATAAGAACGGACCCTTAAGGGTACCTGTCTCCTTGGACTGTCAAGGACCCGAGTGTTTCTCAGATCCTATACTGAATCGTTGATTCGTTGTTGCAATAGACTTTGTGGTAGGTGGTGGACACCCATTAAACCAAAAAAAGCATTCATTTAAAACAAAGGATCTGATCAAAATCCGAGTGTCGCTTTGGTTCGTCTTCTCCCTAAGGGACCTCCAGGTCACCAGTCCTGGGACGTGAGAGTGACGGTTCCGCGGACCCAAGCTAGGGAACAACACCTTGATTCTAGGGTGTTCGACGTGTCATGCCTTTTTTCCCCCACCTACTAGTCTTCTACGGTTCCAAAGGTATGTGGAGGACGGGGTGGGGGTTGTCCGTGTCGCAGGGGGTAATGGTCGTCCGACCGTGGTCCCACCACGTACACAATGTCGACTACTTAAGTGTGACTGTAGTCTTGGGGGGCTTCGGGCACCAAATGTAGTCCCGAGTGGGAACTACCTGGAAAATACCCAGACCTGTTTGTGCATTGTAGTACTTAGGCGTGATGTCTGGGTATATGTCATCGAAGCGAGAGGTTTTTACGGAGACGAGGTATACAAGTAGGGAAGGGGGAGGGATTGGGCCTAGGAAAATGGCATAGGTATCAAAAGGGAAGAGGTCTTACAGCACCTCAACTTTAGTATGCGGCAGATCGGATAAGTCTCACTGACGAAGGTGACCCACTGTTCGTGAATTTCAAAGAGTCACAGATGTACGTGTGAGACGATGGAATTGCTACCTACTGGTGTCCCTGGATGACACCTCGGGTCCCTTGAGACGAGTCACAATCCACCCTCGGACCTCCCCTCCCTTCGACCCCCCTCTTACCTGTGGGCATATTCCTATCACTCAGGGAAACGGCAAGTGGACTTTGATAGTGGTGTAGCACGTAACCGATATGGGGTTATGTTTTATTTTTATTTTAATTTTCAAAAAAATTTTTTTATATCAAGGAGGGAGAAAAAAGTGCTCGAACGATCGAGGAGAAAAATCGTGTCTTATGATATGACACCTACCTGGAGACAAATAAGTAGACAAGAGGTTGACTAGTCGTAGAACCAACGAAGGTTCTACCCGTCAATACTTTTTTCGTCGACGAGATGTGTAACCTTCAACTTCGAGGGTAAGAAACTGGTGGACTACGTTTCTCGGCTGAGTAACCTTTTTTGGGACTACGACCCTTTCTAACTCCCGGACTCCTCTTCCCCTGCTGTCTCCTACTCCACCGACCTACCGTAGTGGTTGAGCTACCTACACTCAAACTCGTTCGAGACCCTCACCCACTACCCGTCCCTCCGGACCACACGACGCCAGGTACCCCAGTGTTTCTCAGCCTGAGCTGACTCGCTGACTTGTTGCTGTTATGTGTAGACACAAGTCGAAAAAACACGTCTGTATTCAAAAGTCAGGTAAATCCATTTATGGTTCCTCGTGTTAACGACCTAGTGTACCCTTCGTCCCAATCAAAACATTCTTTGACGGTCAGAAAGTAGTTTCGCCGACAGGGTAAAACGTAAAGGGTGGTCACTTCCTACTCTCAAAGAGAGCGAGGTGTAAAGAGGGGTCGTAAACCGAAGGAGCCGTAAAACCTAAAACCGGTGAGACTCATCCACACATAACCTTTGAACAAGGAACTTTATAACTTTCTGCACGTCTCACACCCGACTCTTCAGTCTGCCTCATTCTAAAAGGAGGCTAAGACAGAGGTGGCACTGGAACCTGTACAGCGAAGGGGGTACTTGAAAGTATTTACACTCGAGTAATCGAGGGAAAGAAGTCTTCGGTCAACTGGTGATAAATGTGTGACGGACGGTGTACGAGCCGCAGACCGTGTGTCCTCGTTTACTTCGTCTATCCCGGGGACACGGGTCTCGAGGGTAGGTTGGCCCCTGTCTGAGTGTCTTAATTGGTAGTTAACAAATTACCACGACACTATAGTTTGTTTCTTTGCCTCTCATCGCGAGTGGTGACATTGACGTCCAGTTGGGACTCTGTGGTCACAGAATTGCGTTGTCTTCAAACAAAGAGTGAATACGTTTATTGGTTGCACCCAAAAGGACCCACTTCAAGATTAAAGGAGGGATCCTCAAAGGTCCTTGATGTCAGCGAAGGTAGGCACCGGACTGGTAGAAGTACCCGTCACCACGGGAGACGGAGGTTGGTTTTCGTTCTCTTTCTCTTTCGTCTCTCCCACGTCGGTGGACATTTTACCGACCGGGCCTTTCCTATGTCCAATAAAGACGGGTTTAAAGAACCGACATTTATGAATGATACCAGTGTCCACTTACGTGGACTCTGGTCTGTCGTCTAAGAAGGGAACACTCATCGGTGGAGGGTCTCTCTGGTGTGGTGACACTCTCCCCCTTGCGAAAGGACCTTTGCCGGTCTACTCGAGACGGAGCACACCGTTCATTGGATTTCTTCTTTGTGTGCCCTCCGATTCACGTTTCCTCGCACAATACTGGGGAGGTTGGTTCCGTGACCCGAAGGAACCACCGAGTCTACCGTTTCTTAGGTGGAGGGTTACGTCCTCTGTGCCCAAGATAGGGACCCAGTCCTTCTGGGGGACCTCCTCCCGCTCCGTTGGGTGAGGTCTTAAGAACGGACCCTTTAGGGTACCTGTCTCCTCGGACCGCCCGACGTCAGGTGCCCCAACATCTCAGTCTGTACTGACTCGCTCACTTGTTCTCGTTGTTGAGCATCTTATACCGTGGAATCCGCTCAATGGAGGGATCCCTCCTCATGGACCACGGAGAGAAAGTAACGACAACGAGTTGGTTAGCCCACAGAGAATTTCTGGGCTTAGAAAACTTTGTACGTTTAATGAGCTCGAGGGTCGGATCAGTTCCTCTGTGTGTAGTGTCGAGAGGCCGTCAGTGCACTAGAGTCCCCACGACTTGTTGGCGATCCTTGTGAGCTAAAAAAAAAGAAAAAAAGTGTGTAGTTGGAGTTTTGGAGTCATTACACAGAGTTGTTTTACAGATAAAGAGTGAGTACACTGGGAAACCCCACAGAGGTCCAGACGTCAACCCCAGGGAGGGTGTCCCACTGGGCAAGAGGGTCCTAAGAAGGTTTAAACCCCCGAAGTCGTAGGTGATTCTGGAGAGACGATGGTCTCTCCGCTTCCTCTTACTCTCTCACTTTTACTGCGTAGGTAAAGACCTTCTTCCTTTCTTGTTTGTGACTCACCGTCCATAGCGCACACGAGACCAAAGTCACTACTCTCAGCCACTCCCCACCCCGACCGAAAGTTGGGCCCTTCTGGGAAACACCAGTGGATAACAACGCGAAGAGACAAATCGTTACTATATATTATAGTTACATGTAAAACACAAATAATGTCTTTTGTTTTGAACCTACCTATCTGACTGATGAATTCTTCGAGAACAGGAGGTCCTTTCTCTACTCAACGAACCCCGTCCTACCACTGACGATTTTACGGTCCCTAAGGGTCCACCGAGATCCTATTTGTTAGGTGCACGGTCACGTCCTCTGGGTCCAAGCTAGGGACACAATCCTTTTAGGGGACCTCTTCCTTTACCGTTGGGTGAGGTCATAAGAACGGACCCTTTAGGGTACCTGTCTCCTCGGACTGTCCGATGTCAGGTACCCCAGTGTTTCACAGCCTATGTTCACTCGATGACTCCTGTGTGTGTGTCTGTGAGTGTGCGTCTGTGTGAGTGTGTGTACACGTGTGTGAGTGTGTGTGAGAGTATGTGAGTGTGTGTGAGTGTGTCAGTGTGTATGTGTGAGAGTGTGTGTGTGTCCCTAAACTCTGACCCTTCATTCGAGTTTTCTTTACGACTATCTTCAAACCAAAGGTTTTTACTGACTGATCGAACAAAACCCAATTTGAAGGGTGAACGTTTTCTTTTTTTGCTTTGTTTTCTTGTCCCTGTTTGGTATTCCTTGTAGACGAACGGCCGGGACCTCGCAAAGGTTCCGTCCTCTCTTAAAAACCAAGGTTTAACGCTTTTTCTCTTCCTTTGGTGCGGTCGCCCTAAACAGTGCCCGCGTGTCACGACGTAGCCGCCGGACGCCGTAGATCTGTCGTCTTCGTGCCTCTTCTCTCGCTTTCGCCCTACCCCAAAGCCGGTAGAGTGACTTGTCCTGAAAGTCCCACCCCATCGTTCGTCTTCCGAGGTAGCACCTCTCTCCTGGGGTACTTGCAGGTGGTTCCCGGTGTAGGACCCTACTTCCACCTGACCCGCAATCGTTCCGAGTCTTCCTATCTTTGGGGTCAAAATTTACTACTCCTCCTGACCAGAGATCGGGGAGAAGGACGGCCTCCGTTTGTAGATAGGAGAGACGATTAAAAAACGAACTAAACCCCAAAAAATGTTAGAAAAAATGGAAGAAAAGGTAGTACCAAACAGGGTACTCTAACTCGTATTCGGGGACACGGGATGTCGTCCTGGAACAATAAATAGGTTAGATATCCCTTGTCAAACGGAGGTGACTGGGGTTTGGGGGTCGGGCAGAGAGGGGGTCGGGGTGGGGCGACGTTGGTGTCAGGGAAACGACACAGGCAGTCAGACAGACACAGACATCTATACAACTAACCACAGTATACAATCCGAAGTGTATATTCGCTACAGGATACGACGAACAGAAAGAGGGACGATGAACAAAAATTGGAGGAGTGGAAACTAGATTAGAGTTGACTCGTCGTCGTAGTGGGACAATTTGTATTGTTGGGGGGGGGTCTTAGCCCCGATTCGGGGCGTCTATCTCCTTCTGCCCGCGTTAGGACCGACGGTTCCGTGACTCTTACGGCCGGGTCGAGCACAGACCTCGAACCCGGCTAGCTGTACGCTCTTTTGCTGAACGGTTGTAATACCGACAGTACGACCCTCGAGTGACGGAACGCTCCTTTTGAGACAATGTTCTTTCGCCACCTAGGATAAATTTTTTAATACTTCCCGGGTGGCTCTTTTAGAACGGTTCCTGGGGGGACGACCGTGTCACCTACTCTCGGACGGACGGTTACGCCCCCTGTGCCCAAGCTAGGAACTAGACGTTTCTAAGGTGGACGGTGCCTCGTCGATTCGGGCGCACGGCGTTGGTGATTCGGGTGTGGACCTCGGCCCCTCGGTCCTGGCGTCTGCGGACGTACGGGATCCCGGGCGCCCGGTGTTTGATGACTTCGGGGACGCGGGATCTCGGCTACGATACGTTCCTCTCTCACCGGGGGTGAGGGACGTCGATCTCTTTCGGGTGTGCGGCCGACGTTTCTACGTCGCGTCGGTTTTTATTTATTTTATTTATTCTTGATTTCTCGTCACACATACAGAGTTTTTTATTATTATTTTCTTTTTTCTTTTCGATCAGTTCTCGACTAATGATACCTTACAAAATAATAAGGACCCTTTAATACCCTATTTTAGCCTGAGACCAAAACCCATCTCCGTAGAGGACTCTTCCCCTCGTCCTCGCGACAGTAGTCCTCTCCGTGACGGACGACTGGGGGCCGGGGGTCTCGCCAGGGTGGCCAGTTCCGACCTCGGCTTGTCCTTCCTGCGGAGGCCAGGGGTCTGGGCCCTCCTCCGACGGGGCACTCTGGGTCCAGCCCGAGGAGATACTCGTCCTTCCCGACGTCGAAGACGGTGGTCAAGGGTTGACGGTCGGGAGTCCTACGTCCACCCTCCCACTGCGGGCCCACGGGTGTGTCCCTACAGGGCGTCTCCCGACTTCCGCCGAGTCGACTCGACCAACCATAGGAAAGGTATGTGTGGACGCAAACGTACTTTTGGTCTTAGTGAAGAAGGAGTTTTTTTTTTTTTTTTCTCTCTCTCTCTCTCTGGATAGGACACTAGGTCGCTAGGGTGGGGATGTAGAAAAGGTTTCTTTTGCTCTCGAACCAGAACTTCTCTCTACTTGTGGGGACGCGAGAGAAGTCGCAATGAGCGTTATACGGGTTCNTCGACTCGACCAACCATAGGAAAGGTATGTGTGGACGCAAACGTACTTTTGGTCTTAGTGAAGAAGGAGTTTTTTTTTTTTTTTTCTCTCTCTCTCTCTCTCTGGATAGGACACTAGGTCGCTAGGGTGGGGATGTAGAAAAAGGTTTCTTTTGCTCTCGAACCAGAACTTCTCTCTACTTGTGGGGACGCGAGAGACGTCGCAATGAGCGTTATACGGGTTCTATTCCTTCGCTGCACACAGAAGTCGCCTGACGAATCAGTGAGTCAGGACAGAGCGACAGACACTGGGGTACCTGACACCGAGGAGACAGGGACCCAAAAAGTCCGTTCTAAGGACCGTACACAACGGTGAAGGAGGCGGTCCTCTAGAAGGACTAGGTCCTTAGTTTGAGCGTAAAGGGCTTAACGTCCAAGAAATGGACGACTCGGTACGCCCTACGGCATACACAGACCGACGGCGACGACGATTCAGCGAAGTCAGCGCAGGTTAAGACACGCTGGGGTGTCTACCGCCGGGGGGTCCGAGGGGGCAGGGGCCCTAAGAGGTCCGTTCTTGGGACCTCACCCCACGGTACAGGAAGAGGTTACGTACTTTCTCTTTTCACTTTCACTTCAGCGAGTCAGCACAGGCTGAGGCACGCTGGGGTATCTGCCGTCGGGCGGTCCGAGGAGGCAGGCACCCTAAAAGGTCCGTTCTCCTGACCTCATCCTACGGTAACGGAAGAGGAGCCGATCCACAGACCCCGACGTCTCTTAATTGAACATAGAACCCGAGGGAGAACGCTGGTGTCTCTCCTTCAAGGGAGGGACGGCCCTCCCTTCCCCTTCGTTTAGGAAAAAATTAGACTGTTTAAGTACAGAGGTAAGTTATTCCTAAACAACTAGGAGACACATACTGTGAGAAGTTCCGAGAACTCCAGGTAGTCTTTGGTTTTGTCTTGGGCGACGGGAGCTCCCAGAAAAGAAGAACGTCTCCCTCAGGACACGTCAGAGAAACACTCAGAGAAATACTGGGGCCCCTGACGTCGGGCGGTCCGGAGGGACAGGTAGTGGTCGAGGGTCACGAGCGAGTTTGGGTACAGGTCACTCAACCGCTACGGTACGTTGGAAGAGTACGAGGGAGCGGGGGAAGAGGAGGACGGGAGACAGAAAGGGTCGTAGTCCCAGAAAGGTTGCTGGACCGAGAAATACAGGCCACCGGTTGTCTAACCTCGAAGTCGGAGTCAGGAAGGTCACTTTTAAGTCTCCAACTAAAGGAAATCCTAACTGACCGAACTAGTAGAACGTCAGGTTCCCTGAGAGTTCTCAGAAGAGTTACTCATTCAAGTAGGGAAGAGCTTCTCCTTTTCACTAAACCTTTTCGTTCTTGCACCTCCCTTCCAGACCCTCTAGATGTTACGGACCCCCCACCCCCCGTCCGACTCTACAAATATTCCACCAGACTCCTCCTACTCAACTCCTATATGTAAACTCGTTCCCAATTTTACTCTCTGTTTCAACCAGTGACAAGTAGGGCCTCTCGTGTCACCCTCGTTTCCGCCCCCCACCCGGACACGTCGTCGAGTAAGTTTCTGGTCGTCCCTCGGGTCACACCGACGACCCCTCTCCCCTCGCGTCCCCAATCAAGTCTCTCCGTTCCCGACCTCCGTTGTCAGTGTCTCAGTGACGTTAGTTGGGTTTGACTCCACCTTTCACTGTTCCCACTGAGATTTGACTTCTGTGGGACCTCACACCTCAGTTCACCCGGAGTCCTTCGTAGAGACACTTTTTTCGATCACCTTCACTACCTCAAGGTCAACTCGATAAGGTTTAGGTTCGACAATTTCACGACGTGAGTCATACGGTCGTTCAAAACCCTTTGAGACGTCAATGGTGTCCTGACCTCTTCCAGTCCGAAGAAAGGTTAGGGTTTCGTGGTCTCACGAAGGAAACTCTCTAATAGGAAGTCCGGTTTCTGTTCCTGGTGCAACACCCGAGTCTCGAGGGTAGGTAAGGAGGGGGTGTAACCAAGACCAAAGAGAAGAGAGACGAAACAGAAGACGCGTCCTAAAGGACAATTCGTACTTAACTCAACGTGAGGGACGGGAGGTAGGGGGGTTTTCTCTCACTCACATTTATGGTTCTTGATCCCGAAGGGATCATCGAGTCGACCATATCTTAAGTGGACGTCACGTCCTTTGGGTCAAACTAAGGACCCAATCCTTCCAGGGGACCTCTTCCCTATCCGATGGGCGAGGTCATAAGTACCCGAAGGGACCACCGAGTCTACCATTGTTTAGGCGGACGCTACGTCTTCTGGACCCAAGCTACGAGCCCAACCCTTCTAGGGGACCTCTTCCCTTGTCGATGGGTGAGGTTATAAGAACGGATGCCTCTTATAGCTTAGGGGTGCCTGTCTCAAGCGTTTCACAGTCTTCGTTAACTCGTTGATTCGTGTGTGTGTCTGTGTTCCTTTCTCTCTTCTCCTTTCTCCTTTTTCGTTTCACTTTTAGGGACGGACAGGTTCACTCTGTCTGGGCGAGTCTCCCGTAGGGCCCTCGGAGCTCCAATACGACAGAAGGATCGACACACCGAAGTACGTCAGTTGTTTGACCGAACTGAAACAGGGGTGGCCGATCTAGATTTGTGTAGAGATCGTAGACCTGTGTGTATGGTAAAGGACAGTTTGAGGTAAGCATCGGTGTTACGGTGTGGGTCCAAACGAATTTGGGGTGGGGATGGGCACCGAGACAACGGACTTTGATTCGAGATTCTACGGAGAGCCTGAAGTCTGGGACCCTCTCGACCGGACGGAGAGAGGTTGGAGCAGGAGGTCTTGTGGGGAAGGGAACGGGGGTGGTCGGTGGGGTGTGTGTGTGCGTGTGTGCATAACCAAGACACACGAGGAGGTTCAGATTCGAACAGAGACGGAGTCCTGGAAACGTGCCCGACAATAAAGACGGACTCTGAGAGAGGGGTGTCGCAGAAGAGTGGGAAGCCCCTGGTAGAAGATAGTGAAGGAGGTTTTACGGAGGGGTCGTATGGTTTATTTCGTCCAAAGAACAACGTGGGCTGCCGAAGGGACGGCCGAGTCACCATTTCTTGGGTGGACGTTAGGTCTCTGACCCGAAACTAGGACCCGACCCTTCTAGGGGACCTCCTCCTTTACCGTCGGTTGAGTTCATGAGAACGGACCCTTTAGGGTACCTGTCCCCTCGGACCTCCCGACGTCAGGTACCCCAGTGTTTTCTCAGCCTGTGTTGAATCGCTAATTCGTTCTTTTGACACCAATACATTCTACAATTGTAGTCCTTCGAATTCGTTTTCCAGATACATGGTGGAAGTGTCGAGAAGACATTTAGATTTCAGTGAAGTTTTACTGTCACATCCCTTAAGAGACCACCAGGCCACCAACCCTGACGCTTGAAAGTGACGGTTCCCACTTTGGGACCAGTCCCTCGATTCCAGGACGTACTCCGGTTTTTTTATTTTCTCTTTCGTAAGAGTTTCCTCTCGTATTTTCCCACAATGTTCTCCCTTCGTCTTCTCGGACCCTCCACAGTCTTTACATGTAATGGAACTACCCCCATTACGAAAATGTCCCAAACGAAAAAAAGGTTTCAGTCGTTTACCGTGTCTAATTTATACACGAAAGACATATAGTGAATATAGAGTCATTTCGACAAGTTTTGTGTCGTCCCCCCTAAAGGAGATAAAGGTGTCAAACTCCGGGGTTCCCCCTTTCGGGTACCTGCTATTTGCGTGTGCACAGGATTTCTCATCGAAGTACTCTGAAGGGACCCCTAGGTCCCCAATTCTGAGACACGAAGGTGTCGTCCCCCGAGTCCAAGGTAGAGACCAGACCCCTAATTCTAGGACGTTCGACCACCAACCTCTTCCTTTACCGTTGGGTGAGGTCATGAGAACGGAACTCTTAGGATACCTGTCTCGTCGGGTCCCCCAACGTTTCTCAACCTGTGTTGACTCGTTAGTCGCGTGTTCGGCCACCACGCAGATTATTTGTGTGTCTTCGTAGTCTGTACGTCGCCGTCGGACACGCCGTCGGACATAAGATTCTGTAGGGTCTCGGAGGGGGCCAGCCTCCACGTCGCGCCACCTTCTTCCGACTAGGAGACTTAAAACCCCCACACTCCAACCCCACAATCAGTGAGTCAGCACAGGTTGAGAAACGTTGGGGTACCTGACATCGCGCCGTCCGAGGAAACAGACACCCTACCAGGTCCGTTCTTATGTCTTTCCCCGACGGTACGGGAGGAGGTCCCCTAGAAGGACCTAGGTTCCTACCTTGGGGTCAGACGTAACGTCCACCTAAGAAATGGCTGACTCGGTGGTCCAATCCCACTCCATTTCGACTCGCCGACCGTGTGTGCACGTGTGTGTGTGTGTGTGTGGGGTCTTCATCCACACTTCGACACCCGCGGCGGTCCGTCAGTCTTGTGGGGTCCCCGGACGGCTTACCCCGCTCCCGGGGCCTCCACGGGACCACCTCTTCTTGTCCCCGGTCGTCCCGGTCCCGTCCTGTCCTCGGTCGCTCACACTCCCTGTCCACGCCGCGCCCACCGGACCCCACCTTGGCGCTGTCCGTCTGAGGGTGGTGCCTCAGACAGTGGCAGATTCAATGAAGAGGGAGCACAGGACCAGACGACGCCCGGAGGGGTCTGGGTACCCCCGTAGGGTGCGTCCTGGGCCCTCTGTGCCCGGTCCGGACCTCCTTCCAATCAGTCCGACCAGTAGAGACGTCTATTGCGTGACCAGTCTTCGCTAGTACGGGTAGCCCCACTTTTTGCGGCCGCGGACCACCCTTTCCTACGCGCCCTCCCTACACTCCGAGGGCCCGCCCGGTCCTGGCCGGGTGCCTTCCGCCTGTTCGACGTGTAGGGCGGAGCCGGTCCCAGTTGGCGTCGGCGTCGTGTGTGCGAAAGGACCACTGTCCTCGGACGAAGGAACGGCCCATGGGCCAATTGAAACGAGAGGAGACGGGAGGACGTCTGTTTTACAGAAAGAAAGAAAGAAGGAAAGAGAAAAAGAAAGAAAGAGAGAGAGAAAGCGAGAAAAATATACAGTTAAAATTTTGAACCTCCCAAAAGTAACTAAATGTCATAACACAACCAAAGCTCACATGTCTTTTATGGCCGCAGGGACCACCGAGTCGCCCCTTTTTTTTTTTTTTGGGGCGAACGTTACGTCCTCTAGACCCAAACTAGGGACCTAGTCTTTCTAGGGGACCTCTTCCTTTACTGTTGGGCGACGTTATAAGAACGGACCTTTGAAGGTACCTGTCTCCTCGGACCGTCCGATGTCAGGTACTCCAGCGTTTTCTCATCCCGTGTTGAATCTTCGATTTATTGTTGTAAGTCAAGTCAAGTCAAGTCAAGTCAGCGACTCAACACAGGCTGAGACACTGGGTCACTTAGCGTCGTGCGGTCCGGAAGGACAGGTAGTGGAAGAGGACCTCAAGTGAGTCTAAGTGCAGATAGCTCAGGCACTACGGTAGGTCGGTAGAGCAGGAGCCAGTAGGGGAAGAGGAGGACGGGGGTTAGGAAGGGTCGTAATCTCAGAAAAGGTTGCTCAGTTGAGAAGTGTACTCCACCGGTTTCATGACCTCAAAGTCGAAATCGTAGTCAGGAAGGTTTCTTTAGGGTCCCGACTAGAGGAAGTCTTACCTGATCAACCTAGAGGACCGTCAGGTTCCCTGAGAGTTCTCAGAAGAGGTTGTGGTGTCAAGTTTTCGTAGTTAAGAAGCCACGAGTCGGAAGAAGTGTCAGGTTGAGAGTGTAGGTGTGTACTGGTGACCTTTTTGGTATCGGAACTGATCTGTCTGGAAACAACCGTTTCATTACAGAGACGAAAAGTTATACGATAGATCCAACCAGTATTGAAAAGAAGGTTCCTCATTCGCAGAAATATGTATGTATATATATATATATATATATATATATATATACTTATTTGTAAAACATATCTCTTTCTTTTTTCAAGAAAAGGTAATATCCAATACTATTCTACTTATACCAAGAGAGACGAAATGTCATCTATGTAGCTAGAGAGAGAATACACATCATCGACCGTAGACAATTAGGGTGCGAGGATTAAATGGGAAGGGACGGGGAGGGAAAGGGGAAATCATTGGTGTCGAACAAAAGTTACAGACACTCAGGCGCAGACAAAACATATACCTGAGTAGACATAATAGTCATTAAAAGTCTCAGGTGTGACACTACCGTATATACTGAAGAAAAGGAGACATACTCAAGTGAATCACGCTATAAAGATCCAGGCGGGTGCAACCGTAAAAAGGGGAGAAGAAATACCGACTCACTGCGAGGTAACATACGCAGGTGGAGTAGAAGAATTTGGTCGGGAGACGACTACCTGCGAACCCAACGAAGGTGTAAACCCGATAGTGTATACCACGACGATACCTACGACACACACACGAGTCAGTCCAGCTGGGGCACCTGACACCGGGCGGTCCGAGGAGACAGGGACCCTAAGACGCCCGTCCTTGTGACGGCGCTCAACGGAAAAGGAAGAGGTCCCGTAGAAGGACTGGGTCCTTGCCTTGGGAGTAGAGAACGCAGAGGACGTAAACGTCCGTCTACGAAAAGGTGATCGTGGTGGACACCTGTGACCCCACGTACTTAGAAAAACTTAATCTCAACGGTACAAATCACACATAGACGGGTCCTCGGCCTCAGGTACCCCAGTGCTTCTCAGTCTGTACTGACTCGCTGAAGCGAAAGTGAAAAGTGAAAGTACGTAACCTCTTCCGTTACCGTTGGGTGAGGTCACAAGAACGGACCTCCTAGGGTCCCTTCCCGCTCGGACCACCCGACGGTAGATACCCCAGCGTGTCTCAACCTGTGCTGACTTCGCTGAATCGTCGTCGTCGTCGTCGTCGTCCTGTCGAGATAAAAGCCAAAAACTCCTTGGAGGTGTGACAAGAGGTATCACCGACGTGGTCAAATGTAGGGGTGGTTGTCACATCCTCCCGAGGGAAGAGAGGTGTCGGAGAGGTCGTAAATAACAAATGTCTGAAAAACTGCTACCGGTAAGACCGACCACACACCAAACGGTACTTCGACACTTGGAGTGACACCGAAACCAAAGGCAAAGAGACTATTAGTAACTGCGACTCGTAGAAAAGGACACGGACGACCGGCAGACACACAGAAGGAATGTCTTTACAGTCAAATCCCGAAAACGGGAAAAAAAACCTAACCCAAAAAAAAAAAAAATATAACTTAACATACTCGACAAACACCCATTCTAAAGAACTCTGTGGGTTAGTGTCCCAAAGGAGCCGAAGGACTGTTGTGGGTTTAGGTCCCGTTCGAGAGAAGGAGACTGGGACCAGTTTCACTCGGTCATTTAGGTTTCGGTCAACATCGGAGAAAGAGTGTGGGAGACGGAGTAAAGGACCGGTGGCACCGTTTCTTGGTGTCTGAGTGCGTGAAGTTGTTGTCTTCAAATAAAGGACTGGCAGGACCTCCGACTTTCAGAAGCTGGTTCCAGGGCCGGGCAAATCACAGAAGACTCTGAGGAGAGGAACCGGAGATTCGCGGGAGGAGGAGTGACACAGGGGTCTACCGACCGGGAGACAGCACGCACACAGGATTAGAGGGGAAGATCACTCCCGTCGTCAGTATAGGGTGATCCCGGGGGGAGATTATTGGAGTATAATTGAAGTAATGGACCAGTCTCCGGGCAAGAGGTTGACATCAGTGTAGGTTCCACGACTCCTACTTCTGAAGTTACACACTTAAACCGCCCCTGGGACCCGTCGGGCACCTGAAGGGACCATTTCTTAGGTGGTGGACAAGCTAGTAACCTAACCCTGAGAGGACCTTCTCCTTTACCGTTGGGTGGGGTCACAAGAACGGACCCTTTAGGGCACCTGTCTCCTCGGACCACCCAACGTCAGGTACCCCAACGTCTCTCAGCCTGCGTTGACTCACGAGTGTCACGTCAAGCGTCGTGGGACAGGCAAACAGACACTTAAACCACCCCTGGGACCCGTCGGGTACCTGAAGGGACCATTTCTCAGCGGAGAGTTGGGTACCAAGAGAGGGTGACACTACTCTTCGTTTGGGTCGAGTAAGTTGACGCTCGTTTGCACAAGGACCGCCAGAAAACGACCTCTCGTAGTAATTGTCGTCTTTAGACCACGACTCCTTCCCGTCGTCCTTAAGAACCACCCGAACTCCCTTCCTCCCTCCCCCTAAGGGCACTCTGTCTCTCTGTAGTCGACTTGCGGACCGTGTTGTGTCCTTCCTCGTAGACAGAGTCTGGACCTGTTTCTCCCGCTCCATTCGTCCGTTTGGTCGGTACCCGGCCGGGGGAATGGGGGTAGAATCGAGTTCGGAGGGGAACCTTTTGTCCCTCACTGGCTCGACCTACGGTTCCCCTGTAAGACTATAATTCAGTCCGACCTGCCAACTGGGGAACTTTAGTCCTGTCCACCTTTTGGGGGTCTACCGTTCTTTTTACATCTCATAGACGAGGAGTATATCGCTGCCCCCTCCTTTTCCCCTGACTCCGTCTACCTCACACTTCCGTCTGTCTCTTCCTTACCTCGACGAAGGACAAGCGTGGTTCGGATCTGAAAAAAAAAAAAAATGAGATAGTAATTTTTTTTTTTTTACCCTAACGAAATAAATTCAGGTAGAAAATAAAATCTTGTCAAAACGTGAAGGTCTTTTCAAACGTTCCTACCATGTCTCTCGAGGATAGGTGGGAACCGGGGGCAACGGGGGTGGCGATTCTAGACTGCACCGTACCGATACCGTGGGGGCAGTGTCGCTCACTCGGAACCAAGTCCGTGCCAACAACGGGTTCCGGGTGCGAAGTGGACCTCGAGGCGCCAAAGGTGGAGTACAGGAAGAAGACAAGGTCCGGGGGTAGGTCCTCTGGTGCACCGTACATTCAGTGTCTCAGAGGGCTCCGACGGGACCCGAGGTCACGAAAGAGGGGAGAAGGAACAAAAACCTATGTACAACTTCCCCTGGACAGGTCACAAAACATCCTACGAGGAAGGGGAACCCCAAAAAAAATTCATTGAAATAACTAAGGAAACACCGACAACCACCCAGAAACAACGACGCACTCGACAAGAGGTCACCGTTTCCCGATGAAGAATGAACGTCACGCACCCGCAGAGTGGCGCCACCGCAGAGAATAACGTCTCGAGCCGAGATCCGGTGCACGGAAGCCAACGTCGAGAGCCCGAGGTCTCGCGTCCGAGTCACCGACACCACGAGTCCGACTCAACGAGGAGTCGTGCACCCTAGAAGGACCTAGTCCCCAGGTACCTTTCAAAGTTTACCAGAGGACGTACCCGTCCGTCTGGGAAATGGTACTTCGGTGGTCCCTTCAGGGAGGGAACCCCACACTGACTACGAAAAGAGTACTAATCGGACCCCAGGTCCAGACCCCCTCCTTTTGGTGCCTTCACACTTCACGGTCAGAGGAATGGGGGGTAGTTCCGATGTACGATAGTTGTCCTGACACCTACGACTGGAACTTAAGGACCGACTCCGTCCCGAACACTCCAAAGAACTGATGTTTGAATGAGAAAGAGAGAGTGAAAGCACGACAAGGAAAATCTTCCTACAGTAGAGCGACTTGGGTGTGAATTCCTCATCCCTCAATACCAGGTGGGAACTCCCATCTCTAAGGTGTAGTTAATAGACCCTAATAAGACGCGTCCCTTAAACGGGGCAGAGAGAGTAGATATATAATGAAATAAACTAGTTAACAAATGTAGTAAGACCCCAGTGTCGGTAAATAAAGAATAAACCCAATATTAGGTTATGATGAAAAAACACAACGACATTAATGTCGGGACCCGAAGAGTCCACCGCTTCGTAATTTCTTAGGTGAACGGACACGTCCTCTGTACCCAAGCGAGGGACCCAACCCTTCTAGGGGACCTCCTTCCGTACCGTTAGGTGAGGTCATAAGACCGGACCTCTTAGGGTACCCGTCTCCTCTGACCACCCGATTTCAGGTACTCCAGCGTTTCTAAGTTTGTCCTGACTCGTTGATGCGTATTAATACCGGAACGGGAAAAAAAAAGGCGTTGTAAAATAGTACTTTTCAAAGTTTATCTGTTTTTCCAACTTTCTTACAATGTAACCCTTTGTGTGTGTGTGTGTGTGTGTGTGTGTGTGTTTATTAGATGGAAGGTACCCTAAGAGGTCCGTTCTCATGACCTCACCCAACGGTAAAGGAAGAGGTCCCCTAGAAGGGTTGGGTCCCTACCTTGGGTCCAGAGGGCGTAACATCTGTCTGCGAAATTGGAGACTCGGTGGTCCCTTCGGGTTTATAAAGAAACTCGGTGAAAAAAAACCCCCCCCACCCCTCCCTACCACCTTTCTTATGACCTCACCCAATGGTAAGGGAAGAGGTCCTCTAGAGGGTTGGGTCCCTAATTTGGTCCCAGAGGGCGTAACATCCGTCTGTGAAATGGTAGACTTGGTGGTCCCTTCAATATTTAACTCGTTTCCTGGACTTGTCTGTTCCAAGGTTTCTTGGGATGTGTCACAATGTATAGTTGTTATAGAGTTATTTCTACTTTGTGATTTCTTGCAATGTGACTTATCTATCTGTGGGTGATGGATCTACGATGGTACTCATAAAACGAAATAATGGATAGATAGGGGGACAGTTAGGTGGAATAAATAAAAAACTAGGTAAAGACTGGGTAAAGTCCGAAGGGACCACCGAGTCTTCCATTTCTTAGACGGACGTCACGTCCTCTGGACCCAAGATAGGGACCCAACCCTTCTAGGAGACCTCTTCCTTTACCTTTGGGTGAGATCATGAGAACGGACCTCTTAGGGTGTCTGTCTCCTCGGACCGTCGGTCCACCAGCGCCTCTCAGTCTGTCCTGACTCACTGATTGTACGTGAGACTAGGTAAAGTTTCCTTTGACATCTGTGGCGATTTGAACGGGGGTATGAATTTGTACGTATAGTAATTTACCAAGAAAAAAAAAAAGAACCCCATTTTAAACGTCGCTTTACGTTTTAAACGTGTTTAAAGTTCACACGACGTCTTCTCTTCGGTGGGACACGTTGAGCTTTGGAATAGTTCGATATCTCTTTACTGTGTAAGAGTCTTTGGGGGGGGTGGGAGGATGGGCAGTCGGGACAGGGGTGGAGATGTCCGTTGGCGACAAGACTGCCGACAACGGGGGTTTCGAATTCAGACGGACAAGAACTCGTAGTAGATTTACCTGAGCATTGGTATACATGAGTGTTAGTCAGGTACTTTGTCTTCTCAGAGGGTCTCGAATTCAGTGTCTCTCGTGTCCGATTTGAGAAATCGGTCCTGGACAGGAACGGAAAGTAGTTCTGTCCGACTAGTCCTCCGGAAGGACCTCCTCCGCCGTAACGACAGAGGGGTCCGAAGGACGGACGGAGAGACTTGACGAGGAAGAGTCGGAGAAACGTCCGGGTAAAGAGAGGCGAACGGGGAAGGTGTCTCTACTACGAGTCGCAGACCGATCTGGTCTCGAATGTTTTTGGTCGGTCGAGGTTGGGTGCCTGTCCAAAATAAACCGGGTGTGTCATAAAAAAACATAAACTTAATCGAAATTGTAAATTTTCGACTCCCTAAAACGAAAATTTTTATAGGCACAAAGACAGCAGAGAACTTTTAAACCTTGTAGACCGCTACGCCACAGGGCGAGGGATGTGCCGTTCTTAACCGACCTTGTTTCATCGTTACTGGATACGAGACTCGTGACGGGGGTACCGCCCAGCCCCCGCCTCCGTCAGGAATGCGTGGGTCCGGGACTTAGTCTACGGACATCTCAGACTCTACCATGACCCTACGAAAAAGTCGGATCCTACGAGCCCCTGGTGGGACCTTATTGGTATCAGAAAGGGTCCTCTTCGTCTGTGCCTCTCGTTACCGTCCTCTTCCAGTTCCCCTTGTTCAGAGATAGTCTCCCGTAGAGTCTAACGGGTAAGTAGTCGCACAAGTGGCAGGAGTGGAAGTAGTGGTGGTAGAAGTAGTGGTGGAAGCAGTAATAGGAGCGGTAGTGGGAGTAGGAGTGGTAGGAGTAAGAGTGGGAGTGGGAGTGGGAGTGGTAGTGGTAGTAGTGGTGCAAGTAGTGGTGGGAGTAGGAGTGGTAGGAGTGGTAGAAGTAGGAGTGGGAGTGGGAGTAGTGGTGGAAGTAGTGGTGGGAGTGGGAGTGGTAGAAGTAGGAGTGGGAGTGGGAGTGGTAGTGGTAGTAGTGGTGGAAGTAGTGGTGGGAGTAGGAGTGGTAGAAGTAGGAGTGGGAGTGGGAGTAGTGGTGGAAGTAGTGGTGGAAGTAGGAGTGGTAGGAGTAGGAGTGGGAGTGGGAGTGGTAGTGGTAGTGGTGGTGGAAGTAGTGGTGGGAGTAGGAGTGGTAGGAGTGGTAGAAGTAGGAGTGGGAGTGGGAGTGGTAGTGGTAGTGGTAGTAGTGGTGGAAGTAGTGGTGGGAGTAGGAGTGGTAGGAGTGGTAGAAGTAGGAGTGGGAGTGGGAGTAGTGGTGGAAGTAGTGGTGGGAGTAGGAGTGGTAGGAGTGGGAGTGGGAGGGGTAGTAGTTGTCAGTGATAATGGCGGGGGGTGGGAGTGGCAGGAGTGGTGTAGTAGTGGTCCCCGTCTGGGCATTGACAGTGGCGACAGTAATGGAAGGACTGGCCGTGGGGGTCGGTGGTGGTAGTGGTGGTGACAATAAAAAGGAGGGACCAGTCCTCTACCCGTTGACGGGGGGTCCGGAAAGAGTGGTTAGACGTCGTTTTATAACCCCGGTACACCCACCCCGTGGTGGTGGGGAAGGAGACGGGTGGGGTCGGGTGGAGTAGAGCCATGAAGTTCTCTCCGGTCCATACCCTGGGGTCCATCGTTTTAGATCGGGTCGAGGTTTCCACATCCCCTTGGGGATCCTGTCAAAGGACCCTTGGATTGAAGTCGTCACTGACCGGCCCATCACCACAACTTCACCGACCCAGTGGGGACGAAGGCGGACATAGTCACACTGTAGGCACCAAAGGACAATTCTGAGTCGTCTGTATCACCGACCTTTTTATGAAATATTTGACATTTTACTTACTGTTCCCAGTTCCACTAGGAGTGTGTGTACCTTCGTTACTAATTAGTCAAATCTCTCCAAGAAATTGTGTACCCTCCGTAGGAATATGTCTACCCTTTCACTTTCACTTCAGCGAGTCAGCACAGGCTGAGAAACGCTGGGACACCTGACACCGGATGGTCCGAGGAGACAGGTACCCTAAGAGGTCCGTTCTTATGACCTCACCCAACGGTAAAGGACTAGCTTGGGTCCAGAGGACGTAACCTCCGTCTACGAAATTGAAGACTCGGTGGTCCTTTCGGACATTTCTACCCTCCCCAGGGGTTTATCTACTCGTCCCAACAACAAGTTCACCCTTCTTAGGAAGATGCGAATGTTTCTGTACGCCCATGTGTGAGGTGACACCAGACATGTGTCAGTACGCTCATGTGTGAGGTGACACCAGACATGTGTCAGTACGCCCATGTGTGAGGTGACACCAGACATGTGTCAGTACGCTCATGTGTGCGGTGACACCAGACATGTGTCAGTACGCCCATGTGTGCGGTGACACCAGACATGTGTCAGTACGCCCATGTGTGCGGTGACACCAGACATGTGTCAGTACGCCCATGCGTGAGGCCTCACCAGACATGTGTCTGGACACCCATGCGTGAGGCCTCACCAGATATGTGCATCCCTCCAAACACATCTCTTCGACACAGGAATATGACTGAACTCACCCTCCAAAAAGTGGGTTTACCCAATGTCCACTCTTAAGCGAGTATCGTCACTACTTAAAATGGCTACGNGGTGACACCAGACATGTGTCAGTACGCCCATGTGTGCGGTGACACCAGACATGTGTCAGTACGCCCATGTGTGCGGTGACACCAGACATGTGTCAGTACGCTCATGTGTGAGGTGACACCAGACATGTGTCAGTACGCTCATGTGTGAGGTGACACCAGACATGTGTCAGTACGCTCATGTGTGCGGTGACACCAGACATGTGTCAGTACGCCCATGTGTGCGGTGACACCAGACATGTGTCAGTACGCCCATGTGTGAGGTGACACCAGACATGTGTCAGTACGCCCATGTGTGCGGTGACACCAGACATGTGTCAGTACGCCCATGCGTGACGCCTCACCAGACATGTGTCTGGACACCCATGCGTGAGGCCTCACCAGATATGTGCATCCCTCCAAACACATCTCTTCGACACAGGAATATGACTGAACTCACCCTCCAAAAAGTGGGTTTACCCAATGTCCACTCTTAAGCGAGTATCGTCACTACTTAAAATGGCTACGTTGTCTGGTGAGAACCATTGACTAGAAATAAACATTTTGCGACACGTTTATGACCGCTGGATCTATGCTTCCAAGAAGGACTTCTATTTCCCTAGCACCTCGACATCCCACTACGCTGGCATGCGCGCCGGGAGACGACTACAGCGACAAGTCGGGTCGGGACGGCCCGCAGCGGCCCTCGCNGACGACTACAGCGACAAGCCGGGTCGGGACGGCCCGCGGCGGCCCTCGCTCCGCCACGGCTCGCGCCCGGCGTCCACCGCCGCCGCGGGCTCCCGCCCCCCGCGCCCCGCGGCCCGAGCTCGACGGCGTCACGCGGGGCGCCGGCGGTCCCCGTCGTGGCCCGGGCGGGCCGGCGCGGCGGGGGGAGGAGGGGGTTAGAGGCGGGGGGTGGGGGAGGGAGGGGGGCGCGCGAGGGGGCTCGGGGCTCGGGGCGGTCTGGGGCGAGTCGGGCGCGGGCCGAGGCGTCGGGTCCGCGGGCGTCGGGGCCGCAGCCGGGGCGCCTCGGAAGGGGGCCCCCGGTACCCCCGCGGGGGCCCGATGGCTGGGAGACGAACCCAGGTAAACGAGGTAGTCGACGGGGCGCGGCTGAAGGTCGAGGCTGGCCACGGGTCGCGGAAGCGAGGGGTTCTCGCTCTTATGGTCGTCCACCCTCGCCGGTCCCCTAGACACCCCGCCCCCGAGGTTTCGACGACCCAGGGCGCCCTCTTCCCCGACCCCTTGCTAAGGACACAAGAGACCCCCACCCCCGGCCCGGGCCTGAAACCCCATGGGCTCCCTCGTCCTCGCACCAATGGGCTTCGACCTCCAAGGGGACCCTACCCGCGTCCCTCGGTCTGGGGGATCGAGGAATTTATTCCACCCCCGACCCCGGACCCGGGGTCCCAGGGTCTCCTCCCTCCCCTGCCCCCCCGAGCACCTAAGGGCCCAGAGTCTCTCCTACGGGCCCTTCGACCGGAGGACCCAGCAGTAGTCTCCCCAGGTGGCGCAGGATTTCCTACTGGGAAGGGAGGACCGTAGCCCCGTCAGGTCAATTTGTGCAGGGTCAAGTCCGCCCTGGGTCCTCTGTCCGCGACCGTACCACCTCCCCTTCTCCGACTCCCAACGGCGCGAAGACCCTGGCTTAGCTTCGGACTTTACCCCGTCTCCCACACTCCCCAGAATCCCGGTCTCGACCTTTTTGGTGAACCTCCACGACCCTCTCCTCTGGAGGTCGGTCAGGGCCCTGCCCTCCCCGCCCTTTCCCCCCGACTCCTGCTCCAAGCCAAACCCCCGGTCTCCCACCCCGGCCAAACCTCGGAAGTCCTTTGGTCCCAGTGACTCCTTCCCCCGGGTCGGACCCAGTGCGAGGTGAGCCCCGCTTTCTTGCCCCAGGGGACTGGGTCAAATTAAGTTCAGGAACTGAAACTCTAATTACTCGTTCCGAACCGACTCGACCCCCGCCCCGCCCCCACCCCTCCTACCACCTCGGAGCCCACCCAGGGTCCGAGACGGACACTCCAGACCTGGAGAGGCTAGCCAGGACCCTTCGAGGGTCCTGTCCCCCGACCCCGAACCGTCGGAAGCCTTCCCCCCACCCCCCAGGGTCCTTTCGCCTCGCCCCTACTCACGACACAAGATTCGATAAACCCAGTACCGACCTGACTCGACCGCCATTCGTCGAGGAGGGGCGGCCGAGGGGCGGTGGGAGAGGGGTCGTGCGCCGCTGCCGGCCGGTGCGCGGGTGCCGGAGACCGAACGGGTCGGGCCAGGTACCTGTGGACGAATGCTAGTTCGTCTGGACGGGTGCGGCCACGGGTGAACCGGTGACGGACTCCGTGAGCCCCTCTGGGTGACGTGGGGCAACAGCTGTAAGTCCCACTGTCGCGACCCTGGGTGTCCGTCCTCCCCTGTAGCGGGGGATCCCTCTCGTAGGACTCCCGTGTCGACCCTTCTATTAGTCCCCGACCCGCGGTGACACGACCCCCCTGTGTGAGTGTGGGTCGGTCTGTGTGTAAGCGTGTGTACGTAAGTGTGTGTTTGTGTGAGTGTATACGTGTGTATATGTGGGTATAAGTCCGGAGGGTCCACCGCGGTCACCATTTCCTCGCCGGACGTTACGGTCTCTGCACTCTGTCCCCGAGTCAGGGACCCAGTCCTTCTAGGGGACCTCCTCCCGTACCGTTAGGGGAGGTCCTAAGAACGACCTCTTAGGGTGCCTACCTCCTCGGACCGCCCGATGCCAGGTACCCCAGTGTGTCTCGACCTGTGTTGACTCGTTGAATCGTTCGTTCGTTCGTGTGGGTATATGTCTATGTGTAAGAAAGTTCTCAGTGTGTACGTGTGTATATATAGTGAGTGTATACGTGTGTGAGTCTGTGAGCACAGGTGTGTGTGACTGTGGGTGTAAGTGTATGATGGGGAGAGAGAGTGTGTGTGTGTGTGGGATGGTGGTGGTCTCTGATGAGTGTCTAAGTTCCTGAACACGAGTCTTGGCGTGTTCACGTGTGTCTAGTGGGGGAGTGCGGACGTCTTCGTCCGCGAGGGTGTCTCTGTGTGTACGTGTGAGTGGATGTGCGGGTCGTGCGTGTGGGGTCACACTCCTGTTCCGTCTCGGTCCTGAGTCGTGAACACTCAGGTCTTCAGACCCACACGACGCCGACGCCGGGGGGTACACGACACACCGACTTCCCTTTCGCGTCTGGGAGAGACCCGAAGACCCGTCTCGGGTCTTGCCGCGGGGTAACAACGCGTTCCGAGAAACCCGACGTCCGTGCCGAGGAGAGGGGTGGAGACAGGAGGGTGGAAACTAAGACAGAGGTAGAGAGAGAAAGGAGACTCAGCGAGGAAGGAGGTGGGGCGGGGTAGGACTCAGAGGGGGTGGGACGGAAAGAGAGGGGGGGTTGGACGAGCCGGGAGTGTGATAGTCGGAGGGGCAGGGGTAGAGACTCAGCACACGTGTGACAGTCCCTCCGACAGTGCGAGAGGGGGGACTCCGGGACCCACTGTCTGAGTGACGTCACCCACACGTCTCGAGTCGGAACCCCCTCTCACTCGTTCGTCCCTCACCCCTCCCGGTCGCCCTCCTCCCTCCTCCTTCGGACGGTGGGGGTCGGAGTCTGTGTGGTGGTCCTCGGGTGTGGGGGAGTATGGTCGGGGGACTAGGGGGTGCCAAGGTCCCAGGTCCAGAGAGGTACAGGAGCCTACCCCGAAGCAGGGTTGATGGACCAAAGAGACCCCTCCTTTGGCTCGGAGTCTCTCCCCTACCCGGGAGACTTCCAGTGTGTCGGAAACCTCCCGTCTCGCCTTGACCTTGGGTTCTGGGCCCGGAGAGTTGACCTTCACGGGAGGTTGGAATTCAACGTGTCGGGGTCGTGTCTGGACTTTTGGTGCCCCACCCGAACGGTGAGTACAGCGGTCCTACGGGCGGTGGACGTGACTCTAGAGCCTGGGTCGCGTAGGCCGGTAAACCCCTCCCACGTGTCTCGGGGAGACTGCGGGACAGTGGGGGGAGGAAGGGGTCCGGGACGACGACCACCACCGGAACCGTCCGGACCCGAACCCGGACTCGGAGTAAAAGTAACGACAGATGGAGTAGGCTAAGACGACGACGGCCGGGGGACTCGGAGGGCCCCGGTTCTCGGGGGGCGGGCCCCCTCCCACACAGTGGACCTTGACGTAGCGACGGGAAGAGCAGCCGACCATTACCCCGGGGTCCCACCCGCCCTTCCCCCTGTCCCGAGGGGTTCGAGAGATAGTCGTCGGAAGGACCACCATAGGGTCGTCCCTCTGAACGAGAGGGTAAGCTACCTACCTCTTTGACTCCGGCCCTGTCCTCTGTACTGAAGGGACCGTCCTACCCCATCCCCGACTTCCGACCCGTCAGTCTGACGACCCCAACGACAGAGACTCACCTTATCGCCACACTGGACGCCCTCACCATATTGAGGAGGTCCGGAGTCAAAGGTGTAGAGATCTTACCCGTGACAACTGTGTGGGTGGAGGGTCAACACCACTCTCACTCACTTTACAAGTCACGGACCAGGGGTCGACCCTAACCATTTGCACTTGATCACTACAGTAAGCAATTGAGTAACTACGTAAGTAAGTCGTCAATAAAGGACTCATAGATGTTGTCATGGTCCCCTCGGACTGGCTCGGTCTGTCCTCGGGACGGGAGTGCCTCGGTCCCTACCGGGGCAGTCCCTGCCATCTCCCTACAGACACTAGGGCCTCGTCTGGGTTCGACCGGACTGAGGAAGGGTGTCACTGGAGCGACCTGAGCTCAACAGTGCTGGTCAAGACTTCTCCCTCCGAGTCTCTCTTCGTTGAAGAGTTCCGGCGGACCCGGCGCACCGTCCCACGTCTAAGTCTGGTTTTCGGGGATCCTCGCGTCCCGGCGGAGGGCCCCGTGGTCGTCTCGTCTCTCCCTGTCCTGTGGACTCCTCTGTGAGACACGGGTCCCGATCGAGACTCGTGCCGGGGAGGGTGTCCCGTGGGGGAGGTGGGTCTTGTCTGGTCCCGCGAGTTCTAGACGGGGACCTCACCCCCGACCCCCGCCCGTTCCGCCGGAGCCGGTCTTTCTACCAAGACGGTGGGACGTCCCTCGTGGGGGGGGGGGCCGGGGCACGTCCCGAAACCCCACACCCGTCCCCGCTCCCGAAGGAGGAGCCCGGGAGGTCTCAGTCCCATCTGTCCCCTCCACCTGTTTCCGGGGCGTCCCCTCGCCGTGCCACCGGGACGCCGGACCCTTGTTCTCGTCGAAACACCCTGGCACCTGTTACCCATCGCCGCCACAGGCTAGGGTCCCGACCCCCGCCCCGCGACCCTCGGCACTCCCGCAGACCCGCAGGCCCGGAGGAGGCGGGGTCACGCCGGGACCGAGGGGAGGCGTTTCCCGGTGTCACGCAACCCCCACCCCCCTCTAACCTCTGGCATAAGTCCGGGGTGTTACCTCGAGACAGACGACCGTTGACTCCACTTCCCCCCCGCGGGACGAAGACCGGGTAGCCGGGTGTAAGGGAACGCAGGGAGGGTCGACAGGTCTGTGAACCCAGGGGTCCCCTCCCCCTTCCGACCCTCGAGGTCCGAGGCCCTGGGGGTCCTCCACCACCGAGGCACCTTGGGGGTCTTCCGTCCCGTCTCCTACCGACCTCGGACTTCCCTGCCCACGACTCCTGGGACCTACAAACCCCGTTTCTTATCTCCCCGACGCCCACCTCCACCGTCTGGGGTCTCCACTCTTGAGGGGTGAGACCCCGGCCCGTGTTGTCCCCAAGTGAGGCCCCTCCACGCTCAATTTAGACCCCCGGGGGAGGGGCGGTGGAGAGGTGGGTGGTAATCGTAGTGTTACTGCAGGGACCCGGCCCCCTCACTCTGGAAGAGCCAATGGAACCGTTGGCCACCCCCGGTCCGACCTCTACAACGAAAGGGTGCTTCCCGACTTGGTTACCCTACCCCACCCTCTACGCTAACCCACACACTCCGCCCCTTGTCGGGGGTCCCAGGGTCCTGGCAAACACTAAAGGGCAGGGAGGAGGAGAATCGCGACCGTAACCGCAGCCAAAGATACCGTTGTCACTCTGGTCGCTACCCCACAGGGTCGAGTCGAGACGTGATGACGCACGGTTGGTGTGCGAGTGGCGGTAGCTGGTGGACCACTCCTCTGGTCTGTGTCCGGTCTGGGGTCCGTGTGTGGACCGGTTTTCTTCGGGGCAGGGGCGGGGGTCCTTTGTCCCAGACTTGAGTCTCGACTCTCGGGTCCAAGTCTTACAGTCCAAGGTTGTACGTCTAGAGTCTGACGGGGGACGGTTGCGACTGTCGGTCAGTCCCGAGGTGCGTACCGTCGGAGTCTTGGAGTCGGGTCTAGACCCTGATCTCTGAGTTTGGGTCTGGGGGTCTGAGTGACGTAGGGGTCGGGACCCGAAGTTACGTGTCGGGTCTGGTAAGTCTGTGATTTGTGGTTCTGGGACGGGAGTCCCGTCTAGGTCCGGTTCACGCTCCGCCCTCCGGACTTGCGACTCTAGGTCCTGAGTCGGTCCTTCGGAGCGGGACTGGGGGTGTTGAGGTCCGCGCTCGGACTCTGGGTCGGGCTGGAGTATGGAATCTGAAGTACAGGTCAACGTCGGGACCCGGCGTCTTGGGTCTGAACGCTGGGGTCCGAGTCAGGATCCTACGGTCGAAGTAGCGTCGGGACCCCGAGTGGGCGAGTGGAGAGACGGAGGACTTTCTTCGGTGTCTTCGTGCGTGTGGTCTGGTGTCCGAGGAGGAAGTGAAGGGCGTAGGAGTCTACGGGATCGCGGGTTAGGGCCTGTCGGTCGGGACGAGTGAGGACGAAGTGGGGGCGGTGGGACCGGGGACGGGAGGGAGGGTCTCCTGTGGGAGGGGACTGAGGTCTACGGAGGGAAGACGGGGACACGGGTCCACGATCTCTACCACCTCTCCGACCTGCTCCGGCACTCCTGCCTCGACTGGTGCGACCTCCTCCACGACTGCGTCGCGTGTCTCGACCACCGGCGGCGGGCCCCGCGGGCCGCCGTCCGCCTTTGGCACCGGGTCGTCGAGGTCCCCGACCGGAAGACCGCCCCCCACGGGGACTCGGGGGACGTCCACCGGCTCTTACACAGGAAGCATCTCCTCATGTCCACCCACCGGAGAAAGGACAGGACCCACCTCTTTTAATCCGTCCTCTACTCTTGTCGTCCCCGACCCCTGTCTCCGACCGTCAAAAACCCCACCCCCTGCCAGTAAGGTCCTTCCGGTGTACCTCTTCCATTGTAAACTTCCTCCTCTCTCTTGGGCAATAATCCCATAGTCCGTCGGTGAGTAGGGTCGCCGGTCGTGCCACCTCAGGAGCAGCGAAGCAGGTGATCCTTACTAAAGAAACCAAGTAGGTTGTGGACCCCGGGGCTGGTCTGCAGCCCCGTCTCTCTGTCCCTTCTTAAACAGGACCTAAGACACGAGGTCTCCCCTCCGTCTGGACCCAACTTCGTCGGGTATTAAACCTACGGGTGGCACCCGTAGTCTGTTCGGATCCAGGGTCACTTAAGTTCAAGACCCAACACTGGTTCAGGTCCCCGGTGTCGAGGTAAAGTCCCCCGACCCCCATCCTCACATCTGAAACGGTCCCACTCTGTCTGGGTGGTAGATGTTCTTTATCGACAACATATGGGGGTTCTTAGATGGACGTTGCGACCTCCTCTTCCTCTGCACCCAAACTAGGGACTCATCCCTTCTAAAGGACCTCCTCCCGTACCGTTGGGTGAGGTCATAAACACGGACCTCCTAGGAAACGTGTCTCCTTGGACCCCCGATGTCAGGTACCCCAGTGTTTCTCAGCCTGTGCTGACTCGTTGACGCGTACGCACGTGCACACCAGTACGTACGTATATTCTGACAGACCGTAAGCCCTCAGGAGGTCCCCTGAACCGACCAAGAGGGTCTCCCTTTTCAAACGACAAGTACCTCCCATTCCTGTCTTCACGGCGGACAGGACATGGTTTTGGTCTCACTCCGATCTCGTGCACTCGACAGTCACCGGTGTATCCCTTGGACCTCCAGTCGACCTCGGTGACCCGGGTCGAAGGGGAAGGACCTCTGTCGGACTGGGAGGGTGCCAGGCCCTTTCCTCACGTGTCAGTCAGGGGTGCCTCCAGGCTCGTCTCCGACGGCGCCTCTTCCACCGCCAAGGGAACGGTGAGACGGGTGCACCCCTGGAGACTCTTGCGACGATAAATAACTCGCAGAGGGGACCCGGTCGTGACGCGACATCGAAGTGGCCGAAACAGGAGACGTCACAGCTAGTAATTGATTGTGACTTAAACAAATCCACGCGGGTGCACGAGCCGTACGAGGAGCCACGAAATACCCAAGAGAGTCGGAATACTGTCGGAATCCTTCATCGACGACGAGAAGAGGGGCTCTCAATGGTCACCCCTTTGGCTCCGTGTCTTCGACACCCGCCCGTCCTTCGCCTCCCCGACCGCAACGCTGGGTCGGGTAGACGGACGTCTGTGACTCGGGAACCCAACAGGGGCACTACGACCTACGTACGGACCCTTGTTCAGGGTGATTCTGCGACGTCGGACCCCACCTCTCCGACCCCGAGGTTCTCCGGTTTAGAGACTCTCACGGTCAGTGACCCAAGCACGCACCGTACCACGCCCACACCAATGCCGCTAGACGGACTCCGGGACACGAGATTTGTCACTATCACTGGCCGGGGGATACGTGGGCAAAGTCTCTACTCGAACCGACTCCGGACCTCTGACCCGTAGTCCCTCTCGCGTCTCTAGGTCCGTCTCCGCCGGGAGCACCCCCACGACAGTGGAAGACGACACAGGGTCAGGCCCTCGGACCTGTGGGCTTTCCGACCCAACTGAAGAAGGCGGAGTGGGGACAACGGGGGAGGGGTCCACCGACCGGATGCAGGAGGACGACGAGGACCTCGACGACCAGACAGAGAAGTGGGAGGACCCGGACCGCTCCGTCTCGTTCACCGACCACTAGCACATTCAGGCCCACCGGAAGGACCGCCACCCCTTGTAGGGTCCCGCTCTAGGGTGCCGCGAGAACACTCTTTCCGGCGGCAGAAAGGTTCCGAGTGCGTCCAAAGTAAGGGAACAGGGTGTTTGGAGGTCTCTCAAGGACCCCACCCGCCCGTGCATCCCTGTGTCTCGCCGGGTCCTCCCCGACCCCGTCGTCTGACAGGAACAGCGTCCCTCACGTTCTTTCAGGGTCTTTTCTTTATTGTCATTAGTACGAACACGACTCCTGCCCCCACTAGTGACGGGGGAAACCAACGGTACTGTTGTGGCTCTTGGCTCCACGACAGTCTCCAGACAGACCGTCCGTCTACTCCCGTCTTCCGGGAATGCACCACGCACCTTAATTCCCGGTGTGAGAATGACTTTCCAAGTAAGACATACGGACTATGAGAAGACCTTGTGAGCGCAACTGGAATGCTTCTCCGGGAAGGACAGAGGGGTAAATTGTCTTTCCCTCTGACCACTAGTCTCTCCAACAATCGAGTGAACGGGTCCCAACGTGTCGGTCTTTCACGACCTCGACTCTAAGGTGGGTCCGGTCGGATAGGGTGAGTCTCCTCGGGAACATAGGAGAGACCGGGACTCCCCCCGGAGCGACCGTGGGTGGTGGTAGGGGTGCGAGGGGAGACCCCACTCGTCCGGACGATAAGGTAGGTCCGAGAGGAGACTTCAAACCTCTACCATTTGTACCGCCCGTCAGACCCTGAACCCCGGCCCGGAAGTTACACTGGGGGACGTCCGTGGGAAGAGCGAGCGCCTGGTGGGAGGTTACTACTAGGTAGGGGGGCGTTTCTCTTTTTTGTCCTCCGCTAAAGTCGGGACCTCGACTCAGGTGAGGACCCGACTCGACCTCCGACTGGTTACCCACTTCGACTCTCGCTCGAGGACGCCTTAAGTCTCGACCCTTAACCCCGGGGTCCGGCCCGTCAGTGGAAGGGTGCCAGGGTGTCAAGCCTCGTTCCGCCCCCGTCTGGACCCGTCCTCGACGGGCGTGTCCCGGGAGAGTGACGGTTGGGGGACGGGGGGTGGGGGGTCGTCCCGGTCTACAAGTCAAACTGCAGTGGTGGATGTCCGGGTGGGAGAGGGACGGGTGACGAGACGGGGATTGACAATAGGAAAACCGAGGTCTCCAACCGCCCCCTCCCCACCCCGACACTTTACTAGACCCTACCCTTCGCCACTCCACCCTCTAATCCTTGGGGTCTTGAGGTTAGGGTGGGGAGGAGGGGGTGATGTCCTACTGCCACTACTCAGAGGACCAAGACCAGGACTCGACCCCGAGGTACCCGGACCTCCGTCGGTGTCGGCACCACTCGTGGTCCCCACCCCACCCCACCCCTGTCCGTGGACCCGAGGTTCTGAGGTCCCCGACTTCCGGGGACTGAAGGTCTGGACCCCTCCTCCCCTTGTCTCTGGAGTCTAGGACTCTCTGTTCTGAACCCTCTGTCCGAGTGTCCAAGACGCCAAACTTCGGTCACAGGATCCACGACTCCCCGTCCCCCGGACCTGGGGCCCCAGACTCCTCCCTCCAGACCCCCGGACCTGGGGGTCCAGACTCCCCCCTCCTCCCCGACCCTCGGACCTGGGGACCCAGACTCCTTCCCCCGCCCCCGGACCTGGGACCCCAGACTCCTCCTCCCTGACCCCCGGACCTGGGGACCCAGACTCCCCCCTCCTCCCCGCCCCCGGACCTGGGGGCCCAGACTCCTCCTCCCCGACCCCCGGACCTGGGGGCCCAGACTCGCCCCTCCTCCCCGACCCTCGGACCTGGGGGCCCAGACTCCCCCCTCCTCCCCGCCCCCGGACCTGGGGGCCCAGACTCCTCCCTCCTCCCCGGCCCCGGACCTGGGCGGCCAGACTCCTTCCCCCGCCCCGGACCTGGGACTCCGTGCACTCCGCCCCCGCACAGCCAGGCTCGGGGGAGACACGACGAGAGTCCCGGAGTCACTGAAGACGAGGTCAGGTCTGTCGATGTAGGACTTGGACTGGGTCCTCCTCTGGCCGGAACCGAGTCCACTAGTGTGGAGACCCGCGTGCGGGACGTAGGAGTCCGTAGATTCGGACCCCACCCCACCCCCACGGTCGGGACGGGTCAAGACGGGTCGTCTTCGAGAGTCGTGGACGGGACCGCTTGACCTTTTCTCCCTTCCCTATTTCTGCGACTCTGTTCCCCAGTCCCTCTCCCCGCCCGACCCGGTGAACCTCTTTCACCCCTCGGGTCAACCCAGTCCCGTCCACGTCTTCGTCGCGACACCCCACAAGTCTCGTCGCGCAAGGCCGACACCGACGTCGTCTTCCCTCAGGCGACCTCGTCTCCCTCACCCCGGAGCCTCCCGACCTCCCGAGCCTCCCCCTCCGGTCGCCCTGGTGTCCGCCCGGGACTCGCCCCTCCTACCTTTCACACCGGGACGGGGCGGCGGACAGGCGCCCTTCCTAGGGCCCCGAGTGCCGGAGGGGCCAGAAGGGAGGGCGAAGTCTGTAGGACTTGATGATAAAGGAGACGTTGGTCCGGCAGAGGTTGGGGAAAGTTGTCCACTCCCTACGCCCGCTCCCTCGGCCCCCTCCTCCCACGCGGGCCCCGGACCTAGATCCCTGGGGCCCCACCCTCCTCTCCCCCCCCGCCAGTTGGCGACCCGGGAGGAGGGAGGGAGGAAGAGCGTCTCCGACTGAGACAGGGTCGCTCGAGACCGGTTGTAGGTGAGGGTCGACGTCCCGGACCTCGCCCTTCGACACGGGGTCAAGGGAAGACGCGTCCAGCCGCCCGGCCCCCGAGGGGGACGTGGGGTTGAGGGTCCGCCCCTTCCCCCGCCCCCGGACCTCGCCACCCGCCCCAGAATCTTTCTCCGCCCAGTGGCCAACACCCGCCCCGGACGGATTCCCCTTCCGGCTCCCGACACCCACCCCGGGGCCCCGCACCCCCCGCCCCGGACCTACATACCCACCTCAGAATCCTTCCCCGCCCAGCCGCTACGCCCGCCCCGGGTCCCGCACCCCGCCCGTCTCCCCGCTCCGGACCACGCCACCCGCCTCGGGCCTCTCAAGACCCTATTGTTGGGGTAAGGGTGGCGTCTTCGGACACGACAGGAACCTCCTCTGCGACTTACATTGTCTTCCCTCGAAGGTGGTCAACCACCGTGACGATGTAACAGCACCGGACGTGTTCCACTGGGGACAGGGGAAGGGATTCAAGACGAGGGTCCCCTCGGAGACGGACCTGGACCTTTGGATCCGGAGAGGTACACCGAAGGACAGGGATGGGAGGTGTTGGGAAGGAGGTCGTTCAGGAAGACCTGAGGTTCGTGTCGAGTGCGATCGTGGAGACGAGGGCTGCCGCCGTCTCGGAGAAGGGCGAGGGGTGTCGTCGGGCGTCGGATCGCTCGGAAAATTTGCGTTAGACTAGAAGAAGGAGGCGAATCTTTGGAGGTCGTCAAGGGGGTCGGACGCCTAATTTCAGGACCGAAGAGCGGACTGGAGGTCCCCACGGACACCAATGGGGACCGACCAAAGGCCGGAGTCGGGAAACGTGGGGGTAGGAGGGGCAGGGGGAGGGGAAGTCCCTCGCCAGTACCTGGAGGGTAGCGTCGCAAGGAAGAAAGGACATGGTAGAGACGACATCGCCCCTCCCCTCCCCGCGGGTCATGACGAAAAGTTTGGTGGCGAGAGTAGAGGAGTAGAGGAGCACCAGACTTCACTGGAGGACCCCGAACCAATGGCTTCAACGGGACCGCGAACCTCGTCGCGGACCGTGACTCGTCCGGCAGACAGTAAGTCCGGTCAAGGACGACTTACTGACTCTCAGGCCGTTAGTCCTTAGCGACCAAAGATCGCTACTGTCGACACGGTTGGTCACAAAGGACTGGTCCGTAATGGCACGTCCCCCCCGTCCAGATGCGGTCAACAAAACGATTTCGGAAGGAAAGTCACAACAAGATTCGGTCCCTAAAAACGGGGCCCCCTGTCAATCGTCACACACCTCCGTAGGAACCCCCAGAGTCGGGGCCCTCTCTCACGACACCCGTCTCCGGTCCCTACGTGGGGGTGGGGGGTTGTGTGTGTATGTGACACCTTTGAGGCCCTGCTCGTCAGACCGTGGGTTATTCCCGGTTCGTCGTCGTCGGGAATCGACATCGTCACGGCCCGCACGTACCCCACCACCCAAGAGTCACTACCTGTCCTTCAGCACTGAACCCCAACACGGACGCCCACACTATTTACTGTCACTGGAGTCGTGGATGACACGTGACTCGTGAAAGGCACTGTCCCCTCCTTCGACACCGTGTCTCCGCGACGCCCTAAAAGAGTCACTCCGTGTCGGCCCACCTACCAGACCCGGCACCCGGGACGGGTGATTGGGGAGGGCAGAGAGGGCGGGGTCCTAATACCGAGTCGGGACGCGCCGGACACACTTCTGTGGGACCTTCCTGACGAGAAAGACGAAGAGAAGAGGGAAGACAGACGACCCCGGGACCGGTGGCAGGAGACGTCGGACGGGGCTCGAACCCGGGAGAAGGGTGGGTCCAGTCCTCCCCTCCCCGACTTCAGGACCCCCTCCCCTACCCCTCGTGGTAGCTCGGTGACGACCCCTGGCGCGGGAGTGCCCAGGGGGAAGGACGAAGAGACGATGAGGGGAACAACGTGGGGTCACTACTGATGCTCCTGTGTCTGCTACTACTGGGAAAGTTGGGAGTCCATGGCCTGGGGACCCAGACTCCCTCCTCCCCGACCCCCGGAGCTGGGGGACCAGACTGCCCTCCTCCCCGACCCCCGGACCTCAGGACCAGACTCCCGTGTGTAGCGGTTCGGGTCGAGGGATTAGTACGGGAGGGGACGGGCGCAGAGGGACCGTCCTTAGGTTCGCGAAGCACGTCACCGTCAGTAGTTAGACTCGGGAAAGAGGTCAGGTCTGACCTCGGACCAGAGGCAGAGACCACTCACAGATCTGGCTGTGGGGTCGAGGGTCCGGCCGGAGGTCGGGGACTGGTGTGGAGGGAGGGTGGAGGTAGACCGGGCAAAAACGGAGAGAGACGTCAAGGAAGGGGCCGACGGCCTCTTCTGGGGTGATTGGGTCGGAATGACCCGAGGGTGGTGATTGTTGCGGGACCGGTGCCTGTGGAATTTGTCCTGACGGAGGGACGGGACGGGAAGAGGCACAGGAATCGGGACCTTCATTCGGACCCCTCGTCCGGTCCCAGACCCCCGGACCACCCCTCTCCCCTCTTTCGGTCGGGGCGGTGGGGAGTAGGGACCTCCCTACTCTCACGGGAGGCCGGACACGGTGTGGGGTCTCCTGAATCCCGGGGACGAGAGGTGAACGTCGTGGGTTGGACCCTTACCCGACTAAACTTTATTTTCCCTTCTGAAATAAAATGTTCGTCGACCCAGGAATAAAGAGGGACTAGACCGGAGTGTCAACCCCCACCCCCACCCGTCTCTCGGGTAGTGGAGACGAGGGTGGACCGAAGGACCGAGGGTCCACGAAAACGAGGGCAGAGCTACGACGTGGTTTTTTTTTTTGGTTGTTGTTGTTGTTAGGGGGGAGGGGTCGGGGGATAGATTTCGTCGTGTTCACAGGACTATGTCTTTCTCTGCGTCTAGGGACCTTGTCTTCTGTCAGATCTTTATCTAGAGTCTCACACACACACACACACACACATACTGTCTTCTGTCTAGAGTTCAGTCCCGTTTTCCCTGACCAAAGTTTCCTTACGACTATACTAATCGAAAGGTAGACCTTCCTTTGTCAGACGTATGTTATGTCCGTTTTTTTGGGTTTACGTCTGCTCATTCCCCGAAGGGACCACCGAGTCTACCACTTCTTAGACGGACGTCACACCCTCTGGACTCAAGGTAGGAACCTAGACCTTCTAGGGGACCTCCTCCCGTACCGTCGGGCGAGGTCACAAGGACGGACCCTCTTAGGGTACCTGCCTCCTCGGACCGCCCGATGTCAGGTACCCCAACGTCTCAGTCCGTGCTGACTCACTGATTCGTATCGTGTCGTGTTCCCCTGTCTTCATAAAGTTCTCTTTCCTCCTCTGAGAACATAGAATCAACGTCTCCCTCCCGCAAGTCACTCTATAGGACTTCTGTCTTTGTTTTTTCATTGAATAAACTGTTTAACACCTTACTCTTTTTATGGTATTTCAGGTCTCCGTCTAACTGTCAGACCCCTTTTAAAAAATTCTTTGTCACTTTATCTATTAAGAAGTATGTATATTCGACGTTTCAATATAGGAGTTTAGTTCTTTTTCTGGTGGGTTGTATTTTTATTCGTTCCCTCTTCTGGTAAATTGTTTTACCTTTAGGGTTGTGGTCCCCTGTCTGATTTTCCGTAAGTTTGGGACTACTAATCCTTCACGTGAAATTTTGAAACCCACAGAGGCCACCGAGTCACCATTTCTTAGACGGACGTCACGTCCTCTGGACCCAAGCTAGGGACACAGTCCTTCTAGGGGACCTCTTTCCTTACCGTTGGACGAGGTCATAAGAACGGACCTCTGAGAGTACCTGTCTCTTCGGACCACCTGATATGTCAGGTACCCCAGTGTTCTCTCAACTTGTGTCGACTCGTTGATTTGTTCAACGACCAGACCACACTTACAGGTAGACACAGAGACCCTTGTGACTACCCCAATGAGGGTTACGACTCATCTCATGATTCCCAGTACAGGAGACACCTTTTATTTGGTTTACAAGAGAGAACTTTTTTCGGGGTTCCCAAAGTTCAGTTCCGGACAACCGGGTCTCGTGGTCTACGGGCTACACCCCGGACGGTACCCCCCTGACGAGGTACGAACGATTAGTAAAGGTAGAACTCGTGACGTTCCTTACAAGTTCTTTCGGGGACTACACACCCGGACTTCGACCCTTTCTCTTTACCTGGTACCAAAGGTTTCTCCCTGTGACGCCGTTGGGCGTCCAGTGAGTACTGACACTCGACAAACCACGGGACAACTCTCCTACCGGACCTCCGAGAAGATCGGCGAAACGAGAGTTTACGACGGGAGATCACGGAGACTCAGACACAAGTCGTCGGCTACGGCGACCTACACAACCTGGGAGTGTCTCATGAGACCCTCAGTGCGACGGTCTAAAAGGCCCTCAGTAGTAATTGACCCTTCGGACCACGGAGACTACGGATTCTCTAAGGGACATTACGTCCTCTGGGTCCAAGGTAGGGGGGACCTCTTCTCTTACCGATGAGTGAGGCCATAAACACGGACCTCTTAAGGTACCTGTCTCTTCGGACCGTCCGATGTCAGGATTAGTTCCTTTTTTTGGGTAAAACCAGATTGAAATTGTTTTCACTTTAGATAAAAGTAAAAGACCCGTTTCACCACTTTAAGTTTGTTTCAGACGTCAATTGTTATAACACAGTTGCAACTACAGAATCAAAATTAGAATCAAAATTGTTTGTATGATGTCGCAACGTCCCTTTGATCCACATCCTATCCGTCCTGAGACTTAATAGAAACGTTGTAAATAACATTCGGATTTTAACGAGATTTTGCTTTTCAATTAAAATTTTCACTTCCCTACTTTTTTTTTGCTATTTGACACGATTATGATTGTTTTACTGTACGTAATAGGTGTCTTTTCAAAAATTATTATCCCTTAGCCTTTCTTTAGCGACGAAGAATTTGTGGTGGATGACGTTGAGGTCACCGGGTGGGCACTTGACGTCACCTATTAAGATAGTAAGTCTTAACACCCACCCTTCTCCTAATGACTTTTCTAATGAACGTTCCTTAGATGTCTGTCCGGAAAAATTTACCAAGCACACACACAGTTCAGCACAGTCAGCACAGGCTGAGAAACTTTGTCAGATGATACCTGACGCGTCGACAGATCGCAAGAGACAGGTGCCCTAAGAGGTCCGTTCTTGTGACCTCACCCAACGGTACGGAAGGAGGTCGCCTAGAAGGGACTGGGTCCTTAGTTTGGACACAGAGGACCCAGAGGACGTAACCGTCCGTCCAAGAAATGGTGATCGCGGTGGCCCCTTCGGGAAAAAATTTGCCCTCCCAGGGTTAAGAAGTCCGCCTGTTCCTACCGAAAAGTCCTGGACGATGGACGTTCGTAGGTGTCTGGATAGAGAACTGCGGTCCTGGGGAGTGAAGACAAGGTGGTCTCGGTGGGGGCGTTAGGGGTTCGATGCGGACGAAGGGCGGGGACACACAAACGTGTGAAGGTCAAAGTAAAGGATCCCTTCAAGGGGAAAGGCCGGCCTCCGACAAGAGTCCGGAAGAAACCCAGGTAGCAGGGTGTAGTGACGTGCCACCCCTGAGAGTCTTGATGAGTCGGGATGTGGCTAAATATGGATCTTTATCATTACCGACGGTGGTCGACCTGGTTTTGTTCCGACGGACCCTCCCGCGTCCCGGGCTCGCGAGATGGCCCGCACAGGGGAGTCCCGGTGGCAGGCGTCAGGTCAAAGGCGGAACAGAATTTTGCAGGTGGGGCACCAACGCAGTGTCCTCCTGCCCAAGATTGGTTCAGACGCCGCAGATAACCGACGGGCGCCACTGCCCTCCGCCCCGCTTCGTAGCCGCACTGCAGTTCTGCGGCGCCAGGCCTGCAGCTTTGAATTTCTGTCCTCGGTCGGCCCAGATCTCGTGAGCGCCTCGGGACAACGGCAGCGAACCTCGGCGGCGACTGCTCAGGGCCCCAGCATGCCGGCTCCACCCACACCGCTCGCCCCCACCGGCCCGCCCGCCCGCCTCTGCCGCAAAGGAAGACCGGAAGGCGGGCGCCGGGGGCTCCGGAACCGCCGGCAGCGTGGTTGCCTGTGGCGCGCGCTCGCTGCTGTCCCACACCGCCCCTGCGCCTGGTCACGCGGACGCGCGCCCCTCGCCCTGCCCGCCGGCGCGTGGCAGCGCGGACGCGACAGCCCGCGGCGAGGGGCGGGGGCGCGAGCCTTAAGGACCCGGGGCTCGTGGGGAAAGAAGTCGAGGGTAACTGGGTCGCCAAGGTGGCTCCTGGCGCAACGGGGCCCGCTGCCCGGGGGAACGAGAAAGAAGCGGCGGAGCGGGCCGAGGGGCCCTGCACCACGCGTCCGGACCGCGCGGCGCCGGCCCCGCCACCGAGGCCCCGGCTACCGATCCTAGCCCTAGGCCCGTCCGACAAGGAGGTGGGCCGCAGGAACAAACGAAAGGAACCCGAGCGCCCTGCCGGTCCACGAGGCGAGCGTAGGCGCAGAGGAAGGAGGGGGAGTCTGGACGGGCCTTTGGAGGGAAGGCTCAACGCGGTCTGGAATGGGATTCAGAAGGACAGGACCCGAGGGGGAGTTACGGGGGTTAGAGAGCCCTGGCGTCTGGAGACGCGGGGATGAGAAAGCGAGTGGGGGTAAGGCAGAGAAGGGACTCCGGGAAAGAAGAAAGTCTGAGGACAAGGACAGCGGGGTGAACATCCTGAAGGCCCAAGGGGTCGCCCTGTCCGAAAACCTGTATGGGTAGGAAGAGTCAATGGGGAAGCTCAGGACCAGGGAGGGTGGGTCAGAAGCGGGGGTCCCGCGAGGAAGTGAAAGAACGTCAGGAGAGGGAGGGCGAGGATTCAGGGATTGCTATAATCCCCAGAAAAGTCCGTGGGCGTTTTGAAAGACAGGTCTGGGGGTCGGTTCTCCTAAACTACGGAGAAGAGGACCTGGATGACAACAAAGATCCTTGGAGGCACATTCTCAAAAGAGACAGGAATCCCCTTAGAAGGCCTTTAATCCGACAAATTCTCAAAAGATTCTTGAGGAAAGGAATGAAGTCCCGAGAAGAGAAACGGAAGAAGGCCGAGGTCCTCATTGAAGACCTTTAAGAGTAAAGAAGGGTCCAAAGAGACAAGAGGTCACAAAAGAGGAGAGGAAAGTTCTGAGGAAGTTTGTACAGGAAGAAATGTCCGAAAGGAAGTCTTCAGAAAGGGTCGGAGGGTCGGAATTCGAAGTGCGTCTGGAACAAGTAATCGCGAAGGAGGGATGGGGAACGGACTCCAGGGGGGTGGACGGGAGACGGGGAGGACGTTAGCCAGAGTCCCAAAGGGAACTTGCAAAGGGAAAGAAGTAAACCCAAAGTCTAGTAAGAAAAAGAGAAACCCTTTAAGGAAAGTTGAAAAAACGAAAGTTTAGGAAGTAAAAGGTAGATCTCGCGACGTCCCCCGCCGGTCCCAGAAAGGGACCCCGACATCGGGTAAATAAATAAGAGAAGTCCGACAAATGGGATAACCGTGGAAGGAGGAGACCGAAGAACACTCAGTAAACGAAGGGAAGTGACCAAACACTGTACAAAGAACGAGGAAGAACTAAGAGGAATTAAGCAAAAAACGGAATGTCTGTCACTTTTTCGTAAGACCGAGGGCTCCAGGTGGGGAATGTGGGGTCCCACGTCTACCGCCGGTTGCACCCACTAGTCGCGTCGTGTCTAACCAATCACCCCGACCTCCCTACCGTACCCCCACCCCCCGCCACTCTCCTTCGTTCCGGGTCACAACCCGAGACCCACCCGGGAGTGCGTCGTACCCCCAGTACTACGACAGCAGGGACACGAACCCGACCCCCACTCCGCGAACACACTCGAAAGTAGTAAGTGTCATGTCACGAACTCAGTGTTTTGAGACTACTGAGCCAAGTAGTTGACACTAATTTCCCCGTTGGAGATTGTGAAGTATGAGTTACAAAAAAAAAAATCAAGGAATAAAAAAGGTTTTGTCACACCACTAATTGACAGACTGACTCTATCGTAGTCTGTCTTAAACACCTAAGAATTTTGTAAATCCGGACGAGCCGGGGTCCAGAATTCAAGACACCAATGACCCGTAGAAAAACAAACTGAAAATTGTCGATATGCATCGTCCGTAGACCACTTCGTGGAATCCATCCGTCACCGCAAGTGCCGAGTGCCTCTCGACACTCGTCCTCGACAGTCGTGCGGAGTCCAGTCTACGCCTCCGACACCCCGAGGTCAGGACCGCAAACGGCCGGACGTGGGACGGGCGGCGGACACCACCCTCGCCCCCGACTGAGGTGCACGAGGAGGGCGTCCGGGAGAGTCATGTCATACCACCGGCCCCGTCCGTCTCTCTTGCCCTACCTCTGAGGGTACGTGCTCTTAGGCCTCACCCTCTTCCGGGCGGTCCGGGACCGGTCGTAGTCGTTTCGTCCCCGGCGGCCGTCGAGGCGGTTCCGGTCGTCGTTGCCCGGACACCGGTCACGTGTTCACTCTCTTCAGGGGCTCCCTGACCCTTGGGACTCGCCCCGCCCCTCGTGTCACCACAGGAGACCCTAGAGGTCCCGTCCCGCGAGACTTCTACGAGGGTCTCGGGAACTCACCCCTACGGACCAGACAGAGGAGCTCCTCAGATTCCGGTCCACTAGGAGTGGAGCCCCTCAGGTCGGACTCCTCCCTCTCCACGGACCCACCCTACCGTCTCCCCCACCGAGAGGTACCTCTCCACCGTCTGGGCCGAGGCAGGGACTCGTCAATTGAGGATCCTTTACCCCGAGGGCGGACATCGGGAGTCCGGACGGTGGGAGACAGGTGTCATGCATAGCGTCCGTCTCCGGAGTCGAGACGTCGTCGTCGTCATGATGGTCACCATGGTCGTCATGTTGATGTGGATGGGGATGTCGATGATGATGGGCCACCACTCACGGGTCGCCCCCGCCCGAGGTCCCGTCGACTGCCTACCTGGTGTCGTCCCCGCCGACGTCCTTCCGGGAGGGGCCGAACCCCGGAAGGCGCCACGTGGGGTCCGGGTGAGGACGAGGGGTGAGGGACGGGAGGAACAGGGATGCGAGGAACGTCTCCCGACGGACCTTGTCCGAAGGAACCTCGCCGTCCGGGCGGCGGGTGGGACGGCCGGTGAACCGAAGAGACGAACCGGACGGAAGCAGTGAGTGACCCCCTTCACAATCCACAGACGTCGACCGAAGTAGCCGTGACCCAAGACACACGTGTCAATAAGACAACATCACAAATCTGCCCCATCACGAGTCATCTACCGACAACTTGTGCCACTTTGCACCCTGTCTCTCTCCAAAAGTAGAATAGAACATTGGATATCGTACTCGGTCAAACCACGCAAATACACCACTTCCCTCCCCACTCTCTAGTCACCGTCTAACGACGACTCCAGACCCTTTCCCGTCCCGGTCGGCGGGGGGGGGAGGGGGGCCTTCTTCACCCGGACGCCGACTGGGGAAGGAAGGAACGGGGGTCGTCTCGCACATGGTCTCGATGCCGAGGGGGAGGGTCATGCCGTACCGGTCGAGGATGCCGAGTCGGCGCGGGGTCGTGGTTCCCGGAGACTTGGTCCATTGCGGGTACGGGTCGGGACACCGGGCAGGTCCGTCCCCATACCACCCTCCGCTCCTCCTCGGACCCGGGGGACCTCCAGTCGTCCCACCGACACCATCGACTCAGACGTGGGTTCCCAGCGAGACTCCAGCCCCACCCCTCTCGACGTGCGACTCCCTACACTGCCACTTTTGACCTCGTTCCTGGTCGGGCCTTGCGGGTTAGGCGGGAGTCGTGGGCAAAGGGGGTGTCGGGGGGCAGGGCCCGTACCTACTTCCGTACGGGATGGTCCGCGGGGGAGTCGTCGACGGGCGCCGGGTCGGGGGGGTCCGGCGGTTGGGGGGCGTACCCCGGGTAGGAGACTCGTCGCCGGGGGTCGGACCCTGTCGGGGACGGTGGGTCGTGTCGGTCCGTCCTGGGCGCAGTCCGGTCCGGATACCCGTCGTGTGGATGGGACTCGGCCAGTTCGGGTTCTTCCCGGTCGTCGACACCTTAGCGTACTTCGCACTCGCGGAGCCCCACCCCTCACCCCCGCGCCCCGCCCCAGGAGTGACCACCCTCCGTAAACCCGCGAGACTCGAGCGAAGGTCACAACCCTGGTTGGTCCGACACCCACAACGACGAGCCCTTCCCCTGCCCTAAGGGTCGAGTCCACAGGCTAAGACTCCCCACCCCGGTCGACTGGGGTCGAAAAGTACGGGAGTGTCGTCGGGGACCCTGACCCCCTGAGTTCAAGTTGTAGGTCTTTGCCGGGAAAGGGCAGTGTTTGGTCTTGAAGTCGAGGTGGTGCCTCCCGGTCGTGTCGCCGAAGCCGGGTGTCGGGTTGGGGCTCTTTCAGGTCTTGGTGTCCACTGACGGGCACGGTAGGGACTCTTTCGTCTGCCACGAGAGAGGGAGGACACCCGAGGGACCCACAATGTTCCCCCGACTGCTCCCAGGACCGGGTCCACACCCCCGACGAGGGGTTGGCCGACATGTGCGGGCGGGAGGGGGTCCCCCTTGGACAGACCCTTCGGCCTGCTGACCGGCGTCCTGTACTTCCTCATGCACCTCGCGACGAAGTGCCGGACGCTCAGCCTCCTCCTGTTCCTGGCGTGCCTCTTCGACGAGTTCCTCCACGACGTCCGCGCCGACGTCCTGCCGAGCCGGATGTGGTAGCTGACCTCGGCGCTCGGGGACGGGCCCACTCAGCTCCCCTTGTGTGCCCCTCGGGGTGGCTCTCCGCCCGTCCTCCCAACCCAGGACCTCGCCCTCAACCGACCCGACCTTAAGACCCCGTACGCTCGACCCCCCGCACAATGAGTAGCCGAGTCTCGTGGAGAGGAAAGACGTGGCACAATCGACGTACACTTCGGACCCCCCACGGGAAGGAGAACTCGCGTAGGAGTCCCGCCCCTTGTCCTCCGTGGTCTGACACTACGAGACGAGACGGCATAGGAGTCCGACTGAGCCCTCGGACACCGGCTCTCGGGGTTCTTCTTCGCCACCCTCCGTGGGTCGTGGGAGGTAGGAGGGTCCCCCCGTCGGAGGTGCTGGTCCCCGCCCCCACGGGTCAGGGTCGCTCCCTGTGGCCCCCGACCCCCGCGGCCGGCTCGGGCCCCGTCGTCGAAGCGGTTCAAGCCGTTGGCGTTGCAGAAGTACTTCCTGGTGTCGAGGAGGAGGTCGTGGCTGAGGGCGAGAGCGAGGAGGAGGGCGAGGGGGTGGGCGGTGAAGGCGGCGTCCACGACCCGGGGGGGCCCGCCCACCGTCCCCGGGGGTCTCCCCGGTCCGGGTCGGAGTGGAAGGGCGGGGAGGGAGGCCGTCACTGAGCGTGAGCCTGAGGCTCTCAAGGACGAGTCCGTTGCTCACAGTGGGACACCCGGCGTCCTTGGGTGGGGGGTTCCCGGCCCCTCCGGCCCCCCGGGTATACCTGGCCCCGGCCCCGGCCCGTGTCGCCCCGTTCTCCACTCGGAACCCGACTGCCGTCCTCCCCAACCAAACCCCCAGGACCCTCCTTCTCCCTCCACAGAGCCCTCGCAACCTCTCCCGTCACGGTGCGGGGGGCGTGGGGAAGTGCGGGGGGTGGGGGAGGGGGTCCGTGCTGGACCGTGGGTGGTTCGCGTCGGCTTTCTTCTACCGTCGGGACCTCACACTCCTCGGTCTCGCGCTCGACTTCTTCGTCTTCGCCCGCCGCGCGAAGGTCGTACCTGTGAGCGCGGCGGACGCGGACCTCGGGGACCACGACGTCCACCCGTCGGACCTCCCGTCGTGCCGGCTGGGACTGACCGTCCTCGACGTCTAGCACCCGTGAACGGACCTGTAGTGGTTCGTGATGGATGCGGAGTGGACACGAGGACTGGGTAGGTGTCACGCGGGACACGGCCACTCACGGGTCGCACTCCCGTCGCGGAGGCACGGACCCTCCGGTCCGGTCCCGCCCCGCCACTTTTCCCCCAACCACGTGGGTCCCCATGACTGGATCTCGAACGTGAGCCCTCTGCTCAGGTCCTCCACCCCGGCCGGAGCCTGGAGGTAGGGATGACTCCTCCGGCCACGGACGCTCTGGACCACGTAGGGGTTCCGGGTTCGACCCGCGTGCCCACGTCCTCCGACTCCGACCCTCACGCGAGAATGACAAACGCCACGAGCAAAGATTACGACTGTGCGTCAGTGACTCCCAGACTACGACCTCGGGGGTGAAACCCTGAGATCAGGCACCCGGGGACCGCCTAAAATCGGGAAACCCGTCCACGACGGGCCCGGTGTGACTCGGAATGAAATGGACGGGGTCCAAGACTTCTTCAGTGACCCGTACCAGTTCAGGGTGACCTTCCTCTTCGTCCTGATGCGGAAGCGGACACTCGTCTACTTCAGGTAGGCCGTCCTGGAGTGCCACTCCGCCCACGGCCACTCCCCGGCCCCGTCCCGGCTGCCCCCTCCGGCCGAGACGACACTGTCGGCGACAGGAGGGTGGTCCACGTCCCACACGCGTGGCTCAAGTGCCACCTCCACATGCTCTGCGTGCGCGCGTAGCGGAACCTCTTCCACTCCCGCCCGTCCCGGGGCGGGACGGGGTGGGGTGGGGTCCGAAAGTCGGCAGGGGGGTGGGTCGGCACACCCGGAGTGAGACGGGGGAGTGCGAGACGGGAGGTCCCCCTGGTACTTCTCAAGTTGGTCACGGTCTGCGTCGAGTTCAGCGACATGCGGCTCTTGGACGGCCCGTTGCACCCGCTCAAGTGGCGGATGGCTTAGGAGATAATGTAGAAGTGGTTCTTGAGCCCTCCACTCCGCGTCCTGACGCCGGGACCCGGGGACTGAACCGGGGGGCTCGGGGGACTGGGACTCAGAGACCGGTGTCTGTAGTGGTGCCTCGACCGCATGGACTGAGCCCTCGACTTCCGCCTGGGAACGCACCGGGTGCGGGACCGCGAGTCCCGGCGGACCCGAGACCCGTTGATGGTGGCGAAGAAGGCCGAGATGAGAGTGCGGGGGACGTACAGACCGATGGAGCACCTGTTCAAACGTCTGGCCCTCGCGTTCCGACGCGAGTTCCGTTACTAGTTTTGCATACATTTCGACTCGAGGCGGGGCGGGTCCGGCGCCCGGCGGGACAGAGGAGGGGGATGGACACGCGAGGAGGAGTAGACCTGGGCGGGAAGAGACGTGTCGGGGGGCGGGGAGGGGAGAGAGGACGACGAGAGACGAGTCCCGTCGGACCTTGGGGGGCTGTAGTAGGGGAACAGGTCCGGGGGAAGTAGGTTTTGGAGGGCGAAGGGGCTGAGAGCTCCGGCTTGGCGCGGGTCTCCGACTCGCGGGGGCACCCCGTCGGGTGTCTCGGCCGGGGCGGGAGCCGTCGACACTCGAGTCGATGGCCCGGAACGCGGGAGTACTCCCGAATCTACTCAAATCCCGGCTCACGTCCGTTCGCTCCGGCTGTCGGAGGTTTCTCCCACGGGAGACGGGACCCGTTGTAACACAAGCGTAGACAATCCTCCCTCCGCGCGGTCCACCCGATTCCTGTGGGGAAAACAGTGCCGGCCTCAGCAGGGCCGAAGATCCCGATCTCCGGCCCCTACGCGACTCGCAGGGTACCACGGGTCCAGCGGGGGTGGTCCCGGTCGAGGACTCCACTGTCCGACGGTTCGTGACGAGTCTCCAGAGTCCCCGGAACCCTCGGTGCCCCGAGCCAGACCCACCCCCACTTGTGGGTGACTTCCAATCCTCCGAGGAACACCCGAGGTCACACCCTACTCTTGCAAATTCCCACTCCATCTCCCGTCCCGGTACCTTTCTGTCCGTCACTCCGCCCGAGTCGTCTGTCCCGTCCCGCGCCCGACGAAGGACGGGTCTCGCGGCTCCCCGGACACAGACTTCCCCGGGCGTAGAAGTCGTCTTTGACGGGGGACAGGGTCCCGGTCAGGGTGTCTGCCGGTCCCAAGCTCCGTTCTCCCCAGGGCACAGGGGGTGATCACACTCAAGTCACCGACACGGGGACCTCGGGACGAGGACCCACGCATGTCGACCCACCCGGGCGACGACCCTCCCGCGTGCGTGTCTCGACGACCGGCCGTGGCCGGGTGGAGGAGAATCGACCCACGAGTCGGAGGAGACTGGTCCCGCTCCGTTCGTCCTCCCCACCAGGGGTCTATCCTAGTCGGGGGAGGTCGGGGGCGGGGAGCGTAGCTAGGGGCGGGGGGGCCGGAGCCACCCGGGAGAACACTCCCAGACGCGTCCGTGGGTCGGTCGTCTCCTCGGTCGACCGGGAAGGGAGGGTAGGGGAGGAGGACAGGGGACGAGTCCATTCACTCCCGCTTCCCCCCGCGTCGGCCCCGGCCCCAGGCTGGGGTGGGGCCCGGGGGGACTCGGCGACTCCACCCCTCCGACGCCCACCCTCGCCCCGACCGTCGATTACCCGACTCCTTCGGAGAGCCCGCGGGCTTGCCCCCGCGGGGGAGGGACGGGCACCCCGGAAGGGCGCAGATGGCGGCGGAGTAGTGGAAGAGGAGAACAGAGGCATCGAAGGCGGGTCGCGACGGGCAGAGGATGGACGTCCGGCTCGACCGGAAGCTCCCGCTCCGGCGGACGGCCCGGAAGAACCTCGGGGACCCGGACCGGATGTGCCCGGGCCTGTTGAGGTCGTAGCTGACGGCGGAGTCGGACCGCGTCGACGGCCGGAAGACTCGTGGTCGCGGCGCCCCCGCCCCCCGACCCGACGTCTAGAACAGAAACTCGGTACCTGAACCCCACATTTAATTAAGCACCCCTCTCCCGAGGTCCTTCTCGGGAGCAGGGACGGGGGCAAAAGGGTGGCCCCTCAGACATGTCTCTAAAAAGATGCAAAAATAAAAACCGGACTCCCAGCCCGACCCCTTCCCTCCCTGCCCGTCGCATCCCGGCCCCCGCTCCAGACATCCGACCAGACAGACAGACCGGGAGGTGATTACGACAGAGTCATAAAAAAGAGAGAGAGAGAGCTCGAGCATGAGGCCATGGCTGGGTCGTGGGACCGGGCAGGGTACGGCCCCCCGTCCCGTTCTTCTGTCCGGCGAGGCGGGCGCGGGCGGGTGCCGCCCCCGTGCGGGTGGCGGGCGGAGGGCGGACGACGAGGTGTCTGAGAACAACGGTCGGGAGGCCCCGGAGTCACAAACCCCGCTCCCCTCGGCGGATCTCTGACACGGGACGGGAGCCGGGGGCTCGGGTCTTCGGCGGCGGCGGCGGTGGGCGGTGCGGTGGCGGTGTGACTCCTAAGGCCTCCGGCGGCGCCCTGGAGCGGCCGGCCCGGCGGAGCAGACGTCAACATAACTCAACAGAGGCACAGGGGGAGGGGGCACAGAGGGGACGGGGCAGGAGGGGGAGGAGCGTGAGAAGGGAGCCAAGTCGTGTCCATTTCGCCAATGGGAGGGAGGGGCGGAGTACCTAGTGGTCGAGTGCAGTACAAAGGAAGAGAAAAGAAAAACACACACAAATAAATTCAATAAAAAGAAGGAGGGGAAAAGAAAAGGCAGAGGGAGGGAGAAGACGGTACATTGACCTCCCACGCTACTCAACGTTTGTCGACCTGACAGTCCGACGAAGAGAAGTCTACAGGAGGAGACGGAGGGGAGAGGGGGAAGAGGGGAGGGGAAAGGAAGGAAGTAAGAAAGGAACCTCGTGACTCGTGGTGAACCTTCGAACTCTCTTTGGTTTTAATTTCTCTCTCTCTCTTCGGCGCACGCGCGAAACAGGAACAGACCCCGGGCCGGGAATAAAACCTCCAACTGGAGGGTCCCCCTCAAGCCGGTGGCGGACCATCCACCGGGGCCGGGACGGGTGCGCCGTGTCGGTCTCACAGGGGTCCCCGACCGAGGGGTCGAGGACGGCGCCCGACTGGAGCCCCTCCGTCTGAACCCGCGGGACCCCGCGGAACCGGTCCCACTCCACCCCCGCATAGGGGGGCTCTCCGACGTCGTGAGAGTCGGGGAGCCGGAGGTCGGAGACCGAGTCGGAGACCCGGTCCGAGAGGTTCCCACCCCTGCCCCCTCGTGTCTCGTGCACCCTCGGGTCCGCATGGTCCGCTGGCTTGGAGTCGGAGTCTCCCTGGAGTTCGGGCCCCAGGCTCTCGCGCACAGACTCGCGCCACTGTCGGCGGCGGCGGAGGGGCCCCGGGCGGTCGGAGTCGTCCCGATCCCAGTCCACCTCCCGAAGTCGGCCGTGGTACTTCCGGCGCGTTCGACGACGTAGAGCATGGTTCAGAAGGACCTGGAACCGGTGGAACCGGGCGTCGAGTCCGAGGCAGTGGTACTCGCGGTGCTTCACGCACCCCGCCCCGACCGCTCTCGGGTGCCGGGGCCGGCGAGGACCCAGGTGTCCGGTCTAGGGCCCTGGGGTGAGGTAAGGGCAGAGTGTCTCCGACAGGCTCCCGAAGGACGGTGCCCAGAAGTACCGGGACCGCCGCCACCCCCGTCAACCGACGTCGCGGAAAGGACCGCGGTAGGTGCCCCTTCGAACCGGAGGTCCCAGCCGGCTGAGGGTGAGGACCCAGGAGCAATTACGCGGACGGTCGCAGTCCGTGGGTCGAAGCCCCGAAGGGGGCAGGCTCCGGTTCCGACGGGCCTCAGCCCAGACCCGACCGACATGCCCCAGGGGGCGTAGGCACGGTTCCGCCCACCGTCGATGCGACAGGTCACGCGGAGGCCAGGGCAGGCATAGGAGTGGCGGCTCGCGTAGAGGCTGACTCGACCGTAGGAGCGGCAGTGAGCATAGCGGCAAGGGCACGCGCAGGGGCGAGGCCAGAGGTGGCAGCACGTGCAGGGGCCCGGCCACGCGCAAGTGCGGCGGCGAGAGTCGAGGCCGAGGCACGCGCAGGAGAGGCAGCTCGCGCAGGTCCTACCACCCGGGTGCCGGCCGGCGGTTCGGCCTCGGTTTCTGCTCCAGCCACGCGCTCCGCGCCAGGGTATGGTCCGCCGGCGCCTTCGCCTTCATCGCGTGGGCCACGACGCCGTGCCGGTTTTGCGGGCCGCGTTCGCGGCGATCGCCGAGCAGGGTCGTCTTCCTTTCCTTCCCGAGGAGCGCGTGCGGGTTCTTCGCCAGCTGTATCGGGTGTCTCTTCAGCCGGCCCAGCTCCGCGCCCAGGGTCGCCTACGCGACCTACTGCCGCAGTCGGCATGCGTCGCCGCCGAAGAACCGAAACCGGACCAGAAGCCGGAGCGGAGATCCGACGCCGCCGCGGCCGCGGGGCCCCACCCCGACCGCCGTCGCCCGCGGCTTCGCCGTCGCCGGGAGGTCCTTCTTCGCCGTCCGGCCGCCCCGGCGCCCAAGGCGCTGGCTCTGGGGGCGCCCGCCGAGGCCGGGAGGCCGGCGGCGGTATCCGCCTCGCATGCCGCCCGCGCGAGCGGGCCGTGTCCGGCGAGGAGCGCCCCAGTCGGGACGGGCCGGGCGGCACTGTAGTGCCCGCGCCGAGGGCGGGGACGGGTCGGACCTTTCGTGGGGCGCGCCCGGGCGGGGCGCGGCTCGGGCCCCTTCGGCCTGTGGATGCCCGCTAGAGCAAGGCAACACCGGGGCGGGGACGGGTGCGGGGGTAGCGCACACCGGGGCGGGGGGGCCCGCGCATCGGGCGGGGCGAGGCGAGGGGATCCCGCGCCCAGCCGAGGGGATCCCAAGCGTTCGCGCCGAGCGGTGAGCACGCGGGGCCTCTTGGACCTACGGGGGCGGGGGGATTCCTAGACGTGACGACGGTGCGGGGAGGCCCGGGGGGAGCCCGGAGCGGGAGGCGCCCTCTTGGCCTGCGGACGCCCGAGTCGTACTTGAAGCGTCGGGCCTAAAGCCCGTGGGGACAGCCGGAGCCCCGGAAGGAAAGGATCCCCTGGTGCGGAGGAGGGCCGGTGAAAGGGACGCGCAGGCGAGGGCCCCATTTCCCGTAGGAAGGACCCGCCCTAGGTGGCCGCCGCGCCTCGAGGGACCCAGTGTCGGGAAGCGGCTAGGGGCCCTCCGCAGGCCGGCCGTCGCCGCGCGCCGGGTGAAACGACTTTCTTGACACGTCACCCTCGCTGGTACAGCCCCCCGGTGCGGGGACAGGGAGAATTTCCCCGGCGTAGGGTAATGTGGTCCTGGTAGCTTAAAGATGGTGGTAGGTGGGCCGCCCTTGGTCTTGGGGGACGTTGTGTGCACCGAGAATCCCCACGGCCCTGGGACAGTGGGGCAGAGCAATGGCGAGAGGTGCACTTTTCACTTGTCTGCTTTGGGCCCTGTGTCTGGAACAGCCAAATACATCTTTCTTCACCCCGCGACCCGCCATTCTCGCGTCCCTTACCCCCACGGATGTCCGGCTACTGCAGCAGGCCGAGCTCCAGGCGCAACCGTTCCGTCGCCCGGGCCCCCACGACGCGGAGCCCCGGCCCCAGGTGCAGGCCGAACCGCCGTCGCCGCGGGCCCGCGAGGCGCAGGTAGTGCGGGTCGTGGCGCAGGTCGTACCTCCCCGGGTTTAGGTCCACCTTCCTGTCGTCGCCCAGCCGCCCGCGCCCGCGTGCCTCCCGCCCGCCGCTTCGGACGCCGTGCCGCCCGCCGCCTCGTCACGCGCCCCGGGGGCGCCCGCCGCGGGACCCGAGTCCCCCGCCGGGCGGCGGCACCGCCGAGTCCTTGCTCCACAGGGGCTTCCGCAGCGGCGGCGCGGGGTGCACGTCGCACACGGCCTTCAGCGGCTCGCCGCGCCTCTACCTGTTCCGCGGCGCGAGGCCGGCGAAGAACCCGACGCGCCCCGGGTTAACGAAGTCGTGGCCGTAGACGCCCCATCCCCGTCCAATCGTGCCGGAGGGGGTCCCCGCGACGGCTCCGGACGGACGGCTCAAGGGTCGGGACCGGATCGGGCGCCACGTTTCTTACGAGGCCTGTGCGTGTCGTGCTGGTACCACCCCCATGCCCCCAATGAAGGTAAAATGTCGACCCCTTTGACTCCGGGCTCTAGTGTCGACGAACTAATTTTTGAGTCTGAGTTTAAATCCAGACGAACATACAATTGACGTGAATGTTGATTGCAAACTCCTAAAGTATGACGTCTCTTGGTCGTTTTGTGCGAAGTGGTTCGGACGTCTGTTCAAAGAAGGGTTTGAACCGTCTTTGAGGTGGGACTTCTGCCCGAGGGGATCACCGAGTCTGCCATTTCTTAGACGGACGTTACGTCGTCTGGGCGCGAGCTAGGGACCCGGACCTTCAGGGGACCTCTTCCCTGACCGTTGGGTGAGGTCATGAGAACGGATCTCCTAAGGGACCTGTCTGCTCGGACCGTCCGATTCCAGGTACCCCAGTGTTTCTCAACCTGTGCTGACTTGCTGATAGTGAGTAAGGTGAGAATTCCGTCTCGACGGGGACAGGAAATTCCCTTCTACGCCACGGGTCTCGGACGGTGTGAAGATCTCCGGACGTGTCAAAATTTGCAAAATTAACTGATAATAATAATGGAAAGACTCGGAGCCAGGAATTGACTCCGGCGACCGGCGGTCGAGTGCGTCCCGCCCCTGTCCGTGTCCAGAAGGAGAGGCCGTGGTGGAAGGTCCGGGTGTCTCGAGTGCGTCGGGTCTCCTCCCGTCTCCTCTGGGAGAGTCTGCTCCCCTCGGGGGGTGGGACAGTTATGTGTTCCATGGCTTCGGGAAAGACTCGGCTCCCTACGACACAAAACTAAATAAAGTTTTACAGACCTAATACAAACAGAAATATGGTTGCACCAGCATTTTATATTAATATTGTATACATTAATACAGGTACTTTCGAAACGGACCCTGTGTGTTTTCAGTGTTACATCCGACCGGACTCCTAAGATTAAACCCTCCAAATCCCACCCGGACCTTTAGATATATGAACGTGTACATACACACGCACGCACACTCAGGCGTACGTGCGAATCGGCACAGGCTGAGAAATGTTGGGGTACCTGACGTCAGTCGGTCCGAGGAGACAGGTACCCCAAGAGGTCCGGTCTTGTGACCTCACCCGACGGTAAAGGAGGAGGTCCCCTAGGAGGGGTGGGTCCCTAGGTTGTACGTAGAGGACATAAACATCCACCTGAGAAATGGTGACTTTGGTAGGGGAGGGGTGGTAGTTGTCGCAAACTGTGTCACAAAATGTTAAAGTTTAATAGACCAAAACTTTGTTCGTTGTATTATAGAATGAAGAACGATTCCCATTGTCATCATTCTTACGTTTAAAAGGATACAATTTTGTACCGTTCTTACCGGATTTAAGGTTAGACCGTCGAGTACTTGATATTTGGTCCACGGGATACCGGTGTACTGAAGTACTGAACTACCATTTATCTATGCAGGTGGTTGGAAACGGGTATAGGACCTTGAACCGACAAAAATACCTTGAAGACCCTCCCTGAAACTGCTGGAACATGAAAACAAAATTGTCAGTGACAACATTATTATTATTATTTGTAAGAAAGATAAACTTAACTTCGGGGTGCGAAACGGTTGACATACTTGACTCTATTAACTACACTAGCGAACCGAACAAAAGATAGACTTTTATCCATTTTATTGTGATGGAAGGAACATCCTGTGTGTCTTTGTGAGTTTCTTTTGATATAAACATTGTGGTGGTCAGTTAACTATCACTATCGTAACCCCCACCCTCCCTCTACACAGGGGTTTGTTTTGACACCTTGTTTTAAATCTAAAGTATTTTAGGAGACTTCGTCCGTTTCGTAACAGGAAAATCATTGGTGGTGGGACCCTTTATGGTAGAAAATACACCTCTTTTTATTTTCGGTCTCCTAAACTTTATTCATATCTACCGACACCAGACTCCCGACAGGTGAGGGGATGAGTTTGTGTGTATGTGTGAATGTAAATAAAGAGAACTTTTTGGTCAGAACGAACTGGTGGAGATATCGCGAAGAGTTTTAAGGGATTGGAGGTGGGTCCACTTATTTATGTAAAATGACGTTAGACCTTGTGTTAGTGGTAAGGAAGGGGTGGGGTGGGTCACATATTCCCTTTGTTGTAAATACTTTACTCTGAAGAGTCGTGTACGATCCGTGAACCTATCAAAGTTAAGATTAGATGTAATAATAAAACCGGTACGATACGTCCTGGAATCAAGGGGTTGGTCCGTAGCTTGGGTGTCGGGGACGCCACCTTCGGGTCTCAGGATTGGTGACCTGGTGGACCCTAAGGGACAATCAGAAAAAATTGCGACTGGAGAAGAGTAATTGTTTAGAGTTAGATGTCAATTTTTTTTTTTTTTTTCAGAGTCTCGATCGTCACGGGGCAGAGTGACTCGGCACCTAATATCCACTTTTTTTCGTCTTGAGTCCTTCCGTCGACGGGTCTGAACCTAAACTGATACGTGTAACGACCCAACGAAACCCGTTTAATGAATGGGAAAGACTGGAGTGAAGGAGTAGAGTCTTTACCTTACAATGAGTATCCTATTAAGAATCAGAGAAACGTTCTTTATCACTCCCCCTTAAGGGACCGTCAGGCGCACCACTCCTGATACTCGAAAGTGACGGTTCCCGTGACCAAGTTAGGGACAAATCCCTTGATTCTGGGATGGGACACTCGGTTGGTCACGTTGGTTTTTTTTTTTTTTTTTTTTGGTCTTAACCACTCTATAACGGGGTGCCTTTCAGAACCGTACCATCGGTCGTGTGTCTTTTACGACACACGAGGCACCGGTTTGGAACCTAGTAGGAGCGGGCAGGGTCTCTTCCTTTGTCTACGACTCTCTCCCGTGCACTGAACGGGCTCCAGTGTTTCGTCGAGACGCCCGAAGGTCTTGGGTCTCAGTACGGAAGTCGACGGTCGACGCGGTACGTAACCGGGGGGGACCTGCCGAGAGGCGGTGACGAAGGAGAGGACGGGTGGGGGGTGGAACGGGAGTAGGGTAGGAGGGTGGTGGGATGTCCCACTATCAGGACGGTAAAGGGTTGTGAATCGTCGAGGAATTCTAGAACCAAAGAGTGTTCGGTACGTCTGTCTTCCTCCCTTTTTTTTTTTGGTTTGTGTCGGTCTTGAGTGAGAGAGTTGGAGCGTGGAGTCAAACGAGGAGACTTTTGACCCTTCAACTTTACGGATAAACGTTCCCCGACAGGATCTCACATGAGTACCACGACTGTAACAAAGGGTTCGTAAGTGGGACCCGGTCCGTCCCCAGATTCGTGGAGTCCGTGTACTTCCTTGAGGGCGCCGGGAGGATTGTCAGGGGACACTCCCCTCTTGGGACGATGATACAAGCAAAATCTCTACACCCACTGTCGAACTCCGTGTCTCTCCACTCCATTGACCGGGACCCAGTGTGTCGTCGTTTATGACGGACTTGGACCTCGCGTCCGTCTACTTGAGGCCTCAACCTTCCGACAATATAGCGAGTACCAGGGTTTTCCCATCCCGCACGTCTGGGCACCCTTCTATTTATTACGAAAGTATAGTTCCGGCCCCTGGATGTGGGAACTGGGACAAACAAACGAAAAAAAAAAAAAAGGTAAGGTCCATTCTTGTTGCTCAATCTTTAACAAAAACTTTCGGTGGCGAAGAGGACCCATCAAGACTCTTGAGCCCCACTGGCCCCCTCCCGACCCCACCCCACCTCCCCCACACCCCACGTCAGGCAGGTGAAGAGTCTCGGAGCCACAGGGGCCTTTATCTTCCGAGCTCAGAGGATCACACGGGCTACGTTACTCCAGTACGAGCCTTTCTCGGTCACCGCCCCGGTTGAGACGTGTCTCCTCGACAACACACACTGCTGGAGCCCGGCCCGTCTCTCGTCCTCGGCGCTGGGACCCGGGCGCGCGGGGAGGAGGGCGGAGGCGCGCGGGGTGGAAAGGACGGCTCCGAGGTCGACGCCGCCCCCCCCCCCCCCNGCCGCCCCCCCCCCCCCCCCCCCCCTGCGTGTCGACCGAGACGAGGCAGGAGAGGCCCGGGGTCGGGCGGGGTGTAGGTCGGACCGACCAAGAGTCGGGGCACCCTCTCCGCTGGTCCGCCCGCCGTGCGCCTGCCGCGTCCCCCTGGCCCCTGGCCCTGGGGTGGGGCTGGGGGAACCCCGAGGTCTCGCGCGAAGGACTCCGGTGCACCGACGCCGGGGCCGAAGTCGCCGGCGACAGGGAAGCCGGCAGACAGACGGGGAGAGGGGAGACCTGAACGGACCCCTGGGGCCCGGGCGGTCACGGGGGAATGGAGCGCCAGGAACGGCTTGGCCCGCCCGCGCGAGAGTCCGAGGCCGAGGCGGGCCCTGGGTGAGGAGAGCCAAGCCCCGGGCGGAGGCGGAGGACCAGGGTCCGGGCGCGGAGGGAGGCGGAAGGAGGCCCGCCCTAGAGTGGACGCTTCCCGGGTAGTTCGCCTTGGACCTCCCCGTGAGTGCTGGGCCCACCGGCCGGGCGTCTCGGGGGAGGAAGAGAGGACCCAGGGTCCTCGGGACTGAGTCAAGGAGGAGCCGGAGTCCTGCGCTCCCCCCAGGGTCTGGTGGGGGGCCGGAGGGGAGGTGGTCGAGGCCCTCAGACTCGGAGTGGGGGCGGGGGTCTGGGACAGTGGGCCAGGGGAGAAATGGACGTGGCCCTTGCCTTCGCAGTCGGGGAGAGCCCCCGGTACTACCCTCGGGTCTCCCCGCGTCTCAAGGGCGGGTCAGGTCGAGCCGGGCAGACCCCGGNGAGACGACAGAGAATATGTGTAGATCTACACATATTCTCTGTCCGGAGGTTTTCAACCGGAGATCCTAAATTCCTGATTCTTCGGCGCCGCCTTTTCGCCTCCGGGGAGGTCCGACTCACACCCCCGCCCTTCACCGGCCCTGACCTACACGCCCACCTTCCTGGCGCCTCCCCCACCCCCTAACCTACCTGCCCCGCCGGGGGGTCGGGCCGGGGAGGGGACGGTCGGACCTTAAAGGACGTTGACCCCTTCAGACCGACAAACCTTTCTCATTAAAGAAGGTCTAACGTCGCCAACCCCCTCGCTCACACCCCGGACCTTCTCTCTCTCTTCGGCTGTTCTAGTCCGTCACTCTGGCCGCCATCCTCGCCCACCTCCACCGGCGCCTCCCGTCAGGAGACGGACGCCACCTCTCAACCTCCAGGCCCGGACCCGCAGTCGAGCGATCCCCGGGCGCGGCTCGCCATGCTCTTCTGAGTCCCACCTCCCCTCCTGCTAGGGGTTCCCCTACTCCCGCCCTTCTCGGGGTGGAGCCTCTCCTCCGGCCGAGCCAACACTCGACCCTACCTCCCCGACCTCTCCTCCCTTTCTTTCTCTTCCGCGAGTCAGCATAGGCTGAGGGTACCTCACCCCGGGTGGGCCGAGGAGACAGGAACCCCTAAGAGGTCCGTTCGTATGACCTCTCCCTAGAAGGGGTGGGTCCTGAGCTTGAGTCCAGTGGCTGTAACGTCCGTCTGTGGAGTGGCAGACTCGGTGGAAACGCCGGTTCTCGTCCCTCCCAGGACCTATTCCTCCTCCACACCGAACTGGACTTAGAAGGCTTCGCCCTCATGTACAAATGTCCCGGCTCCTGGCCTCCCTCGCCCGGTCCGGCGGTCCACCTCGGGTCCCGGGACTCCGGGGCCCACCTCGGACCAAACGGACCTCTCTTTCGGTGCCCCTCGAAGACTAAACAGGACTGAGCCCGTAATTCGCCCTTTTTGTCCCAGTCTTGAACTTCCCCGTCTCTCAGGTGAAGTGTCAGGTCTTCCCCCTACCCGACCTTGTCACCGAGTCTACCATTTCTTAGGCGGACGCTACGTCCCCTGGGCCTAAGGTAGGGGCTCGCCCCTTCTAGGGGACCTCCTCCCGTGCCGTCGGGTGAGGTCATAAGAACGGACCTCTTAGGGTGCCTCTTTCCTCGAACCGGCCGATGCCAGGTGCCTCAGCGTTTCTCCGCCTGTGCTGACTTGCCGATTGTGAAAAAAGAAAGTGTAAGTTCCGTTTCAAATTCCACCCCCACCGTCTTGCCAGTGGGTTCTATTTGCAAAGTTATTGTTGTCGTAACATCAATCAGTAAAAGACAACTACAAACCTAAGTGTAATGTCACGTAGTAAAATTTCCCTAAATCATATAAGAGTTACAGCATGTTGGCGGTGGAGAGAGACTAAGGTTTTGTGAGTAGTGGAGTTCGTCTGTTTGTTTTCTGTTTGAGGGGGTGGACCAGCCCAGACGTGGACCAGACGACGCTGTCCGACGGACCCAGGGAGACGCCGTAAGTGAGGCAGAGAGGTGGACTCAGGGGGAATCCGAAGTGTGAGGGACCAAACGTCCGGACGAGGTGATAGGACGGAGACCGGTCTCTTCCAGGACCAATACACTCCGGGTGGACCCACCGTCGGTACCGCTACCGATCTAGATTACGCAATGAGGCATTAGTCGTGTTCAGTGTACGACGACTCCACCGACACGGAAGGGTCACCGAGTCACCAATCCTTGGGCGGACGGTTACGTCCCCTGGACCCAAGTCAGGGACTAGGGTCTTCTAGGGCACACGGCGTCTCGCTGATTCGGACCTCGGCGCGGACACCAAGCTCGGTGTCCGTGACGCGGGAGGGTACCGTTGGTGACCTCTGGTGCTCGGCTTCGGATCCGAGACGTTTTCGTGGGTGGCGTCGCCCTCCGGGCGCGTGGACTCAGTCTGTCATCGGGGTGAGTGTCTTTGGTCCCTTTCAGGTGTACGACGGTGTTTCCGGAGTGCATCGATTTTTTCTTGGTTCTTGGGTCGACGTCACGTCCTCTGTGTCCTCTGGGACCAAGTAGGGACCCAACCCTTCTAGGGGACCTCCTCCTGTAACGTTGGGTGAGGTCATAAGAATGGACCCTTTAGCTTACCTGTCTCCTCGGACCGCCCGACGTCAGGTACCCCAACGTTTCTCAGCCTGTGTTGACTCGCTGAATCGTGTGTGTGTTGGATCAGTATCCAAGGTCCCCAAGCACGGACCTGTAGAAATCTGCACGCAAGACAGATGGGGTTCCTGGAAGTCTCCCGTCAGGACCCCCTAGGACCCCCTGACGGTTCGACCTCTCGGACCCTCCTCCCCGTCCTCATGTTCTCTGGGGCCTCTGGGACTGGGTCTCGTCTCCCTTCCCGTCACTCGGGGTGGTCTCGTGTCCCCCGCGGACGTCCCAGGGACCCCCGGTACGGGTCGTCCCGGTACATGAGTAAATTACCAAACGAGATAGAACTTGATAATCAGGAAAACTTGTTCGCTGGGGCGTAGAAGGAAACGGTACGTGGGACTTTTGATACATCGACCAAGACTAACTTCACCCTTCTTGTCTCCGGGCTCTACTTAGCCGACGTTTCCCACTGTGACTCTCTCTTTTCCCCTCCTTGAACCTGGTCTCGGGTCGTCGTTGTCTCTTACTTTGTACTCCTCAGACACAGGTGTGTCTCCTCCTGTGTGTACAGGGGAGTGACGTCCGAGTCTTCGTCTGGTTCCGACTAATTTTTTTTTTTTTTTAAGGTGACCTAAACCATTGTTCGGTCTCCGGTAGCTACCACCGGACTCACTCTTGGCGGACACCCCCGACTCACCCACCCTCGGTCGAACGACACCCCCTCCCCTCCCTCTGCCCCTCCTCCTAAGCCCTTAGGCTCCTTCCTTTCCCTTCCTTTGTCCCATAGGTCTCCTTCTCCACCCCCCCAGTCTCTTCCTTAAAACAAAGAAACGAACCTACGTAAACGACGATAAAACAAAGAAAAAAGTTTTCTCATTAAAAATCAATGTATTTCCCATGGACTTGTGTAGGAGGAACTTTTTCTCTCTTTTTGCGATCGATCATTCCAAAACTCTTCCTTTACCGTTGGGTGAGGTGATAAGAACGGACCTCTTAGGGTCCCTGTCTCCTCGGATCACTCGACGGCAGATACCCCAACGTGTCTCAGTCTGTACTGACTTCGCTGAATCGTCGTCGTCGTCATTCTAAAACTCTCTTCCGTTACCGTGGGGTGAGGTCATGAGAACGGACCTTTTAGGGTACCTACCTCCTCGGACCATCCGACGTCAGGTACCCCAGCGATTCTCAGCCTGTACTGACTCGTTGAAGTGAAAGTGAAAAGGGAAGGTACGTAACCTCTTCCTTTACCGTTGGGTGAGGTCACAAGAACAGACCTCTTAGGGTCCCTGCCCCCCCCCGGACCACCCGACGACAGATACCCCAGTGTGTCTCAGCCTGTGCTGACTTCGCTGAATCGCCGTCGTCGCCGTCGTCATTCCAAAACTCGTCCTTTACCGTTGGGTGAGGTGAGAAGAACGGACGTACTAGAACAGGTCAGGTTCCGGTACTTTAATCAAACTTCATATATGGAAGGTCCCCGAAGGCGCCACCGAGTCTACCGTCTCAGACGTACGTCACTCTCTCTGGGGACCCAAACTAGGGACCCAGTCCTTCTAGGGGGACCTCCTCCTTTACCGTTAGGTAAGGTCAGAAGAACGGATCTTTTAGGGTACCTACCTCCTCGGACCGTCCGATGTTAGGTACCCCACCGTTGCTCAGTCTGTGCCGACTCACTGAAGTGAAATATGTGGAAAGTTCCCCGAAGGGACAACCGAATCACCATTTCTTGGGTGGACGGTTAAGTCCTCTACGTCCAAGCTAGGGACCCAGACCTTCGAGGGGACCTCTTCCTTTGGCGTTGGGTGAGGTCATCAGAACGGACCCTTTAGCTTCCCAGTCTGCTCGGACCGCCCGGTGTCAGGTACCCCACCGTTTCTCAGTGGGTGCTGACTCGCTCATTTGTTGTTGTTGCGCGGTAAGTCGACCCAACTCGAGGACACGTATCTGGGCACCAAGCGTCACCCTCGATGACCGCACACCCGGACCCGGTAACGAACACCACCCCCGCCGGACACGTGACCCCCTACGAGCCGTCCCAGGGTCCCGAGGTGGGTGGCTACGATCGTCGAGAGGGAGGGACACTAAATCTGAGCAGTGACAAAGGTTTACCGGGGACCCTCCTCCTATTTCCGAGACGAACTCTTGTCGGTTAGTTGCACCACCAGATTCATTTGTGTAAAATTTATGTGTTTCCTCCCCGAAGGGACCACCAGGTCCCCGATTCTGAGGCACGAGGGTTACGTCCCCCGGGGTCCAAGTTAAGGACCAGTCCCTTGATCTAGCGTGTACGATGTTGGTTCTGGGACACGTCGGTCTCTGTGTCGACATTTGTGTCCGTTTCCCTGAGAGTGGTCCACCGAGACCCGGTGGTGAAGAAGGGGTGAACCGTCAAAGAAAACCTTGAGTAAGTACGTCTAAAATATTTCCCCACCTTGAATAAAGTCGTAGAACTTCATGCATTATTGTTGTTCTTATCGTCGATTACGAGTACCTTCCCAACCTTAGCAAATCCTCGTCAAGATTCGAGAGAGGAATGTATTAGAATTAGAAGCCTTATTGAGATACCCACTCTCCTCCCACCATAATGATAAGGGTAACCCAAAAGGTGAAACAAAACGGAATCCTTTGAATCGAGTACGTCGACATTTCGACACACCCACCCTAAACTTGAGTCCGTCCGACTGGGACTCCTCTCTGCCTTTTATGTCCTCTCCTTCCAAGATACTACCTGTCCTGGAGCCTCGGCCCCGTCCCCCGCCCCCGTCCCACCCGTTTCTAGACAGGGTGTCTTGGAAGTCGTGTTCGACTTGAGGTCCACCGGTCCTCTTTATGGTTATTGGAGTCTCTACGTCTACTGTGGTGGGAATACCGTCTTTCACTTCTCCTTGATTTCTCGGAGAACTACTTTCACTTTCTCCTCTCACTTTTTGAACCGAATTTTGAGTAGTAAGTCTTTTGATTCTACCGTAGACCAGGGTAGTGTAGTACCGTTTATCTACCCCTTTACCACCTTTGTCACCGACTGAAATAAAACCCCCCGAGATTTTAGTGACGTCTACCACTAAAGCCGGTACTTTAATCTTCTGCGAACGAAGAACCTTCTTTTCGATACTGGTTGGATTTGTCGTATAATTTTTCGTCTCTGTAATGAAACGTTTGTTTACAGGCAGATCAGTTCAGATACCAAAACGGTCACCAGTACATACCTACACTCTCAACCTGACACTTCTTTCGACTCGTGGCTTCGTAACTACGAAAACTTGACACCACAACCTCTTCTGAGAACTCTCAGGTAACCTGACGTTCCTCTAGGTTGGTCAGGTAGGATTTCCTTTAGTCAGGATCCACAAGTAACCTTCCTGACTACGACTTCGACTTTGAGGTTATGAAACCGGTGGACTACGCTTCTCGACTGAGTAAACTTTTCTGGGACTACAACCTTTCTAACTTCCGTCCTCCTCTTCCCCTGCTGTCTCCTACTCTACCAACCTACCGTAGTGGCTGAGTTACCTGTACTCAAACCCACCTGAGACCCTCAACCACTACCTGTTCCTCCGGACCGTACGACGTCAAGTCCCCAGTGTTTCTCAGCCTGTGTCGACTCACCGACTTGACTTGACTTGGAAGACTTTGCTACCCGTACAGGCCATGTCATTGGTGTACACCGACAGTCGTGAACTTGACATCGATCACCCCGGTCTTGATTTTAAAATTACCATAAAGTATAACTAAGATGTTCCTTTAGCGGTGACCCGGTCACCAGGTCCACAGTCCATCAGGGTAGATCCCTGGACTCCTCCCAAATCGAGGAGTCGCCCCCGAGACGAACCTTTCGTCCTCCCTCCCACCTCCCCGCCGACGTCGGACCTGATCATCCGCCCCCACGAGCACCCCGAGACGGGACGACCAGGGTCGGACCCACGGCTCCAAGTCGACACGACCCTTCCCTTCCCTTCGACCAAGTCTAGACTTTCACAGTCAGCGGGTCAGCGCAGGTTGAGAAAAGGTGGGGGCACCTGACATCGTGCGGTCCGAGGAGACAGGCACCCTAAGAGGTCCGTCCTTGTGACCTCCCCCATCAGTAAGGGAAGAGGTCCCCTAGAAGGGCTAGGTCCCCAGCTAGACGTCCTGTAGATGTCTTGTGAAACGACACGCGTCCGAGACAGGGTTCGGACGAGGGTACGAGAGACTAAATCCGGAACTTGGTTGGATGTTCCGTCCACGACACGTAATCCAGGTGACTTGCCTGCTCCTTTGACTCAGTCGGACCGTCGCGGGGATGGTTCCGGCCGTCGCGCCACTGGATGGGGCCTTCACGCCTTAAAGGGGACCACGAGTTCCTACGCTCGCCTCCTACGACTACTAGACCCCTCACTGGGTCCAAAGCGCAAAACGGTAGTCCTTCATAAAGGTTCTTGGTTTTGCTGAAACTTTCTCGGAGGAAGATCTTCGTCTCGCCCTTACCTCCCTCGGTCCCTCCCATCCACTCTGACTCGTTCCCTCCCTCCCTCTCTGTCTTTCTCTCTCTTTAGGCCTGTCTCCGCCTTCTCCCTCTGTCCTAGCGCAGGTGACAGGCGTCCACCTCGGGACCCCGACTCCGGTCGGAGGCCTCGAGGGGTGAGGAAGGTCGACGCGCGGGAGTCCCGGCGGACGTTAGGGGGTTGTGGGGAGGGGGGAGGGATGTCAAATCTTCGTCAAAACAAAGAAACCAAACCTATGTGGGCGACGATAAAAACAAAGGAAAAACATTTACATGAAAAGTCAATGTATTTACTATGAGGGAGGAATATTTCTGTCTTTCCTTCCTAAGACCCCACCACCACCTCTTAGGCGTGGTGTGTCTAACACTCTGGAATCAAGGGGGTCGTCCCTGACTTGGATCTGGGAGCCGTCACTGTCGCGTCTCGGGATTGATCACCTGGCGAACCCTTAGGGGACAGGGACATTTCCATCTTTCCTTTTTATTGGGATTCGTTATTCCAAAACTACTGGAGTAGGTTAGGTTAAGAGCACTTTGACCACACCCCACACGTGGAAGGTCCAAACACAACCAGAGAATGTGTGTCTGGTCGGAAAGGTGTGGGCCTCGGTAACCGTAAACCCCGGCCCAGTAAGAAGCACCCCACATCCCAGGACACGTGACACCCTGCGAGTCGAGTCGGGATCCCGAGGCGGGTGACCTACGGTCTCGAGGAGGAGGGGCACCGAACCTATTCTGTTATAAAGGTTTACTGACAGACGTCAAGGGCGGAGGACCGACGTTACGGTCGTCCTTTTCGAGGACCCTAGGTGACGTCCCAGGTACTTCCTTTCCTCATAGACCCGTGTTAACCGTTTCCACTCTTTTATCTCTTCCCGACTCTCTATTAAACACGTTTGGAGACCAGTTTGACGGTACTCGGGACCAGAAGGTAGACCCCACCCCCACCCCCTAAGGATTCCAAGAAGGACGGAACGACGATTTACACCCGTCCACCCTGGTGTGTAACCACAGTCTGCCGGAACTAGCCTCGGGGTCAAAGGATCCGTTCAGTGAAAAGTCGAACATCGAAATCAAAGAAGTAGTCAAAGTCTCCAGATTCCTGTGAGTGTCTTTGGGATTCTTATTATGTATTTTCGTCGTGAGTAATGGTTCGTCTTCATCAAAAAGTCTGACACAGATCCACGAACCACTACTGCCACTACCATTATCGTCACTATTGTCGGGTGAAAGAACTTACGTACGATTCATGTACGGTCAGTAAAGTGAGGTGCGTAGTGTACATTTCGTAAATCAAAGAGTGCCTTCGGGATGTCTCGTCCAGGACCGTAATAGAAGTGAACTGTCCACTGTTTGATCACCGTACTGACACAGATTCAGTGCTTGAATTATTTTCCGTCAACAACAAGTCAACGATTCAGCAAAGACTGAGAAACACTGGGGTACCTGACGTCGTGCGGTCCGGAGGGACAGGTAGTGATTGAGGGCCCCAAATGAGTTTGAGTACAGGTAGCTCAGCCACTGCGGTAGGTTGATAAAGTAGGAGACAGTGGGGGAAGAGGAGGACGGAAGTTAGAAAGGGTCGTAGTCCCAGAAAAGGTCACTCAGTCGAGAAACGTAGTCCGCCAGTTTCATAACCTCGAAGTCGTAGTCAGTCTTAAGACTATGTTAGGGTCCTGTGGAAGGAGGTCTAGGACGGAGAATCGATTTGACGGACGGAGGATACTCTCTTATATTATCAGAGACTGGTAGACGAAGGGTAATTCATCTGTGGTTACAATGACGGTAAAGTGTCTTTTCGTTTCACTCGGAGTCCCTTCGTGTTGCTGTAAGGGTTCCTGATCTCGATCGTTCTCCGTCTCGATCCAAAACTTTGGATGAAACCACACTCGGGTCAGACAATAGAAACCCGGTGGGGATCTATAGACCATACGACTGGGACCAGACCATCTTCTGTCAAGACTCCCCCATCTCCTTTTGTTTGTAGTGTGCTGGGAGACCGACGAGTCGCCACCACTGCGACTCGCGCCGCGGTCGCGGTACTCGAAGACGTGACATGAGGAGAAGCCCCACGTGCTAGTACTTTCCTTAAACTCAGTGACAGCTGATGATTATGGAAGGACCACAAACAGGTCAAATGGGCGTACGAGACCAACCCACAAGACAAATTGAGGACGCACCTCTGGTGTGTTCTCCTGGTGCCTATCCCGAGTCGACTACTTTTGACCGGCTGGCTCTGTCGTCCTTTACCACCTCCGACGGAACGGAAGTATCTGAGACTGGCACCACGACTTTGGCCTGAGTTGGCAGCTTAGGTCCAGTCGTGGCGCCTGTCGTCGGCGTCTCGGACGGAAGGGACCCCGACCCAGGACCGCCCAGTTTCTCCCTCCCACAGGTCTATGTCCATCCCCCCATACGCCCGGTGGGTCTCCTCCGCGGTCTTGACAAGTCCTCCCTCCCTTCGAGTTATTGCGTCCTGTACTCCTCGTCTGACTGGTGTATCATGACGGTAGTCTTCCGTTGAGGAACCTGAAGGACGACCAGGGCACCTATTCTTAGGCGGACGGTCACGTCCCCTGCACCCGAGCCAGGGACCGGGGCCCCCTCTAAGATGGACGGTGCCTCGTTTATTTCGGACATGCGGTGTTGATGACTCCGGTGCGCGGGATCTCGAACACGAGGTGTTGTTCTCTTCGGCGACGTCACTCTTCAGGTGTGTTCCGTTACTTGTCGTCGGGGGTGGAGGTGCGGACCGAGTCGAGGGACTCGGACCAGAGTGGACCTGTAGTGCCCCCGGACCTGCGAACCGGGGTCGTAGTCACCACCCCCCGCGTGTCTAGGCTGGAACGACCCGACGACCCTTACCCAAAGACCTCTGCCCCCTCTGTTTGGGGAAGTCCCCTTGGACACAGAACAGGGGGTCTGTTCCCAGTCTTACACGCCGAGGAGGTCCGGCTCACGGGGGGCACCACTCCAGGTGGGAAGTGGCTCGTTCAGTGTTTCAGGTCCCCTGGGGACTGGTTCCGACCTACCGTGAAGTCCCGTGGAAACCCCCCTCCGGTAGGGTCAGGACACACACCAGTTGGGGGTCCCACAGTACCTCAGCCCCAGTCGTGTGAGACTGGGGGGGTGGGGGTCTCCTCCAGTGGTACTTCTCAGACCCGTCACTACACCCCGTATCGAGACCCTCCACGTCTCCCACACTGGGGTTGTGCTACCGCGTCCCCCGAGGCGGAACAGACCGGGGTCGGGGAAAAGAGTCCTTAGAGTCACAACAGGCCCCAACTCACTTCCGGCACGTACCGGGCGCCAGCCTACGAGTTGTACCTCTCCGTGGTCCGACTCTCCCTGTCTGGAACCCGTCGGGGATGTGTCGTGGTCAGGAAGAGGACAGGGGGTGGTAATGTCCTGGGGGACCTCCGCAGTCGAGGGGGTGGTGAGTCACGACGAGGAGCCGACCACTCATCGACTGGGGGCGGACCTCCCCACAGACCCCCCGCCAGACACGACCCTAGTCCCGCGTCGAGAGAGGGCCAGAACCGAGTCCCTGACACTCTCGCGTCGTGCCCTGACCGTCCGAGTCCCGTGCCCCACAGAGACTGTGAGTATTCCTAGGGCCCTTGGCGTGGGTGGACCGATCTACTGGGACGTGGCCCGCGGACTACCGTCATTACGGTCCTGCCGGGTAGCACCCGCCGGGAAGGACCTGGAAGAGTCTCGGAGGCGGGGAAAAGGATACGTCTTTCCTCGAAAGTCCAAGAGCAGGTTTTCCTGCCCCTAACCTTCCCTCCTTGGTCGGGTCCCGTCGGTCTGACCTGGGGTCTGAGTCCCCAAACCGGCGTCGAGGCGTGGCGGGGGAACACCAGTCCCAGTGCCGCCCGGGTCGAGGCGCGACTCTCTCCCTGCCCCTCGTCCGTGTGCTCCTCACCCTTCCCTGGCGACTACCAATACGGACTCGTCGGATCTTTCCTTCGGTGAGAACGTCTTCGGATTTCACCTAAAACTCTCCCAAAGGGACACCTTAGTAAGGAAAGACCTTTCAGTAAATCAGTTAAGACGGTGTCCGTTCTTGATCTCAGGACTCTGGGCGGTAGTTGAAGATCCTCTAAGTCATAGGTACACCAGGGAGGGTGTCAGTTGATCGAGGAACCTCTCTTCCGCATCGTGGACAAAGGTCTCTGCGTCGAAACCACGAACCGACAAAGGGCTCTGGGTCAATACAACAATGTCAACGAGTCGACTAAAGTCCGCACAAGACACTTAGGAGGTGACGGGCGTCTCTACGCAAAAGTAACAGAAGACTCGACTGAGACGTTTGGAAGGATCTCACGCCCACCACTAGAACTTAGACCCGACGTACGTACGTCGAGTATCGACTGTGGGTCAAAAGACCTAGTGTGAGGTGGAACAAGTAGTCAGTCACAAGAGTGTCCAGGTTTTCGCAGTCGGGGCGTACACCGCGACCCATGTGTCCAAGATCCAGGGTCAGAGACGAGGTGGCAGGGGGTTTTGAGTCACTCCCTTTGTTCTGTTTTTGGTCTGTCAGTCACAAAAGACTGGGGTCTCACAGACTCCCCTGAACACAGACCCACTTCCGCGTCTCGACGGGGTGGACGTGTGTCGAGGGTAGGGGGTGTGCGTGTCCGGTACTTCCGTGCGTGTGTGTCTGAATGTGTGCACGTGTGTGACACGTGTGCGTACGTGCGTACGTCTGTGGGTGTGCGCACCCGTGCCACCGGACCGGCTCCCTCAACCACTCCGGTACTGACGTGTCCCTCCCGGGGAGCCCGAAATCCAGGTGGGGCGCCTTGGCCGTCCGGGGGCAGAGGGTAGGGTGGGGTCAAGTAGGGGTGACCTGCGGTACGTAAGGGGTCCGTGCTCTCCCGGGTCGTCGACATCTTGTGACAGGAACTGGACTGGCAGTGGGGAGTGACCCGATTACGGGCAGTCTAAACCCTAACCTCCGGTAAGTAGGGTTGTTCGTATGTCGACGACGACATTGTTTAATGGTGAGTGTATCGTCGTGGTTTGTCGCGTCGAATAAAGGGATGTCAAGTCCTTCGGTCTTCAGTCTAGTCAATGGGCCCCGACTTTGGGCCCCACCCGTCCCGACACAAGGAAGACCTCCGAGGTGCCCTCCGAGGCAAGGAAATGGAACACGTCGCAGACCCGGGTAGGCGTGAGGGACCGAGCACCGGGGAAGGAGGTGGAAGCCTAGGAGGGAGATGGAACACGTCTCAGACCCCGGTAGGTGGGAGGAACCGAGCACCGGGGAAGGAGGTGGAAGCCTAGGACGGAGATGGAACACGTCGCAGACCCCGGTAGGCGTGAGGGACCGAGCACCGGGGAAGGAGGTGGAAGCCTAGGAGGGAGATGGAACACGTCTCAGACCCCGGTAGGTGGGAGGAACCGAACACCGGGGAAGGAGGTGGAAGTCTAGGAGGGAGACTGATCCTGAGGACGAAGACGCCAGTGCAGAGTGGAGGAGTGAGAGACTGGGTGGACGAAGAGAATATTCTTGGGACCACTAATGTGACCCAGGTGGATCTATAGGTTCGAGTAGAGGGGAAACGTTCTCGGAATTGAGTCGGTGTGGACGTTTCTGGGGAAAACGTGGATTCCATTGTGTCGTCGACCAAGGACAGATGGACTCACCCACAGGTAGGCGTCGTGGTGGAGGAAAGCACCCGAGGAGACCCGAACTTACGGAGTGAGACTTAGGATGCGTGGAGGAACGTCCCGACAAAGGAAGACAGAGGTGATCGACCGCTTTATTGCTTAAGAAGTCTCAGATAAAGGACACAGGATCTTGGAGACACAGTCTCCTCCAGTCCATCCTTCGTCACCTCTGATCTTTGTGGGGGTGGCACACTGGGGTCCACGGGTGTCCCTGTCCACCGGGGACACGCTGTCCTGACACCGACGGGTGTCGTGGCACAGGAGGGAAGGACCCGAGGGTCGCTCTACTAGAGGGTCGGAGGAACGTCAATACACACAGGACCCTACCGCAAGTGTCACTCGTCCTACGTGCCTCGACGAAGGTCCGGACCCGGGTTTGGGAGGGAGTGTTCTAGGGGAGACAACCAGTAAGACGGCCACCCACGCCTACGGGACCCGCTGGAACCGCCGTGTGTGACTCGCACCTCGAGACATGGAGAACATCATCAGGACACAGTCCCAAGACATTTCAACTACGAAATTGCACACACTATGGACATGTCATTTTTACTTAACTTTTACCTCAACCCTTCGGGGCTCCACCTCGAGAAAGTGAACGAGAGACGACGTCGAATGGAATGTAACGACCCATCTTCCTACCAATGAAATGTTAGGTCGTCTTTTTGCTACTAAAAAAAGGAAGAACAGGTCGTTGTCGGTGGTTACTCTTGTTCAGTGTCGTGTCGGTTACTTTTTATCCGACCGGACCGGCTGTTCTTCGTCAAGTCGGTTACCCTTTGTCGGTGTCGGGTCGGTTACTCTCTGTCCCTTAAAGTCGGATACTCTGTGTCACTGACAGGTCGGTTACTCTTTGTCGGTGTCTACTCGATTATTCTTTGTCGGCAGGGTCGGGTCGATTACTTTTTCTCCCTTTAAAGTCGGTTACTCTGTACCACTTACAGGGTGGTTACTCTTTGTAGGTGGCAAGTCAAGTCAACGAGTCAGATCGGCTGAGAAACGCTGGGATACCTGATGTCGTACGGTCCGGAGGGACAGGTAGTGGTTGAGAGTCTCGAACGAGTTTTGAGTACAGGTAGGTCAGCCACTACGGTAGGTTGGTAGAGTAGGAGACAACAGTGGAAGAGGACGGAAGTTAGAAAGTTAGAAGTTAGTCGTTGTCCCAGAAAAGTTTACTCAGTCAAGAAGCGTCGTCAACCGGTTTCATAACCTCAAAGTCGAAGTCGTAGTCAGTAAGGTTACTTGTAAGTCCTGACTAAAGGAAATCCTACCTGACCAACCTAGAGAAACGTCAGGTCCCCTGAGAGTTCTGTGGCGTCAAGTTTTCGTATTTAAGAAGTCGTGAGTCGAAAGAAATATCAGGTTGAGAGTGTAGGTATATACTGATGACCTTTTCGGTATTGAAACTGATCTGTATGGAAACTATCGTTTCATTACAGAGACGAAAAATTATACGACAGATCTAATCAGTATTGAAAAGAAGGTTCCTCGTTCGCAGAATTAAAGTACCGACGTTAGTGGTAGATGTCACTAAAACCTCGGGGGGGGTTTATTTCAGAGAGTGACAAAGGTAACAAAGGTGTAGATAAACGGTACTTCACTACCCTGGTCTACGGTACTAGATTCAAAAAACTTACAACTCAAAATTCGGTTAAAAAAAAGTGAGAGGTGAAAGTGGTCCTCCGAGAAATCAAGAAGAAGCGAAAGATGGTATTCCCACCACAGTAGACGTATAGACTCCAATAACTATAAAGAGGGTCGTTAGAACTAAGGTCGAACACGAAGAAGGTCGGGTCGTAAAACGTACTACATGAGACGTATATTCAATTTATTCGTCCCACCGTTATATGTCTGAACTTCATGAGGAAAGGGTTAAACCTTTGCCGGTGTCGGGTCCGTTATTCTTTGTCACTTTTAAGTCGATTATTCTTTATCGGTGTCTACTCGGTTAGTCTTCGTCGTCTTCAAATCGGTTACTCTTTGTCGGTGTCCGGTCGGTTAGTCTTTGTCAGTGTCTACTCGGTCAGTCTTTGTCGTTTTAAAATCGGTCACTCATTGTAGGTGTCAAGTCGGTTACTCTATGTCGGTGTCTGGTCGGTCAGTCTTTGTCGGTGTCGACTCGGTTAGTCTTCGTCGTTTTAACATCGGTTACTCTTTGTCGATGTCTACTCGGTTAGTCTTTGTGACTTTAAAATCGGTTAGTCGTTGTCGGTGTCAGGTCGGTTACTCTTTAGTAGGGTGGACGTTTCGAACGAAAAGAGATTGTCTAAACGTAAATTTCGTGTAGGGAAGTTCCTAGAAGTAAAAAAGACATATTTCGTTGTAAGGAGAGGTAACGAGAGACCTGAACTGCGACCAAACGGTGTCCAACTTACAGGACTTAACGTTAAGGAGCCGTCGAGGATTTGAGTAAAACGGGCGTTTATTGACCTGGAAATTAAAATCCCAAGTTTGACCTGTGTGGAAAAAGACCTACTCGGTTATTATACAGGCTCAGTGAACGAGACCGGAGGACGGAGGGAGAAGGAGGGGGCGGGCGATGGGGGGTGGGCGAAGAATCGTCCTTAGGCGAAGGACCACGAGAATAGTCTGACAACAACAAATCAACGTTTCAGCACAATCTGAGAAAGCGTCGAGGTACCCTACATCGGGCGGTCCAAGGAGACAGGTACCCTAAAGGGGCCGTCCTTATGCCCTCACTGAACTGTAACGGAAGAGGTCCCCTGGAACGGTCGGGTTCTTAACTTGGGCTCAGAGGACGTAACCGTCTCTCTAAGAAATGGTGGCTCGGTTCGTTAATAGGTTGTGTTTTGTCTGTTAGGTCTCAGGTGTGGGGGTAGTGGAGAAAATACCCGGAGGTGTCAGACCCGGTGATAGGTGGACGGGAACTGTGAACCCCCGGTCCATGTCCGGTTGCTCCCTGTGGAGGAGGTGGGATGTTGGGCGACTTTAGTAATTTGGTCGGTTAAGGTTCGACGAATGGAAAAAAACAGGTAAGGAAGAACACCGTTGGTGTTATTTCCGAGAACGGGTGTAAGGGGAGAGTGAGGTAGAGGAAAGACAGGGACCTCGTAGGAGTGAACTGGGACCACCCACCGTAGGTACGGGGGAGAAGAACCCTTGACACTCAATGTTTTATGGAAAAGTTGTCGGTCCGTAGAGGACTACCGAGGGAGTGATAGGGAGTGCAAATTTTTTATGTGTCGTAAAATTTAGTAGTGGTACGGCTCGACCTTAGTCGAAGTGGACAAATGACCCTCTCCTTGATTAAGGATAGTTCTCCGGAATCTGAAACCCCCAGATAACCGACATTATTAATGTGTCGACTTTGTGTGTAAGGCTGGCACTCTTACCCATTCCCCACTGGACCGGAACCCACACGTCTTTCGTCTGGGGGCAGAGACGGGCTCAGTCTCGAAGTAGAAGGCAAGGGGCACGTGCTACAGTCGGGTGGGTCGCGAGAGACTTAGGGGGTGGACCCTTGAAGTATGGAAAGAGGGACTTGGGATGAGGGTGGGTGTGGCGGTAGTGTCTGTGTACCTGCCTGGAGCGCAGGCACAAGGTCCTTGTCTGGGGGAGGAAGGAGAGGACCCAGAGGCACGAGAAAGGATTGTAGTGAAGGGCGTCTAAGTCCAGGCCGGTGTTAACGGGTGAACTAGTGAAGCGTAGTGACGACTTCATTGTCCCGAAGATCTGCTCCGCCGAGGTACGACAGAGTTGTTTCTTTGTGAACCCCAGGTGTGCTGGTGCCGGGGCCTCACCCTGGTCGCCACGGCGCTTCCTACGTCCCAGTGACCGTCGGGGAGCGGGCCTCTGGAGGCTAGGGTGCGCACCAGTGACAGGACGAATAACACGTCAGTCTGGACGCCAAGGGTGAGTCACGGTTACCCTTGCAGTGGGGGTTTCGGGGGATCCCGGGTCGTCTCAAGTCAAGCGTTAAAACACACAGAAAATAATAAAAATTATCTATGTATTTATTAGGTCGGATGGTTACGTCCTCCGAGTCCTCTGAGGGTAACCTAGGGACCCTCCCTTTCTAGGGGACCTCCTCCCGTATCGTTGGGTGAGGTCATAAGAACGGACCTTTTTAGGTGTCTTTCTCCTCGAACCCCCTATGACAGGTACCCCAGCGTCTCAGCCTGTACTTACTTGTGTGTGCTCTTTGGTCGCACGGACAACGTCTAGACCATAAAAATTTACAGGAATATGTAGACTTCGTATAAAATTATTAAGTAGGATCTAAGTCGTTGAGGATGCTACCGATACAATCAAGACGTGTTTGTAACCGTGTAAATTGGGACCGTCCTTGGGAGGTGTCTTACAGGATGGGAGAAGAGGGGAAAAGACGTTCTTGGTCCCTGACTTCGCAATCTACTGAACGGGTTCCAGCCGGTCGAGACTCACAGCCCCGGTGTCTGGGTCCTCCTGTGGACTGCGGGACGGGACTGGAGTCCCGCCCGACACAGAGTGGTCGTCCCTCCAATGACAGGACCGAGCTCCTCCCACGGGTCGGGGGTTGAGTAATAATCAGGACTAGAAAGTAAAGAATAAATGTGAGCGCCAATCAAGGACGGCTCTGGACGCAGGATTGAGCCAGCAGAAGTAGAAGCAAAGGAGGCCAAGGTAAGAAGGCGAGCCAAAGAGACAAAATAAGAGGCAGACGGAGAGAGACACAAGGAGAGACAGAGACAGACAATAAAAGGGTCATAATGGCATAATAAGTCCTGAGAGACCCTACAAGTCCAGTAGTGTGCCAACATACCCCTAAAGACTCTCCTCCGGTAGTGCCGTTGTCTGAGAGACCCAAGTCCTCCACCTCTCAGACGGGGTCCTGGACGACGTTTGGGTCCTCTCACCGACTGTCGTAGTCGCACCCTCACACTGTCGCCGTCACACGCACACACTGTCGTAGTCACACACACACACCGTCGCAGTCGCACTCACACTATCGTAGTCGCACCCACACACTGTCGCAGTCGCACGCACACACTGTCGCAGTCGCACTCACACTATCGTAGTCGCACCCACACACTGTCGCCGACACACACACACACACACACACTGTCGCAGTCGCACACACGCAATGTCGCCGTCGCACGCACACTATCGTAGTCGCAGACACACACTGTCGTAGTGGCACACACTGTCGTAGTTGCACCCACACACTGTCGTCGACACACACACTGTCGTAGTCGCACACACTGTCGTAGTCACACCCACACTTCCGGCTCTGACCCTCCCGCCACCACAGTCAGGGTCGGACCCCGACCCCTCCGCCCTTGGTCCCCGAGACTCAGACTCCCGACTCCTACGGGTGTAACACTCCCACCTGGGGAAGAGAGTCGGTGATTTGGGTCGAGTAGAGAAGGTCTCACAGGAAGCGTCTGTGCGGGTCTTTGTGACAAAATGGTCGAGAGTCGGGTCCGTCCAACTGTGTATTTAATTGCTAGTGTCAATCTTACCACGTAAAGGGGGTTTTGGACCGGACTGGGACTGGGGTCCGCCTGTCCGCCTGTCCACCCGCGAATCGTCTCCCTTCGCACCTCCCGACCGTAAGGACCTCCGCAAGGACTTGTCAGATACGAGTACCCGACCCTTTAATTATAACAACTTTACGGACATAATGGGTTCCGTTAGACGTCTAAGTCACGTTAGGGATAACTTTATGGTTACCCTAAAAAGTGTTTACTCTACTTGTTAAGATTGTACAGATACCTTTGTGTGTTCTGGGGATTACCACTTTTTTTTTTTTTGTGTTATTGACTCTTTCTTCTGATCGTGACCCCCCTGACATGTGAGACTAAATTTGATATGATGTTTCGACGCCACTGACCTAGTCATACCATCACCGTGTTTTTGTATGGTGTCGGTGTTCAGTGACGCCACGTACTTTTACACGGGACAGCACCCCTACATTGGACGCCGTCGGTGACACCTTTCGTCGTGCCTCCGAGGAGCTTCATAATTGTATCTCGACGGTGTACTGGGTCAGTTCCGGGTAAGACCGTAAATGGGTTTCTTTTGTTTTTGTGATTAAGTGTTCCTATATACGTACCGCTTCGAGTTACGCAGTAATAAAGTTATCAGTCCTATACTTTTGTCGATTGTCGTAAGTCGTCTGCTTACCTGCGTCCTCTACACCACGCACAGACTCCGAGAACGCGAGCAAAGGACACTCTTTACTGGGAAATAGGGGTATATCAGGAACAAAAGATATTGACCGCAAAGAGACCACCGAGTCGACCATTTCTTAGTCGGACCTTACACCCTCTGGACGAAACTAGGGTCCTAACCCTTCTAGGGGACCTCTTCCCTTGTCGATGGGTGAAGTCATAAGACCGGACCTCTTAAGGTACCTGATGTCAGGTACCCCAGCGTCTCTCAGCGTGTGCTGACTCGTTGATGCGTGTTTGAGACCATAGTCGAAGTACAATAAGGTAGTCCTCCTCGAGTCTGTCCAAGAAGGTGACAAAGATACTGGTTCATTGTTAGAAAATATGTACACACACACGCACACATTTAGAACCGTAAACATTGTAAGCACCTGGATCTCCCGTAATGCGATTCCCTTTATTCAGTCTGTCTTTTTGTTTAATGACATACTAGAGTATATACCTCAGATTTTGTGTTTTGTTTCTTTTGTCAGACTCTCTCTGAGTATCTTTGTCTCTCGCTCACCCGCCGACGCCCTTCCTTCCCCTGACCTCCCCGCTTTGTGACTCCCCTGTTTGCAGGCCAATAGTTATTCAGTGTTCGGGTACTGGTGTCGCACTCCTTACCCGGCCGTTACATTATTCAGACACACCCCGCCTACCAGTGGTCTGAATGTCGCGAGTGGTAAAGTCTGGTGTACGTTCACGTCTTAGGAACGTTCGACCTGGACTTTGATCGTATTTAACGCGTGGTCTATATAAAGTTATTCTATTCTCTTTGCTCCTCTGAAGGACCTCCAGGTCACCAATGTCGAGACGCGAAGGTGAAGGCCCCCCCCCCCTCGAAACCGAGAGACCAACCCCTTGATTCTAGGGGTGTGCGGTACACCGGCTTTTTCTCACTTGGAGGTGATCTTGTACTTATAAGTGTTGTTTGTGTAGACTGTTTTTTCAGTGTACGGATTATTCTTTTTCTCTTTCGCAGGTCAATGAATCATTTTTTTTTTTATTACTATTATTATTTCAATCAATCGGGGTCAAAAATTTACTCTTTTACTAAGTTTATCTGTAAAGTGTTTTTATTTTAATTATAGGTTTACCGGTTCCTGCCTACCTTTAAAAGTGTTCAAGTAATCAATGGTCTCTGTACGTTTCATTTTGGTGTTTCCATGGTGGTGGGGAGTGTCGCTCCGTTTTTATTCTTCCACCCTTTCGTCTCCCCACCCACTCCTACACCCCATTGGTCTTACGAGTCTCACACTTGACTGCGGTAGTGAAGTTTTGTATAAGTCTTCATGGATGATCCTGACTTATTTTCGTGTCGTGTTGTGTGTCGTTAATGTGGGGCTCCAAATAAGGTTGTCTTTGCGTGTATATGCGAGTAGTGACCTGTACTTAATTCTGTCAGTTTCGTTGTGAAAGGTAGGATTACATTTGACCTTCGATTCGTTTACGGAGAAATGTGATCCCCCCTACACGTGTACCATCACTAAGTGTGTTATTTTATGAGGTGTCGTGGGTCTCACAGTCTGTTTAGAATTTTATAAGCCAACTCGTCTCCTTCGTTGTGTGTGTGTGTGTGTCTCCGACGTCTCTGATAAGTGGGACTCTATTTCTTGGTTTTGTGCGTTTAAATTGGGTACGACAACTTCAGTCGTTTCAGTAATGGTAACCTGTCTTCAAAGACCTTTTGCACTCACGAGTTAAACACTTTTAAGTGGTTTGACACGTAAGTTGTACACGTTATTTTCAGTTGTGTGTGTCTCTTTGTGTAGTCGCTTTTTGACGACTTTTCGGGTTTCTGTCTTAGAATTCTCGTCCCTTTCTGTACATTAAAAGTCTCCTCGTCGTTCTCCTCCGAGTCAAATAGACTTGTCTTCGTTAATACGGCATAAATTACACGACTTTTTCGATTGACGGTTGGATCTTGAGGTCCTGTGTCCTTTGTAGGTAGGAAGTTTTGACCTTGACTTTACTTCTGTAAAGCCACCCGTCACTCTTTGATAGGTAGCGGTTGTCTGCCGGTCCGAAAGAGTCGGGGTTTGGCGTAGGAGAGGTGAGGGGAAGGGGTAGGTCCCAACCTTGTGTCGGGGAACCTATCTTACTCCGAAGACAATTATCCTTCTGACTCGTGGCCGACGACACATCGGGCGGTAGTGGCAGACCGTCTCGAGGAGGGCCCTCTTCGTCGACAAGGGACCGGAGTCCCTGTCTCCTGTTCCCCAAGGGGCTACCCCGAGGACAGGACGTCCGAGGCACACGTGTGTGCGGGGGGGGGCGGGGGGTCGGGACGAGAGTAAAGTCGAGGGTCGACCCCCGGGGTGGCCCAGGGTTCGGGTCCGGGTCCAGGGTTCCAGACAGAGGGGTAGTGAGTCGAGACCCTAAAACACACACGAGGGGGCGGTCGGGGCGGAGGGGGCCAAGGTCGCGGCGGGCCCCTTTCCCCGTCTCTTGGGTACCCTATTCCATAGAAATTACGTGAACTGTGGAGGTCCCTTACATTGTATGTAGCGTTATAATTTGTGAGTCTCCTCCTAAAGTCCCAAAAGGTAAAAGTTATGCTCCTTGGCAACCGTATTTCGCTACATTGAGGAACGGGTTCTTGTCTCAGCCCTGACTGCCAGTTCAGCCACAAGACCCGCCTCTTACCCCGAGGGGGGAGCCCCACGTGGGCCTCTCGTCACCCTCGGGTCCCCCTCCTTGTCGACCCTCGGCCGGGACGCCCGCCCTCCCGTGAGAAGGGGAAACACACTCCGACAACCAACCTTTGACGGGGTATTTCCGGGCCCCGTGTAGGGAAGAGGGCGCGCCCGACGTCCGAGGTAGGGAGTCATGGCTGAGGTCCCGCACGACCCTGTCCCGACCCGGTACCGCGGGCCTGGGAGGTGAGAGGACTCGGACCCACTCAGACCCCCACGGCCCGGCCTAAGGTCCCCGTCTCCCCGAGACGAGTCGGGACTGAGGTCGGGTCCTCTGGGGCCTCAGGACCCCCACGTTGCACCAAGGGAGAGGTAGGGGCCCCGACGCGGGAGTCGAAACCGGGTCTGGGTTCACTACCCCTTCCAAGCCAGGACCTGCTCCCGACCCACACCCGACGCACGTCTGACTCAACCCGGCCGGACCTCCTCTCCCATCCCAACAGACTCTAATGAAGTCTCGCTCCTCTCTCGAACGTGAGTCTACATTATGACCCCCCGAGCCCCTCCTCAAACCCTTTAGTACCCTTCTGTGGACGGGTGGGGTGCCGAGGAGCTCCCGGGGCCCTGACGTCGGGCACTCCTGTGGCAGTCCACCCGCAGAAGAATGATCTCGAAGAGAAGGTCGAGAGACAGACCGAGTCTGCCGGGCGTGGGTCGTCCCACTCAGAGGGGGTTTGGGGGCAGAGGGGTTCTGCCTGGAGCTACTCTCGCCTCGCCTGGGCCCCCGGAATATGGAGCCCGGATATTCGGTCCCGGATATGGGGCTCGACGATTGTCGGGGTCACGCCCTGGGACCGGGCCCAGAGGGGACAGGGGGGAGACGGGAGCTACTGGGGAGCCCCTGCTGGGCTGGGAGTCCTGGCCCGACTCGGACGGTCGAGCGTGGGGGTACTCGGGTCTGGCGGGGGGCGTCGGGGCACGTCTCTTGTCGCGAACGACTCCTGGTCGGGCCGGCAGAGGAGGTCGGAGGGGACGTGTGAGGGGGCACTTCGCCGGCCGGCGAGGGACCCAAAAGAAAGTGAAAGACTTAGAGCTGTGGATCGGGCCGGGAGGGGTGGCACTGAGGACTCGGGACGGGGAGTCGGACCCCTCGTAGGAGGAACAGACGAGAGTCGAGTCCTTGGGGGAGGGAGACTGGGGGTCTCCCGTCGAGCCGGAGGGCGACAGGGGGAGGGGCTCTAAGGGTGCGAGTGGGGCTGCCGCGCGCAGTGGCGGGTATGGTCCCGTAAGCGTGTTGACAGACACTTACAGACAGCAGGGAGACCTGACAGTCGGGGTTCCCCGTCCGCAGCCCCACAAAGGGCATAAACACCTCGGTCTCCGTGTACCTCCGGAGTCATTTGCCTACCTGCCCTGGATCTACACCACCTTTCTTTCTCCCTCCCCCACTCCCCCACTCACTCCTCACTCGAGACGGCCGGGGACGGAGACACCCCTGAAGCGATTGACTCCGGTTGAAGGACGAAGTCCCGACGTTCGGGAGGACTGGGGGGTGGTGGTGGGGGTGGCGAGGGGACGGATCAACTCTGTGCACCCCAAAGGTCTTCGGAGTCACTGTTCCTGTGCCTTTATGTGACCCTACCTCCTTCTCTTATGACTCTTTTGGGTCCCTACCAGAGACGTCTGAGTGGGACCTGTGTCTCTGGGAGTGGGCGGTCCCTTACGCCCTGGTCTGGACACGAGGGCGAGGAGGTGTTTGTGTGTGTGTGTGAGTACGTGTATGTATGCGTGTGTGTGTACACGTGTGCACGTGTGTGTGTGGGTGTATATGTGTACGTGTGTGTGTGTGTGGGGACGTGTGTGTGTGTGTGAGTACGTGTCTGTGCGTGTGTGTATGTGTGTGTATGGACGGGTGTATGTGTGTGTGGGTGTGTGCATATATGGACGTGTGTGTACATACGTGTGGGGGGCGTATGCGTGTGTGTACATGTGTGTGGGGGTGTGTGTGGACGTGTATGTGGATGGGGGGTGTGTGTTGGAGAGGGTCGTGTCCGTCGCCGGGAAGGGAGGTCTGGGTCGCGTCCAGTGAGGGGGGTGAGTCTCGGGACGAAAGGAACAGGGTCCTTGCTGGGCCCGTAGGGGGTGACACAGGCGGACGGGGAGAGAGACCTCACCGGCACCCGTCCCTCCCTCGGCGGGGGTCGAAGAGACAGTGGAGCCACAGTAGGACTCGTTCGACACTGGCTCGGAGTCCCAGGAATGCAGTCACCCCTCCGATTGACGTCACCGTCCCTAAGTCGACGGGGACCCTGCCCGCCCCGCACCCCGACAGGTGACGCCCCCGCTACCCCCGCAGGGTTTGACCTACCGCGGTCCCGACATGTTGCAACGTTCAAAGGTTGTTCTTTTTCTTCGCTCTCTTACCGCGACACACCACTAAGAGGTGACGACGACGCCGACGATTCAACGAAGTCAGCACAGGCTGTGACACGCTGGAGTGTCTGCCGTCGGGTGGTCCGCGGGGGCAGGGACCCTAAGAGGTCCGTTCTCATGGTCTCGCCCCACGGCAACGGAAGAGGCCTAAGAGGTTTTACGCTCTTAACACAACACAGCACTAAGAGGTGATTCTACTCTCGGCCCTGGACCCCCCTGCGGTCCGGGTAAAGGAAGGTCCCTGGGAGGGGTTTGCGTGGTAGACCCGACTCGGTCGGAGACACCAGGGGACCCCCTCGGGGCACTGGTAGACCACGGCCCCCTGGGACCTCCGGGTCCTCAAGGTAGACCTATTTCTCCCTTGGAGTCAGGGGACCCTGTCTGTCTTTGGGGGCCCCGGGCCCCTGTTCCGGTCCAAGAGGTAGGTTGTGTACCCTGTCCTGGTGCTTCCCTCGATAGCCACGATGATGCCTTGGGGGTGATTGACCAGTCTCGCGTCACTGGGGGACCTCGACCACCACTGTCCACTCCCTGTGAGCCCCCGGAGCCCGAGACGGGAACCCTCCCCCAGACGAGAGTCCCCCACAGGGAGAGGGTCGGGTCGGGACCCCGCCCCCCTCCCCCCTCGGGGTGCCTGGGTCGACGGAGGAAGAGAGGATCCTAGGATGTCGTTTGGGTCGGAGAGTCGGGACGGCTCGGGACACCACTGGAGCCCTCCCTTGCACTGGGAGGTCACACCGAGGATAGTACCCAAATTGTCTAAGGAGGACTGGTTCCTTCCTCTTCTGCTCCGGAGAACCTGGGACCTACCTCTCGCTGCGGGGCTGCCCGTCTGGGTCCGGGACAAGGGGCACCCGGGGCACTTGGGGCCTGTGCCCACCTACAAGTCTACGATGCCGAAATTGTCCCTGTGGGGGACCCACACCAACCGGGGGTCGTTGGGGGACCTCGAGGACCAGGGTCCATTCCTTCAGGCAGGACTGGGGTACGTAAACACGTCTGTTCTGTTGCATGACCCCAGAGACGAGGGTCCCCTCGGCGACACTCTCCCACCCCTCTCCTTGCACCCCGAGTGTCCTGTCTGTGTGTCTGACTCTCTGTCGTTCCGGACCCCGGCCCGGCCCTCTCCCCCCAGGTGCACCCTTCGAGAGGGATGTTGGGTCCCCTACAGAGAGGGGTCCCGACAGACCCTTCGGGAGGGAGGACTGGGGCTTCCCGGGACAGCAGTGGAGACCTGTCTTGGACTGGGAGGTTACAGCGAGACTGCAACCGATACGGTCTAAGCGAGACAGGTTCCTCCCCCCTGTCCTGGAGGGGGTCGCGGGACGGGCCTCCGAGGTCCCTCCCGAGAGAGTCCGACTGAAGGGGGACCCGGGGCACCCGTGGTAGGTGCCCCCGACCATGTCTACGATGCCACCTGTGCCGGAGAGGAGACCCACCAGCCGGGGGTCGCTCGGGGACCTCGACGACCACCGTCCACTCCCCGGTCGCCCAGTCAGTCTGTGGTCTGAGACGTGTCCGGGGTGGACCCCGGGGTCCCCACTACGACCCTGGTCCCCCTCCCCAGGGCCCCTCCCTGTCTCTCTGCCCCACCCCCTCCCCTGTCTGAGCCTCTTTGTCTGTCGCGNTCGCGACTCCCCGGTCTCTCCGGGTGCCTCAGAGCGAGTCTTGGGCGGGCCGCGGGCGTGGGGGAGGGGGAGACGTCCTGCCGAGTCTCTGTCGGGGAGGGAGAGCCACGTCGGGCCGGGGCGCCACCGGGTCCCCCCCTCGCACTGGGACGACACAGTCAGTCCTTTGTCCTGCCTGTGAAAGGAAGACAGGTTCCTCCCCCGTCGGGTNGGCCCGGGGCGCCACCGGCCACCGGGGCCCCCTCTCGCACTGGGACGACACAGTCAGTCCTCTGTCCTGCCTGTGAAAGGAAGACAGGTTCCTCCCCCGTCGGGTCGCGGGGGACGCAGACACGAGGGTCCTGGTTCTGCCCGCCATGGTCCGGCTCAAGAGGAACTCGGGACACTGGAGTCGGGTGCCCCCGTGGATGTCCACGATGGCGAGTGAGTCGTGTCTGGGGATGGACGACAGGGTCGGGTCACTCGGGGACCGCGAGCACCAGAGTCCACTCCGGGTCAGACAGGAAGACTGAGTCGTCGAGCCCCGAGACACGGGACCCTTGGGGTCCACCAGCACCAGAGTCCACTCCGGGTCACCAGGCGAGACTTCCTCGGGGGGAAAGATCCCACTCTCAACCCCCGAGGTGTCTCTCAGTTCCTCCCAGTGTGTCTACCCCTGGGTCCGAAGTCTCCCTGCCTCCCTTTGTGAGGGGGTGTGGGAAAGGGTGTAGGACAGTGGCCTGAAGAACCCCCCACCCCCCTCTTCCGTCTCTCGGTCGCCGTCGGGGCCCCGGCAAAGCCTCTGTGCGACTCGTCTCACCCAAGGTCCGTCGACGTCGGGGAGGGGTCCGTGTCCCCAGTAGGTCTTAGGAGACCCCTGCGGTCGGGGGACTGTCCCCGATTTGCATCGTCGAGGACTTTGTTCCCCCAGAGACATTTCACTCACCTGTGGACCGGGGTCCGGACGGGGACCCAGGAACCGACTAGACTAGCCTGAGACGAAGATCATGGTCGAGTGGACCACAGGACCTCGGTCAGACCTTCAACCCGTCTCTTCGCCCCGTTAACGTCGGAGGTCCCCGAGACTCCGATTACCTACTTCCCAGTCCCCAGTACCCCACCCTCTACGACCCCGAGTCGGACCACACCCCTCGTCGTCCCAACTCCTCCCCTCTTCGTCGGGGTGGGAGTGGGGGAAGGACTAAGGCGTCCTCCAAGTCTCCTAGTCGGGAGTGGAGTCACCTCAGTCTTGACGTCCCATTCTCACTCCGAGAACTCCTCCACCACCGCCCAGGCCCCGCCTCGTCCCGACTTATACGGGGACCAAGTCCGTGGAGACCTCTGAGACTACACCTGAGGGAGTGGGAGTGGTGTGGGGGCACGTCCGGAGTCGAAGAGGGTCACATTTTCCTCTCTGGGCACCGGGTCTGGAATCCAGAGGAGTCAAGACTCGACCCACACTGGGGGTAGCCCACTCCTCGTGTCCCTCGGGGGCTCCTCCACTGACACCCCGGACAGCGGAGGCGACGTCGTACCTCTGTCGTACACCGTCCCCACCCTCCCACCCCTGGGTCTCCGGGGAGGTGGTCGGGCGGGGAGGGGGGTGGGGGCGACTCCACCCCCTCCCCTCCCCTGTTCCCTCCTGGGAGTCGAGGTCGACTCTGGGAGCCTGTCGGGGGACGTCCACTCCCCGGGGGTCTCGTCCTTCGACCACAGGAGGACCCCCGGTCGAGTCTTCCTCGAGCCCCGCGGGTACCGGGACCAAGGTCAGGACCGAGGTGGGCGAGGTCCGACCCGCTGAACCCCCGGGCACTAGAGGGGGAGACCCGGAGTCCGAGGAGCAGACATTTGCCCACCCTACCCGACCTCTACCTGCGTGTCTGGGGTCGTGCTCACGAGTGTGGCGTCCACGGGTCAATTCGCCGTGGGGACCGAGTGAGCCCGCAGAGACCACGGGGTCCGGAGTGCACCATGGACTCACAGAAGTAGCCCCAGAGTCACTGGAAGTAGGACGACGAGGAGTAGGAGGAGAAGGAGAAGGAGGCTGTGGCCCCAGTCCTGTCTGCGTCCCTGAGCCCACTCATCCCTTGCCCCACTGACCCAGGGACCTCCGGCCCCAGAAGTCCGAGGTGAGTTTCCTTTGGATTGTCTACCCTTCCAGTCGAATCTTTTGTAACAGGTCTCTGACTATGAGCTTTTGAGTCTTTCCTTTGTGGGTGACAGTCGAGTGCACGTGAGTAAATTCGGTAAAGGGAGGAGTCACAGAGCTTGTGCTTTGTGCGTGGTGTTCGGGTCCGACGGAAGACAGGAGGACTTAGGGTGCACCTCCCGCCCCCAGTGGTGTAGGGGCCCCGGCTCAGAGACAGGGAGACTCCGAGAGCCTTGGGGCGGGTCGCCACGGGGACGAGACGACGTCTACGACGACACTCGCTGCGTGTGAGACTCCACCCCGACGTCGACCTGGTAGCCCACTCTGGTGTCTGGAGGACAACGGCTAGAGTCGGGTCGGGGGCGCCGCAGCGACACGAGTGCGGCGTCGAGGTCGGTGTGGGTGGGGTGAGGAAGGGCCGAGGACCCAGGACGACACTGGGGAGGGAGGGGAACGGGACACTGGAGTGTCGGGGAGGAAGCCCCGCGGAAAGGGTCGAGGCACCGGAGACCAACTGGGAGACCACACCCCCACGTCGGGGTCCAGAGTACTCCTGCGCACGTAGTCACCTACCGGGTGTATGGGGTCCTGGGGAGGAAGTGGGGGGTCGTTTCCCGCGCCCTTCTCGCCCGCGGTGGGGGGTTCAGGACGTCCCTGTCGTCCGTGAGTGGACCGTCACTCTCCCCGGGGTGCGGTTGTTCGTCCGTCTCAGGGTCTTACGTTCCACGACTGCTCCTTTCATTTAGTTCTCTGTCCTGACCCACGTACCCCGCCCGTGTCAGTCATCCTTCCAGGACTCCGTCCTCGCTACACGAAATCGTCCTTCTGCCTGTCACACGGTCCGGTCTACTCGTTCTCCAGACCCGAGTCTGTCTTTAGTCCCGGCGTGTTTCGTGGGCCTCCGAGGGCCCGTAGTCCTCCGGGGACCTCAAAGGTAGTCTTCTCACTCGACTTGACTGGGCTCCAGGGTTCGGAGTAGACCCGTGTCGCCCCTCGACCGACCTCCTCCCGCCGCCTGGGTCCTCCGCGGACAGGACGAAGTGACAGAGGGAGGTCGTCTTGTCCACTCTCCGTCTGGGGGTCCTCCCCTGCCCGTGGACACTCGGGGGCTCTAGCTCTGCTTCCGCCCTCCGTCTGGGGGTCCTCCCCTAACCTCGGCACTCGGGGGCTCTAGCTCTCCTTCCGCCCTCCACGGGGGGACAGGAGGGCCACCCCCCCTAAGACCCTTCCTACATGTCTGCGCATCGTCTACCCAGGGAGGAGAGACCCGGGGGTCCGTGGGGTAGAGTGTGTGGAGGGGGAGTGTCCGACGGTGCAGGCTTCGGGGGGTCCTACACTGGATACGGGTCGACTTGGTGAGCTGGGAGTCTTCCCCCTGCCGGTGTGGGGGGTCGGTGGGCAACCCCTCGGGGGTCGTCTCGGGTCATTCGTGCACCGAGAGCGGTAAGCGATCGGGTCCTTCCTGGGTCTGGGGGCCGAGGTCCCTGGTCTAGAGTTCCTGGGGTCCTCCGTGCCCTCGACGGTCGTCACCTGTGGTGGATCGGTGGTCGTCGGTCAGGGACCCGAGGATTATCTGGTGGTCCTCGGGGACCCTGGGAAAGTCCAGTTGACCAACACGTGAGTTTCTATTGGTCATGGGACTGTAAGCACTCTCTTACGGTGTATGAACAGATTTTAGTCACACACCTACTTTTCATTTGACCGAGGTTCGAGATGAGGGAGGACCTCCGCCTTCCCCCGTCAGAGTGACTCAAAGAACCTTATTATCTTGAATAGTACGACCACCCTTAGTCCGAGGGACAGCCGCTCCCAGGACGGGTCGAAGGTCGTCGACAGGGTCAGGGACGGAACACCCAGGCGCGAAGCGGAAACTTCGGGTTTGCCTTCTGCTCTGAACGACGGAGAGAGACTGGCGCAGACGCCGAAAGGAGAGGCCGACGACTCCTGCGTCCATTGAGACGTCTGGGGGGGTGGAGTAAATCCTGGTACGGGGCAAGAGGAGAGTCGGCGTCGGCGCACTAGGAAGAACGGTACAGTCCATTTACGGTGCCCGAACCCCCCATCCTTTCATCCGTAGAAAGACCCCCCAGAAATAAGACGGGTAGTGTGTAACATGCACACACGCGGTAAGTTACCGCTGATCATTTGCATATGTCAACACGTCGGTAGTGTGTTTGGTCAGCGTCTCGTGTAGAGTGGTAGGGAGTTTGAGACGAACGGACTGACGTCCCCGCGAGACTAGAGACGGGATCCACCGGTGACTTACGAAAAACACAAATATTTGAACGAAAAATCCTATAAAGTATATTTTTCTAAATTTTATAAATCAGAAAGTAAGTCCGACAAAAGGATTTAAATCGTATTAGAGAAAAAATAAAAAAAGGCACAAATCGTACCTGGATATCAAAGGAGAAAATGACAACTGATATAAGGTACCTAACATACATGACGCAAAACAAATAAGTAAATGGTTAATTATTTGTAAGCTTAACGTAGGTCCACAACTGATACTACTTATTCGAACGTTTTTTACAAGGAGGATACAGACACGCATATGTTTCTATTTACACACATAACTCTTGGCTTTGGTCTTCGTTTGGCATTGTTTGTAGTTCTGTTGTGTCTGCAACCTTTGACATAAGTTACTTACTATTACATTTATTATACGTAGTTTACATGCTTAAATTTTGTGGTTATACACGTCCTTTTTCTACTACCTAAATCTTTTAAATCTGGGTACTTACTTATATAATGTTTTCGGATTTTTTTAGTTGCTAGAGTGGTGAGTGTGGTTCTTAAATCCTTCGCTATCATTTAATAAAGTGAACTTCCATCTTCCACCCTTATTATTCCTGTTCCCATCGATTACTACTTCTGTCAACTCTTCATCTCTTTTAGTTAATTCCGCTTTTTTTGGCGTGAGTAAGAACTGTTATCAGTATTTGGGATTGGTGGTGTTGGGTCCATTTTTCTCTCTTTGGTATAAAAAATTGTAGTACTTGTCTGAGCGTCCGACGTCGTGTTTAGGATGTCTTAAATAAACCACTGTCTTGTACTTTGTAAACTATGGTCGTAGGTCTTTTACTTCTCTTTTACCTTTATAAGTTCACGTGTTAAATGATTTACCTGAATCCTAACTTACCTTATAACTGGTGAAATAAGTGACTGAGCCATTAGTTTACGGGTGCCAACTTGATACATCTGAGATTTTGTCGGTTTTCCTCTCTGTTCCTTCCGTCTTACCACCAACGATCCGAACCACACTCCCCCTCCCCTCTATGAAACCAGTTTCCCGTGTTTGAACACCAATATTCGACTCATTCCAGACCCGTAAGTCGCATGTCGTCCCACTACTATCGATCATTGTGACATAGTGTAAAGCTCATAACACTTCTCTCATCTATAATTGGTGTGTTTTCCTTTGTCATCGACACTCCTATACTCCGTCAATTCACTTCGACACCACCATTGATTAAGGCGTACACATAGTCAGGCTCAACGGAACGACCTCTAATACATAAGGAAAAGAATTGAATTGTTTATTGACTGTCAGAAATAGGTTGACACGACCCAGACTCCACCCCGGACGCCCTAGAAACTAGAAGAGCGTCGTTCGCCCTGTACGTCAACCCGTGCCTCCCCAGGGCCCTCGGGGATGAGAAGGGGAGACGGAGACTCCTCCTCGGGGGAGGGACTCCTGGCCGAGGAGGGAGAGGGGGCAGGGGTGGTCCCCGTCCCCCAGGGAGAAGAGACTGGTGACACCACACGTGTGACTGTGTCGGAACGTCACACTCGAGGACCTAAAGTTCCTCTTTAACCGAGGTAATGACCTCAGGACACCCCGGGTAAAGGTTCCCAGGCCTCTGGGAGAGAAATGTCTGTCTCTTCCGAAGTCGGACATCTGTGGGGACTGTGTCTCCCAGTGTCCCGAGGGGAACCACTGGCACCGGGACCCAGTCGGGTCTACCTCCCACAGCCCCCTAAGGACCCTTCTTGCGTCTCGACTTCCCAGCCCACGGGAAGACGGGAGTCAAGGAGGTCTACAGTGACGTTCCGACAGGGGTCTGGCCAGTGGTAGGCAGGTGTGCGTGACGCGAGGGGAGACTACCGTCCCGACCCCGGACAGCACCCCGACTTCGTCCCCGAGTCCCCTCTTGAGTGGGTGGAACTAGACCAGGGTATCCGGGGCTGTCCCGGGACCTTCACACCCCTATTATCTGTATTGGTGGGGTTTTATTTCCCCCACTCTTGTCACGCGGGATATCTACATATTCCAGACATGTAAAGGGCGCTCCTCCACTTTAAGAGAAAGGCACATTTCGACCCATACGCGGACTATTAGAGATCCCGGCGGCGAATTTGTCGTGTCTGCATGTCAATGCCGTGGTTACCTTTTTAATTTTGCCTTACGACTTTTGTAAAAATTTAGGTTCCTTTTCGTCCTTTCCCATTTGTCTTCTTGTTCTTTCCTCTCCTTCTTGTAACATTTTCTACTCTACCATTTGGGTTTGCTGTTAGAATGGTCATTATTGTAATATACTCCTACCGGGTTTCTGTCGTTGAGTTCCTGTCTCTAACAGTCTGACCAAATTCTTTTCTGGTGGCGGTGGTTCTCGGATGTGATCCTTCAAATCTTTTTCGAGTGAGGTTTGTGTTGTATACTTTCTATACTTCCCTGGACCCTTTGTGGTGAGGTACACTGCAGTCGGACTGTGTTCCATCGAGGACAACCTACTAAGGGACTACACTTGGCGACCCTTGTCCGTCTAGGGGATGTCCGTCCTTGACCTTGTCTCGGCTGGTCCCCGACCAAGATTCTCCTGGATTCCCTAAGAGCGAAGCGCCCATGTCTCGAAGACAAACCCTAATGGTTTTACAAGACCTTCTACCTGCCACCGGTACTTACGGCCGTGCCATTTACACGAATTCCGACGAAATTAGTACAAAGTTGTCACCTTTTATAGTCACACATCCAAAATATGACAATTTTTTTCCTCTTCCTAATTTTTACATGATACGTGTGAGATTGGTCTTCTTTTGAATTCACCAACATAACCAACGGCAAATGGTGTTTACCGGTGTCTGAACCGCTTAACTTTCTGAATGTACCGGGATGTCGAGGTCTCCAGTCCTCGTACCTTAGCCCGAGCGACCGCACTTCAGTTCTTTGTTCTTCAAAGTAAATCAAGTAGAGTCGGGTCCTGGCCTTAAGGCCTTCCGTCGACTTAAGATTTATAACTAGTACACAGGTCGTTACAACCTTTTGGTGAAAATTTGGAAAAAAGAAAGAAAGAAAGTGACACGGTCCAGAAACCACACCGGACACCCTAGATCAGGGGGCTGGTCCCTAGTTTGGACCCGGAGGAACCCGACCCTCACACCTCAGAGTCGGCGACGTGGTCGTCCCTTGAGGGTCTCTTGAGGAAGGGTTGATCTCGTCTCGTAGAGACACGATGAAACAAAAGGCACGTGTGTCCCCGCGTCAGAGAACCATTGCGTCAGACCAAGAGCAGGAGGTCTCGGCGGGTGAGACCGACCGGAGTGAAGGAACCAAGCACGGCGGGCACGCACCCACTCCCGGCACCAGCACCCGTGCATGCACCTAGGAACGGTCCGTGTCTCCTCTCCTGGGGGCAGGAGTGGAAATGTTCACCGCAGATCCCGACCAATTTGTGCGGAAGTGGCTACCTTCCTTTAGGGGAAAATGAAGACTACACAAAAATAAAGGTCGTCTTTGGCAATCGTATAACATGGTTTCCGAAACGGATGCACACAACTCCACTAATAAGAAAGTAAACACCATAGCTATATAACGTACTACACTATCTAAGAATTTTTAAATTCAATGAGACAGGTAGGTTTTTGTTTGGTTGTTTGGGTGTCATGCCCGTACTCATTGCAGGGAACTTGTACAGTGACTTAGACTGAACGCATGGGACAAGTACCTAAGTGTAGGTTCGGGTACCTCTCCAGTAGGAAAGGGAAATTGCAAATTTTAAGGGAAGAGTCTAAAACCACTTATGTAGGAAGACCGGACTATTTGCACAACTGCACAACTCCATATACGGAAGAAAAAGACAAACTTTCTTTTCAAATACGTCAATGCCTCACACACACACGGATTATTCGTGTATTGACAAACCCTGAAGGGACCGCCAGGTCACTGATTCCGAGCAGCGGGGGTCACGCCTCCGGGTCCAAGGTAGGGACCAGTCCCTCGCTCTACGGCGAACAGTGTGTTTCCTAGGCGTTTGGCGTCGACTTCTGGGGTCTGAGAAGCGAGAGGCGGCACTCCTGGGTCGCGTCGGTCGATTTCGTGTGTCCCTTTATAAAGTCAAAAAGAAATTAATCATGAATTCACTAACCTTCTTGAGGGGTCCCTTCGAAGGACTTGACTGGGTGCGCAGCCTTTTGCCAATGGTGCAACGAAATGAATTCCGGAGACCGAGCAGTGAACCAACGGTAAAGAAGCACTACTCTTGCAAATTTTTAGGTGAGAGAAGTGTTCTGAGCTTTTACGTTATGTCACAATGGTCGAGATTGACGGACGGCGACATATAGACTACGGGTCTTGAATGAGTGGAACATTGACCCTCTGACACTGGAACTGGTCTTGGGAGAAAGAGTGCGTGAGGTCGGGGCCCTTGGCCGTAAGATGGGGTAAGCGGAGTCAGACTGAAGACATCTGAGATGCATGGCGTCAGCACCCGCAAACTGATCTCCGTTACGCACTCCCCTGTCCTCTAGGCCAGTCGGAATACAAGCGTCGAATGGTAGACTGTAACGTGTGCACTTCCACTGGTAGAGTAGACATAGAAGAGACAGCCGTACAGAGCTTTACAAAGTATTACAAGACGGTGATAGAAATATTCCAGATATCTTAGACACCATCAGGACCGTTAAAGAAGGTATTATACCCTTTACACACCGAAGAGAGAAAAATGGAACCCGGACCACCGGTCCCAAATACTTGCAACAGTTCCTCAAAGAAAAACGTAATCGACTAAAAAAGATGAGACACCAACGGAAGCAAAAATCGATGGAAACAGTGACAATAAGGGCTTAACGTGGAAATAAACTTTAAAAAAGGTGAAAGGGGATTTAAGAACCACACTATTTGGCCCGGTAGCCCGAAGAAAATCCGAAGAGACTATATAAGTAAGTGCCAGGAGCTAAAAGAGTTAAGCATCCAAGGCATACACAAGACATGAAATAGTAAGTAGTTTTTATAAAAGATAGCAGAGAAAACAAACCTAAAAACCAAAACCAAAAGTTTATTGTGTAACTAAAACTCTACAGACAAAGTAGTGAAAGGTTCATACTCCTATAATCCATAGGAAGTCCCATCTTAATCCACTAAGGGTTTCCCAGGGTCCCCGAGGACCACCAGACAATCCTGACCGACGACCACCGATCCACCACAGGCGACGACCGTCGAGGGCACGGAGGACCCCAGACTCTAGACTAGGGACCTCGGGCCCCAGACCCAGGAAGGACCCGATCGCTTACCGCTCTCGGCGCACGAGTGACCCCAGACGACCCCCGAGGGGTGACCCCCCGGCCGCCCACGCCGGCAGGGGGAAGACTCCCAACTCACCAAGTCGACCCGCATCCAGTGCAGGACCCCCCGAAGCCTGTACCGTCGGACAACCCCCTCCCTTCCACACACTCTACCTCGCGGACCCCCGGGCCTCTCCTCCCTGGGTAGATGACTACCACACTGGTTGGTAGACAGACGGGAGAAGGGGAGAGACAGGAAGTTCAGGTCGTTAGGGGGGCTGTCCCTCCTTCCTTCTTCCCCTCGTGGAGGGGTGGAATCACAGTTAGAGCCCCCAAGTGGTTTCACAGGCAGGGGAGGACCCCCAGACGTCGGGTGGACAGACGACCTCCCTCTGTCTCTGCGTTCTCCCCGGAGGACCTAGGTGGCAAGGGAGGAGACCAGTCGAGAGGAGACACAAGGGTCTACAAACAAGTCGACGAGTCCACACAGAGTGAGACGTCGGCGCACCTGACGTCGTGCGGTCCGAAGGGACAGGAAGTGATAGAGGACCTCGAACGAGTCTGAGTACAGGTGACTTAACCACTACGGTAGGTTGGTGGAGTAGTAGACGGTAGGGGAAGAGAAGAACGGAAGTTGGCAAAGGGTCGATGTCCCAAAAAGGTCACTCAGTCGAGAAGTGTAGTCCACCGGGTTCATAACCGCAAAGTCGAGATCGTAGTCAGGAATGTTACTTATAAGTTCCAACTAAAGGAAATCCCAACTGACCAACCTAGAGGAACGACAGGTTCCCTGAGAGTTCTCGACAGAGGTTGTGGTGTCAAGTTCTCGCAGTCAAGAAACCGCGAGTCGGAAGAAATACCAGGTCGAGAGCGTAGACATACAGTGATGACCTTTTTGGTATCGAAACGATCCACCTGGAAAATTATGCGACAGATCCAAACAGGACCGAAACGAAGGTTCCTCATACCGACGTCAGCGACAGGTGTCACTAAAATCTCGGCTCTTTTATTTCCGACAGTGACAAAAGTAACAGAGGGGTAGACAAAACGGTACTTCACTACCCTGGCCTACGGTACTAGAAGCAAAACCCCTACGACTAAAAATTCGGTCGAAAAAGTGAGAGGAGAAAGTGGAAGTAGTTCTCCGAGAAATCAAGGAGAAGCGAAAGACAGTAATCCCACCACAGTAGACGCATAGAGTCCAACAACTATAAAGAGGACCGTTAAGACTAAGGTCGAACTCGAAGTAGGTCGGGTCGTAAAACGTACATGAGACGTATATTCAATTATTCGTCCCACTGTTATATGTATGTTGGAACTGCATGAGGAAAGGGTTGAACCTTGGACAGGCAGCAAGGTGTAGGGCAAGATTGACAACGAAGAACTGGACTTATGTGCAAAAAGTCGTTTGTTCCGTCAGACCACAAGGGTGGAGAAATTCTTAAAAGGTCAGACACCACTAGGTGTGTCAGTTGCCGAGATCGCATCAGTTGCTTCGTCGACAAAAGGACCTTGAGGTAACGAAAGAGATAGTAGGTTGGTGACGACCGTGAGACTAACGGTTGACGGTCGCGAGACGCTCGTAAGAAGTAGAACGAGTGACTCCAGAAGTCGAGGTGGCCTTTCAAAGGAAAAGAAATCTTAGTCAGAGGAACCCCAGAAGTCGAGGTGGCAGCGGCAAAGGAAAACAAGTCTTAGGGTCAGAGGAACCACTACGCGATAAAGCCCCGTAAGGAGTGACGGGACTCGAGCGACTCGCCGGAACGGCTCGAAGGCATGTGGACTGGAAGGAGTGCCGTCGAGGAGCCTTCAGGGGTGGTCTAGCCTTGCGAGGCGCCGGAAGCCGAGGAAAGAACCCCTGACAGTAATAAGACAAACACCGTCTTTAAGGAGAAGGGCGCCGGCGGAGGTCGCCGAGGACAGGACCCCGGGGAAAGACGAACTAAGTTCCTGCGCTGTGGCACCTTTGGCCTCGTGAACGGAGACAAAAGGTCATCCACCGTCTCTGCGTCGCGTCCAGACCCCAAAGAGAGCGGCTCAGCGGCCTTTCACGAACTCTTGCCCACGAAGGGTGTGAGGTCACGGAGACAGCCTCCAGGGTGGAGACTGTGATTCGACCACCGGGGTCCCAGCAGCCGCGGACGCAGGGGTCCTGCCGCCCGAGGAGGGGGTCGAACCCCGGAGCCTCGGCGTCCCAGACAGTGGCCTCACTCCGCCCCTCTGCACGTGGCACGGGTCACGGCAGCCCCAACGCCCGAGGGGTCGACGCCTACCCCTTCAGGGCCCTTAGAGGCGCGGACCACCCTGTACCGGGGTCCGTGCACCGACCGAGGGGCACTAGCACCCCCGGATACTCCTGTCCTCCGGGTCCCAACCACGCGGCGGAAGGACGACGACGACCCAGTAGACCCCGACGTCCTGGGCGCCGGTCTCCCACCCCTAGTACCCGCGGGCGGGTCGACCCTGGGAGGGTTCCGCAGGACACGCGGAGGGAAGAGTGGGTCGTGGAGGCGCACACGGGGAGCCAACTCGACGCCCATGAAGGGGCCAAGATCTGCCTTCGCCTCTCCGTTTCCCGCATACAGGTGGGCGGTGCGCCCCCAGGGAGACGACGTGTGACAGACTACAGGTGGGGACACAGTAGCTACTAACGTAAACTACAGGTGCACCCTTCGTCGACAGGTTCAGTCGTAGACGGGTGTCTGAGTAGGTCTACCCAAACCTTTCTGGTATTGGGAGGGGCCGTCACGTTCTGAGCACGACACCACTGCGGTGTCGCCGCGAGGCACACCCCAAGAAGGAAGACAGAGGGCCCCGCGCCACTCGCGGAGGAAAAGTAAAGAGTCTGGGGGTCTACGGAGGAGGGTTTGCTGACGCAAACAAGGAGGGACTAAGCCCGTTTCACTTGGGAATGTTGTGCACACCCCCACCCCGACAGTAAAGTCTCGTTGCCTCACTCCTTTCGCTCCTTCGCCGGAAGCAGTGGAGCCTTCGCCACCGGGGTGTGGAACGGAATGTCGCACACTGAGACACACACACACGCGTGTACGGGGACACACACACACACACACACACACAGACACACACACCAAATCACGGAAGGTTGTCCTCGCAGTAAACCCGGACTTAGGACTTTCCAGAGGTGTCAGACCGCACTTCCCACTGTGGGTCGAAAGTTCCCCCGCGATTTCTTTGTCTTTATGCAGTTCACTAAAGAGGTTCGTCTACCTCTCTGGTCGGGCGACCCGTCCTTGACACGCTTCATTTCGGACCGAGGGTCCGGGTCCTCCTTCCCGACAGAAGGGCCCACTCGCCTTCTCGTAGCGTGGTGGGGCTGAGCCCCGGACGAGGGGGGCGGGGCCCCGAGTGGTCCAGTGGCCGACGGAGTGGGTGCGAGGACCCAGACCCGAGGGCTGGGCTCCGGTGGGAGGTGTGTCGTGGAACGATGGACGGGGAAGTCTTGGCACAGGGTGAGTTTGACGAGTGGTCAAAGTCCCGTTCGAGGTTTGAGAAGATTCACCTGAGTGCCGACAAACAGTACGGCGTCTCCTCCGGGGGGTCGGAGTCGAGAGTGAAGACAAAACGAGGTTTGGACTTCCGACGTCAGTGTGGTGTTTGTGTGTATGTGTGTGTGTGTGAGTCTGCTGAAGTGTGTTACCACTCGGCAAATTGTGTGCACACGAAAGGGTATAGACGAAAAAAATCCCAGAGATCTGGACCGTCTGGGCAAGGGTACGGAGGTCGACTTTGAGGTACCGCTCTCATTTTGGCGCCAATGACGACGCAGAAGAGACTTAGAAGCACTGACGACGCCCCACGCCCCGCGCCCATGCGGTCCCTGCGTGGCACTAAGTGTACTCGCAAAGAGAAGGCCACAAAATACGCGACGACCTCAAGTCCACGACGGCTCACAGATTAAGTGTGTGACCGAAAGAGATCGGATAGACGTTATGTCACCGTGCGTACTGCGAGTACTTCGTTAGCCTCGGAGTCCCAGGTCGCACAGAGACGGGATTAGGTCCCGGGGACTCGGACCCCGTCGTCGTGTATTGGCGGGGGCGGAGGGGTGGGGGGGTGGGGGCGTGTGTGTCGGGAACACAGAGATCCCGAGAGACCTTGCAAGGAAGGAGAGACCTTGCCAGAGTGAGAGTGGGGTCCAGAGGTGGAGGAGTCTTTCGGTGAGAGATTGGGTGTCAGGTGAGACCGGAGTCTCCGGAGGGCGGGGGCGGTAACGGAAAGGAGAGCGGACCCCAGGACTCCGCCGTCCGCCGGTTACCCTCCCAGAGCCCTCCTCACTCCACCCCTGGGACCCAGTCGGGTCACGTCGGGGAGGCCCGAGTAGGGGTCCTGTGAGAGTCCCGGGCCGGGGGTCGGGGTTCCTAGGCTAAGTTGTTGACCCCTCAGACCAGGAGATACGAGTCCCTCTAGGGTGCGGTGGCCCCGTCGAAGTCTCAGAGAGTCCCCTCGGTCCCGGGGAGTCTATGGACTCCTGTCCGACCAGAGGGTCCCCTTCTCTCGAGAGCCGACCGGACGCCTCCTATGTCTGAGGTGGGGTGCTTCTCCGGGGGGTCAGTAAGCTCAACTCCAGGGGTTTCGGAGACTACCAACCATTTCCCCTCACCGTCACTGCCCCACGTAAGTCAAGAACGAGTCCTGTCCGACCCCGTGTGTCGCGGTTCCCCTGTCCGGTGCGGGTAGTTGTTCCTCGGGGGTTCGGGGTGTGGTCACAGGTGGTCCCCGTGTCAGGACCGAGGTGAAGGTGCTACAGGGAGAGACTTGGAGTCACACGACGAGACGTGTCACCCACCTCGGCCCGCCGTCCGAGGGTAGCAGACAGACGCCCCTCTCAACCACCTCCACCTGGGACCCTGGCGACGTACCGAAGTTCCCCACCCCCCGTAAGTCGTCCAATCCCGGAACCTTTCGTGGTCTTGCAAGACTGGGCATCGAGCCACGGGAAGCAGGGGACGAGGCGGGGGGGGGCGGGGGGAGGAGACTGCGCTTGGGGTGTCGTTTACGTCGTTCAGCCCCCTCGCCCCCTACCCCTCCGGACCGCGGTCTCTGGGTCGTCCCCCAGAAGGCCTCGGGGCGTGGTTCCTTTCCCCGGACGCAAGCCAAGACTCGCGGGATGGGTAATTTGTCAGATTTCAAGGATCTTGCGAGGAAGGTGGGGGTGAGTAAGGGACTAGGAGACCTGTCTCTAGGCCCTAAGGGCCCTCTCCCTTTCACCCCTTCCGCGAGGGCGTACCTCTACCGTCCCCCGACCTACCGTGGGCTCCCCGGCGGGGCCCCTGCCGTCCCCGCGGGGCCCTCCCACGGTCCCGAGTCGCCCTCGCCTCGTCGCCTCGCCCGCGTCCCCACTCCTCGCCGGCGCCCTATTCCGCCAACCACCGAAACTCGCTCTTGCACTCATCGGCCGTAGGTTCCTCGGCTCAAAGCGTTGCCGACACTCCTTTAGGAGTCTGAACGATTACGTCAATCGTTTCTTCCGAGCCTCCCCCGGATGGCCTAAAGCTTTACAGTCACGTTGGAGTAAAAATTGTCTACTGAAGATACCTACTGACATTGTGTCTCTTAGTCACCGTCTACACCTGGTGTCTGTCGCCAATGGCCGCCCCTCTCCCCTCGCCCCCTAAGTCTCCGCATTTGGCGAGGCGCACTTCGAACCCTCGGGACTCGACTCTGTCGTCCTCTCCGCGGGCTCCCTCTCCAGCCGGCCCTTCGGACCCCGCCTCCGCGGGCGGGAGCCCGGACAGACGGGCCGAAGGGGTGCGGCCCGATGCCCTTCTACTTTCTCTGAGCCGTTCTGATCGGACTCGGAGGACCTGGGCCGTGTCGGGGCGAACAGGTCCGGGTCCACCGGGGGTTGGGGGGTTTCTTCCTTTCTTTCTTTCACTTCAGCGAGTCAGCACAGGCTGAGAAACGCTGGGCCACCTGACACCGGACGGCCCGAGGAGGCTGGTACCCTAAGAGGTCCGTTGTCATGACCTCACCCAACGGTGAAGGAGGAGGTCCCCGAGAAGGGTTGGGTCCCCAGCTTGAGTCCAGAGGGCGTAACACCCGTTTGAGAAACGGAAGTCTCGGTGTTCTCTTAGAGGGTTTGGGCCTGAGTTTAGTCCACCTCCCAAACCCGACCTGTGACCCAGTCCCTGGTGTCACGGGGGGCCTGCGGAGGGACAGGGAGCCCGGCGAAAACTGCGGAGTCGAGTACTTCTTCCCCTGCTCCTTCCACTTCTACTCCGCCCCTTCGCCGTCCAACCTCCGGCGGGGTTGTGACCCGAGTCGACCCTCACAGGGCCGTCGGAACGGGAGGGGCGGGATGAGTAGCCTTTTGGACAAGTGTCGCGGGTGGAACGTCTCGACACTCTCAGAAGACCTACGACGACATGAGTCTCTTCGTGGAGCGACTGTGGGGCGACGTTCGAAACCCCGCGGGGGTCCCGGTCGCCCCTTGGAGTGTGTGGGGTTCTCGGTGGAAAGTGGGACCCCTCCCCGACGCTGTGGTGTCCGAGGGAGGGGGACGACAGCAAACTGAAGGGGTACCCCTGGTGGAGGGACCGGTCCAGGCGATCCAGGGGAGCACCGACTCCTCCCGCACTGGGATTGGGAGACCCCGGGACCCCTCTTTCCACCTAATTTGACCTGAGGTTGCAGAGGAGACCCGGGACTGGGCCCAGAGCAGAGGACCTGAGACGGGTCGCCGAAACCTCCTTAGTGGACCCGGGGTTCCTCTCACTTCAGACCGTGCGGGACTCCGGTCGTAGGAGTAGTCGTCGCGTACTTCCCGGCCCCTGGCGCACCGGGTCCTCGAGAAGGTCCGGGCCTGCACCCGCGACGTCCTCTCCGGCTCGTCGGACCCCCTTCGACCCGTCCTGTCGCGGGACGCCCTCCTGGGACAGAGGACACACGTCTCGTAGAGTCTACTTAAGGAAGTCTGTCCACCGTCGGAACAGGGGGAGTCGTGGCCACTCCCGCTCCTCCTTGGCTTCCTGTAAAAGGACGGTCTTAACAGACGTGGAAGGTCCTTCCCGGACCCCGCCGCCACCTCGGTCGGTATGGACGCCTACGGTCCGTTACGGCCCGACTCCCCGAAGGACAGTGGGTATTTCCGTACACGGGTGGTGTCCACTGAGCCCCTGAGACAGGGACCTGTCTTGACCGAGTCGCTGGGCCACCGCCTGCACCCACCTCTGAACCGCTACCTGTGTCAGGGACTTTTCACGTGAAGAGGTCGCCAAAGAAGATGCTACTTGAGGCACGGTGCCGAGTACTGACCCACTTTCCCGCCCGGCTTTTGCCCCTGTCGAAGCCGTCCCTCGATGACGATCGGGGCACCCGGGAGTAGAGACGACTACAGTCCGCCGCGTGGACAAGACTGAGCGTCGCGCGGGACGTGGCGGCGACGGGAGTCGGATACCGGTCCTTAGACGTCCGTCTCCGGCCCTTCCGTGTGGCCGACCTGAAGGTCGTCCCGACTTTCCGAGGAAGTTGTACTTACACCGTCCGTCTTGTTGCGGTCGTTGACGCCGCGGAGACACGGCGTCCTGACGGGTGTGGACCGGGACAGAGCCGGCGAGTCGAGGCGAGTCGTCCTGCGCGGACTCGAAGCCGTCGGTAGATCCTCCTCGACACAGGCGTCTGAGCCCCGGGCGGAGCCCCGGGTCCGGAGTCCGGACAGCAATCGTCCGTCACCTTGCACCCTCTGGGAAGGGCTCGTCGAGGTGAAGAAACCAGAGATCGGAGAAAGGGGGGTCAAGGGAAACCAAAAGGTACAGATTTACGAAATTGCCTAAAGACATAAAAACAAAAGAAACTCTCTTATGAACGACTAGAGACTACAAGTTCCCCACCGGTACCTTTTTAGGGATCAAAGGGCGACAGACGTCCCCTCATACCGGAACACCGGACCCACCCCGTCACTGGACGGAAGGTACACGTCCCGTCCGCCACCCCCCGTCTTTTTAGACCCGTACCACCCGTCCGTTACCCCAATGACGGACGGTTTAGAAGTTTGTAGTATATAATATATTATATATATTTATTTTTACGGTACCAGGACGAGACGGTTGTTTCCTAGGAACCCTCTATTTTTTATTTAATTGTTCAGTGTTCGTATAGAGTATATCGTACCCCTTATATCGGTTATAAAATATTGAGACCTCATATTAGATATCGTTTTTAACTTAGTGACACATATTATATATGTGACATATATTATGACAGACAATTAATTTAGTTGACAAATTAATTATATGTAATACACAGATATTATATCTGTATACAATGTGCATGGAACTAACTGTACCTTTGACAATGTCCGTATTCACAAACAATCCGAACGGACCACCGAGTCTGTCAGTTCTTAGACAGACAGTACCCTCTCTGGGTCCAAGTTAGGGACCCAGCCCTTCTAGAGGACCTCTTCCCTTCCCGGTGGGTGAGGTCATAAGAACGGACCCTTTAGGGTACCTGTCTCCTCGGGCCGCCTGGTGTTCGCACGGACGATTGAGTGAAGTCAACACAGGCTGACAAACGCTGAGACGCCGGACATCGGACAAGTATCATTATATACGTTTACTTACTTATTTATTTAGTGATGTACCCTCTTTCTCTTTTGAAATCACATCTTACGGTTGAATAGTTATGTCTCCCTCCCCATCTTTCTCTAGTGGTAATAAATCAAGGGGAGTACAGTCCCCTCTGAGTGGGTGTTAATGATTGTTGCCGTTAACACACAGACGGTCTGCATACAACATGCAGAGGATCATGACCTACTCTTGGGTCGTAGATAGGGCTGCGGCTGGCTTAAGGTTCCCTCTTGACCCCTGAAGCGGTACTCTCGGGCCCGTCTACGGACGAACTGCACTGGTCCGCTTCTCGTACGTACCGGTCCCACCCCTTCCCCCGGGTGGACCCGAGGACTGTGGTACCTCTGCCGGTGTCGGAGAAAAGACCCACAGGCGGGTTGTCACGTACTGGACCCAGTCGAGTAGGCAGGTGTGAGGACCGTGTCCAACTCCCAGTAGATGTTTAGGACATGGGGACTTCTGCCAGACCCCGGGTTCCGTGGTTCTGACCCCCCAGCACGTCTAAGACCCCCTGCTGTTTTGTCCTGTTGGTGACCGTTGTATACGAAGGTCCACTTTGGGACCTGGTTTTCCCTTTTGACTCCGACAGGCCGTCCACTCATTTGCACTTGACCCTGACTCCTGAACGACTTTAGGTGTAGTCATTTCTGGAGGTTTACCCGTCTAAGTCCCAGTGCATCTGCTCACTAGCACAGATACCCTCCGTGTGTGACCACGTAAATGCCATTGCCACGAAATAGAGCCCCGAAGGGTCCACCACGTCACCATTTCTTAGACGGACGGTCACGTCCTCTACCTCCTCTACACCCAAGTTAGGGACTCAGCCCCCACCACCAAATCAGTGGTTCAGCACAGGAGCACAGGCCGAGAACGCTGGGGCACCTAACATCGGGCGGTCAGGTACCCTAAGAGGGCCGTTCTTATGACCTCACCCAACGTTAAAGGAAGAGGTCCCCTAGAAGGACTGGGTCCTTAGTTTGGGCCCAGAGGACGGGACGTCCGTCTAAGGAATGGCTGACTCGATACTCCCTTCGGATCCCAACCCTTCTAGGGGATCCTTTACCGTTGGGAGAGGTCATAAGAACGGACCTCTTAAGGGTGCCTGACTCCTCGGACCACCCGATGTCAGGTACCCCAGCTGTTCTCGACCTGTGTCGACTCGTTGACTCATGTATGCACAAAATATAGTCTTTCGTAGACGCACAGATATACAAAGACGCACAGATGTGTACACATCGTCTGAGTGAGAGGGCGGCGCAGGGAGGGACGGGTGCAGTAAGAGAAGGCTGCCGAGAGAGAGACATGTAGACAAAAACACAGATAGAGATAGAGTTAACCCATTTTACAATGAGTTGACCCTTACATCCAGTTCTACTACACCCTTTTTTCCGTTAAGAATATTCAAAGGGACATTTTGTTATTCTAGTGAAGCTTACTTCTCTAAATTATTCTCTCATTCTAAAACTTTTACAAGACCCCCCACCCCCCGTAATTACGTAAAAAAAATTTGGAGACACGTCCAATGCACAGGACGTCCAACGAGGACAAAAGGAACTTCGGGTGCACCCGTCTCGACCCCCGCTGATACTGGAACAGTCCCGACTCTAGGAGACTCTAGAATCGCGTCGGACTCGCGACCCAGACCCTATAACACCTTCGGTTAAAGATTGTAATACGTCCACGAGATAAGCCTGAGACTTCGATTCTACTCTCGGGGGTCTCTTTCCGGTAAAGAGGGGTTCGGAATGGGCGAGGGGACGGAGACGGGTCCTCCACTTGTTCACATTGACCTCTCCTACGCCCAGGACCCAGGACCGTCCTCCTGACCGACCCCTCCCAGACCCGAAGAGACACTAGGGTCTGTGTCGGGACGGGGCACGACCCGGGCCAGAGGGGTCCATTCTACTCTTCTCACACGTCCCGACGCAGCAAAGTCCTTAGAGCCGTGCTCTCCCTCAAATAGTGAGGGGTCTTCGTCGGCACGCGCTAAGTGACAGATTCCTCCCGTTTGTCGACCCGTCGGGTCACTCAGGGCCGAGCGGTACCCCCGGGGTGTGCCAGAACGAACCAAGCCGTACACCCGAGACTCCAGGGGCCGGTCCCCAGTTGTGACGACGGGGGACTTCGCCTTCGGGACTCAGAATCGTTGATTTCGGTCCCCTCCCTCCCCCTTCCCTCCCCTTGAAGGGGAGGACAGTGAGTTGAGGGTCGTCGTGGACTGGAGTCGGGAGGAGAACTGTATCCTGTGGGGGCCCGACGACCCTACGGCGAGGAGTCCCCCCGGGAGGACTACGGTTCACCCGGGGCGGAAGGACCAGGAGGATGGCACCAAGGAAACTTAACCACCACACGGGTGCAGAGTCTACCTTGACGACGGTCCCTACCGACGTACGACACACGCGACGTGCTCCCTCAGGGCCCCAGACTCTACGAACGGGTAAGAATAAGTGTGTCTTTGGCGACATCTGATCGGACCGGGAGCGGACCCTAGGAGACAGAGGGGAAGTGAGGTATAGGAGAAGGGAGACCGGGACACCTGAGTCTACGGCACCTTGGTGGGTTGTCACACGGAACCCCCCATGGACATCCGTGACCCGTGGAGGAGAGTGTCCTTCGCGTGGGGTCGGTAACGCAGTTGTGCACTCTGGTCGGACGTAAAATCCAACAGTATGGGGTCCCATGTCGACGTGGGAGACACGTGAGTAGTAAGTGTTCACAAAGGATGGGACGGAGGGATGACCCTCGGTCGGCATACATTAGTCGCCGGGTACTCGGCGGACGGGTCAGGTGGGTCGTCCGTCGAGTCGTCGTGTGCCTGTTGAGCGTCTGCAGAGCGTTTCCGGATGATGCGAAGTCCCGAGTAGTGAGGGTTTGTGGGCTTGCTACGAGAGTCGGGGAAGGGCACAGTAGCGTCACAGACCTCTGTGACTAACCGACCCCGCCACCGGACTGAGTGTGTACGTGCACAAATGTACACCGACACAGAGTGACGGGGCGCGACGTCGTGCGCCTAGAACGCGACGTCCGTGGTGGCGAGGTCGACGCCAGACACCGGAGTCGTCAGCGTCGTGCACCCGGGCCCACGAGGTGCCGCGCACCCCAGAATCGAGGGGTCGGTCCCTAGCTTGGGCACGGGGGACGGAACGTTTCGTCTAGGAATCGGTAGCCTGGTGGTCCCTTCAGGAACAAATAAGGATAACTCCACAGCGACTATACGCTATAATGTCAGCAAAGTCCACATGTTAGATCACTAGGTTTTACAAATTCTAATATGAGTTTTACAATGCCTGATATCGATTTCAATAATATTTTATGACCGGTATGAGACCTGAATGTCGGTGATAGGATCTCATTTGTGTAACGGTGTGTGCAGGTATCCGATGGCACTTATGGTACCTATAGACTGTTCCGACAAAGTTCTCTCCTTTTGAGCTTAGAGTCCGGGGGTGTAGTTGGATCTACCTTTTCTTGAAAATTTTTAAACCCCACCCACCTCAGGCTAACATTGGACTAACGAGTCAAGTGTGTTCGTCACCCACTAATTGTGTATAGATTTATTTATAGTGACGTCTGTCACTGACGTCGGTGCTTTAATTTACTACCAACCAGAGACTTTCTTTTCGATACTGTTTGGATCTGTCGTATAATTTTTCGTCTCTGTAGAGAGTCGGTTGTTTCCAGGCAGATCAGTTCCGATACCAAAAGGGTCATCAGTACATACCTACACTTTCGACCTGGTATTTCTTTCGACTTATAGTTTCTTGACCAGAAAAAACTTGACACCACAACCTCTTCTGAGAACTCTCAGAGAACCTGACGTTCCTCTAGGTTGGTCAGGTAGGATTTCCTTTAGTTGGGACTTATACGTAACCTTCGTGACTACGACTTCCACTTCGAGGTTATAAAACCAGTGGACTACACTTCTCCTGAGTAACCTTTTGTGGGACTACGACCCTTTCTAACTTCCGCCCTCCTCTTCCCCTACCGTCTCCTACTCTACCAACCTACCGTAGCGGCTGAGTTACTTGTACTCAAACTCATTTGAGACCCTCTATCACTTCCTGTCCCTCCGGACCTCACCACGTCAGGCACCCCAGCGTTTCTCAGTCTGTGTTGAATCGTTGAGTTGTTCATTTATAGTTAAAGAGGTCTATTGAGTCTCTAGATTGAGTCGAATGACGGTATCTTCAAAATCTGTTTTTGGTGTCTTACGTCTTCTTTCGGGACGGGTTCCTAGCACCTCGGGGCTCCTCTGTCCTTCCTGGGTCCCCGATGAAGGGTCCTCCCGTCTCCTGTCGTTATGCTCTTCTTCTGTCCCGGGACTTCCCCCTACACTACCCCCTTTGGGTGTGAGGTCCCGTCCCCTCCTCAGTCAAAGGGAGGAATAAGGGGCTCGTAGAGGAGACCCGAGAGCCGGTGCGCCTGTGGTGACTCGGGTCCCTCTGCGACTGGCACACAGGGAGTATTTCTCGTCGAAACACCTGTGTCTCCCCTCCTCTCCCGCCCTGCTTACCTCTCATCGTACCTTTCCGGGTGTCGTCGAGCACATTTTGTCTGGCGCCCCCTTACACGGGACACTGAGCCCCTCGAGTGTGTCCCGAGACGTGTTGGATCTCCCCTCCCTACCCCGCCCTCCCGGACACTGTGTATGCCGGTACGACTACACACCGTCTTTGGTCGTGGTGTGACATTTCATTGGTAGGAGGTTAAATTTTTGTCGTGGACAGAGACCCCTAGACTCGGGAGGAGCTTCGTAGAGGTCCCGGAGTACTGGGGTCGGTGCCACTCCTGGAGTGCCCCTGGACGACTACCCGCCCGCCTCCTCCTTCGTCTGGGGCTCCGCTCCGCTCCGAGCGTCTCCCTTCGTCGGACCGGAAGGAGTAGACCTTCCCCGCAGAGTCCTTCAGTGCCCCGACCGAAGGACGAGACGGTACCTCTGTTTACGGTCCGAAGGACCCTCCCTGTCAAGAGGAAAGACACCCCTGTGACTACACTGCGGGAACTACTCTTTTTGGGCGGAGTCTGACGGTTGTGGGACACCAGACAGACAGGCCTCCCGTGGGTCCAGAGGAGGTAGGGGTGTCGGACCTGGCGTCCCTCCTCTGCGGTACCGGGGGTGGGAGGGGCGGGACGAGACGGAGCCACTCTACCCTCCCCGTCCCCTCGGGACCAGACCTCCCTGGGGGGTCGGTCGGATGAGGCAGTCCCCTGGGGTCCCGGGGCTCCGAGGGCCCCTCCTCTCCGCGACGAGTCCCGACTCCCGTGTGGAGAGTGTCCCGCGAGAGAAGGTCCCGACTCACACCCGGACTCCTGGGTCCACGTCCGGCCACTCAGACAGGGTCCCGGGTCGAGGGAGGAGAGGACCACTGTTCCCAGTGGGGGTCCGGTACCCCCTCCCTCCCGTCGACCCCGAGTACCTCCCCAGAGACCCTCCAGACCCGACACTCGACCCCGGACTCCCGTCCTGTGGACCACTCGGGCGGAGACTAAAGGAAGGTCCTTGGGAGGCGTTTGGGTGGTAGACCCGACTCGGCCCGAGACACCAGTGGGCCCCCTCGGGGCACTGGTAGACCACAGTTCCCGGGGGCTTACGGCTGTCGAAGTCAGACTTGTTTCTCCCGTGGCGTCGGGGGACCTTGCGTGTCGGGGGTCACCTCGGGACCCTGTCCCGGTTGAAGAAGTAGTTCGCGCAGTGTCTCGTCGTCCGTCCCTCCATGGTGACGAGGGTGAAGTAGCCTCAATTGACCAGTCTCGGGTCGCTCGGGGACCTCGACGACCACCGTCCACTCCCAGGTCGTCCAGTCAGCCCCTGGTCTGAGACGTGTCCGGGGTGGCCCCTCGGGGTCCCCACTACGACCCTGGTCCCCCTCCCCAGGGTCCCTCCCTGTCTCTCTGCCCCAGCCCCTCCCCTCTCTGAGCCTCTTTGTCTGTCGCGACTCCCCGGTCTCTCCGGGCGCCTCAGAGCGAGTCTTGGGCGGGCCGCGGGCGTGGGGGAGGGGGAGACGTCCTGCCGAGCCTCTGTCGGGGAGGGAGAGCCACGCCGGGCCGGGGCGCCACCGGGGCCCCCTCTTACACTGGGACGACACAGTCAGTCCTTTGTCCTGCCTGTGAAAGGAAGACAGGTTCCTCCCCCGTCGGGTCGCGGGGGACGCAGACGCGAGGGTCCTGGTTCTGCCCGTCATGGTCCGGCTCAAGAGGAACTCGGGACACTGGAGTCGGGTGCCCCCGTGGATGTCCACGATGGCGAGTGAGTCGTGTCTGGGGATGGACGACAGGGTCGGGTCACTCGGGAACCGGGAGCACCAGAGTCCACTCCGGGTCAGACAGGAAGACTGAGTCGTCGAGCCCCGAGACTCGGGGTCCTCGTGGCTCACCAACACCTCCTCCCCCGTGACTCCTTCCCCGGGGAAGGAGGACGTGACCCCAGGATCTCCCCGTCCACCCGTCACCCTCCCAGAACCCCTCCGGTGTCCCGGCACGTCCCGTCTCCCCTCACTCCACCCCTGGGGTCCAGCCGGGTCGTGGGGGAGGACCCGAGTAAGGGTCCTGGGTAAGAGGGTCGGTGTCTGGGTCTAGGCTTGGACCCCTCTGAGCTCCGAGACACGAGTCCCCTCTGTCGGGTGGGGTCCCGTGAAACTCTAAGAGACCCTCCTGTTCCGGGGAGTCTAGCAGTTCCCGGCCGCCCCTCAGTCCGTCTCTACCGCGCCCTTGGTGTCCGACGTCCCCGGACTCCGACGACCTACCCCCAGTCAGACCCTCCTCGTCCGGGCGGGGTGGGGTAGGACGGGGGTCTCCGACGTCCCTAGCGGGGGACGGGGTCCGTCTCAGTTCGGCCGTCTACTTCTCCCGACTCGCTCACGGACACCCCCCGCCACCACCCAGACACCCTGGGGCGTCCGGTGCGAGTCCCCACCCCCGTCCCCGCCCCCACCCCCGACCCCGACCCCGCCCGGGTGGGACACAACAGACTTGAGGCCGTCGAGTCCCAGAACTCGTCCTTGCAGACTCTGTCATTCTATCTCTCCGGGACCCTTCGAGGACTCCTCCTGTGCCGGGTGGGTGTCGGAGGGAAGTCCTGGGAGTCCGGGGCGACTGTGGGAGGGGGTAGTGGCGCCAGTCTGGGCGTTCACCCTTGCTCCTGTCGCAGGGACAGTCCCCGACCCGAGCCCCGGTCAGTAGAGGGCCCGCCGCCCACGGGACCCACGTATGGGACCACGCCCACTGCCCCGGCCCGACTGGACACACGGGAGTGGGATCTGATGTGCCACGTCTTAGAGTAGGCCTACCCGGAGCGTCGGAGCCAGGACGACGAGGAGCCCTAGGACGAGACGGTCCGAGCCGTACTGGTGCCTCCTCGGGCTCTGTTCCGGGCCTCGACTCGTGGCCCTGGGGCGTGGCGGGTGTCGCACCTCGGGTCCTGCGCTCGAAGGCCGGGCCTTCGAAGACCTTCTCGGAAACTGGACCCCCCTCTACATGCGACCCGCCCTCCTCCGGGCCCTTAGGGACCACCCCCCTCATCCCCCCCGCGACCTCCGAGCCGAGTGCCCCCGGGGGAGGGAGGGGGGGTCCCTCCTACGCGGCTGAGGACAGAGGCGAGTGTGTGGTGGGGGGGTGGGGAGGCCGAGTTCCGCGTAGGGTCACGGTCCCCGCCCAGGAGCGGGACGTGCGGGCGTCCGAGACAGGTGAGTACCCTCTGACTCGAAGTAACAATTACGGTCGGTGGAGACCACACGTGTTTCTGGAGGTAGGGAAGCGAGTCTTTGTCTGACTCCATCTGAGGAGGGTCCGAGGTCTCCAATTTTGAGGCGGACGGTCGCGTCCTCGAGCCCAGAGTCGGGGGCAAGGCCTACTAGGGTCGATTGGGACACACGGGGGTTGGAGACTCGGGCGCACGGCCGCCTGAGGCGTCCTCCCCTTCGGGACCCGACGGTGACCTCTCATTGGCGGTGAGAAGTGTTGGTCTCTTTTCGGGTCTCGTCGTCGTCACTTCTGGGTCGTGTCGGTTTTTGTTTATGAGTTTATTTGTGAACAAATATCTTTTGTCTAACAGTGCATTCTTTGACTTATTTACCCACTTTCACCCGGGGTAACCCTTTTGTACCTAGGTCTTGAGAAGGGACTCGGGGGGTCTGGGGAGTGCCGGACGAGAGGAGTAGTCTACTGTGGGCCACGGCAAAGACGTCTGTGGTAGCGACGCTCCCCTGTGGGACTGCAAACTTCACTGTCGGTCCACGGCACGACCATTTGCCGATTCCTTATGTTGTAAAATATTTCTCGGGTCCACACACTTGACACACAGAGGAAACCACGTTTGCGAGAGGCACCGGTTGGAGTTCCTCGGACCCACTTGCGCGGTTTCCGGCCCACCCTTCCTTCCTCGTCCGACCGAAAGGGTGTCCTCCCTCAGACCAGGTCGGTCGGGGGTACTACCGGGGTGTACGTGTCTACACAGGAAACGTAATGTGTCGTGCCAATCTAGTAAAGGTACAGTCAAAGTTCGGGGTGAAAGGTACTTAAGTCTACGGGTTTGGAATCAGGTAAGTCTACTCTCCCTTTCTCCTTTGTCACGTTCGTGGTTAACCCCCTCTTTTGAGCCTCGTGAAACCGAGGTTATGGAGTGTCGAACCTCACGTTTAGCGGAGTCATTAAACCCCTCCTTTATTGTTGGCAGTCGATTTTCCCTCTCTGTGTGTCGGGGGTGGGTCTCAATACATTGACTCCCCCTTTAACACGTATTGATGACCATGTGTGCGTCCTCTCGTTCCTGTCTCCCGGCGAGCATAGTCTGTCCAGAGCCTTTTGTTGAGAGTTTGTCCTTGCGAAACCGTATATGTACGCTACCCCGAAAAAAACTCAATTCTCTTCTGATATCACTGTGTGATTCTCAATTGTTTTTCAATTCCGTTTTGAGGAGCCTTTGGTAACCGATCACTAAGAGGGAACGTTTTATTTAATTGTGGTCAGATCTTTCTAGACGTTGGACAACGATCACAATCGAAAGGTTTTGACGACCCTTTGACGCTTAGTCCACGACGCGAACCTTTGGAGACCAGACGGTCCGTACGGGGAGGAAAGGAGGGAGTGGAAGGGGGTTTGGTGGTGCCAAAGGGTCCCCACACCCCCCAGGAAGGGGCTGGGCGACCAGACTTGCAACTGCCCGCGGCCCAGCGACACGACCCAGTCGTTCCTTGAGTCCGAAGGGTCCCGCTGTCGTACAGGTGGAGACAAGGGAGAGAGTTGCCTCGTCTGTCTGTCGGCATCAACTCTCCTCGAACTTCCCCGTGTGTGCTCACTAGGCCGAAAAGAAAAAAACACATTTGTGTTTGGTTCGGTCGCGAACCGTTGCCGGGGTTCGAGACCAGGAGGGGGCTTCCAAGGAGATTACTTTGGAGCTTCGGGTCGCGGGAGAATGAGTCTAGTCTTAAACTCACGTTTGTCTTTGTTCCTGGGAGAAATCACGGCATATATATGTACATGTGTGTGTGTGTGTATTTGTGTGTGTGTATATACGTGTATGTATATTGTGTGTATATGTGTATGTGTAACTATGTATATATGTATGTATATTGTGTGTTTATGTGTGTGTATAGATATGTGTATTGTGTGTGTATGTGTGTATGTATATACGTATAGTGTGTGTATATGTGTATATGTGTGTATATATGTATGTGTATATACATGTGTGTATATGTGTGTATGTGTATATATGTATGTGTATAGATATGTGTGTGTATTGTGCGTATATATGTGTGTATGCATATTTGTGTGTGTCTCTGTGTGTATACGTGTATGTGTATGTATATATGTGTGTGTATAGTGTGTGTGTATGTGTGTATTTATATATATGTATGTGTGTATAGATATGTGTGTATATGTGTGTTTATATATGTGTATGTGTATGTATATTGTGTGTGTATGTGTCTGTGTACTGTATGTGTATGTATATATATGTATGTATATGTGTGTATGTATATATATGTGTGTGTATAGACATGTGTGTGTATATATGTGTGTGTATTGTGTGTGTATGTGTGTGTATTTATGTATGTGTCTATAGATATGTGTGTATGTGTGTATATATGTGTGTGTATATGGGTATATATGTATGTGTGTATGTATATATGTGTGTGTGTTTATGTGTGTAAGTATATATGTGTATGTGTGTGTATATGGGTGTGTATGTGTATGTATGTGTGTACATATGTGTGTGTATGTATGTATATATATGTATGTGTGCATAGATATGTGTGTCTGTGTGTGCGTATATGTGTGTACGTATATGTCTGTACGTGTGTATATATGTGTGTCTCTTTATGTGTGTAAGTATGGGTGTGTATGTGTATGTGTGTATGTATGTGTATGTGTACATATGTGTGTGTATGTGTGTATGTGTGTATATATAATATGTGTGTATATGTATATATGTATGTATATATAATATGTGTGTGTATATGTGTATGTGTATGTATATATAATATGTGTGTATATAATATGTGTGTGTATATATGTGTGTATATGTGTATACATATATACAGGCACATTCGAACACACAGTGAGAACGTTGGGGTACCTGACGTCGGGTGGTCCGAGGACAAACACCCTAAAGGGTCCGTTCTTATGACCCCGCCCAACGGTAAAGGAGGAGGTCCCCTAGAAGGACTGAGTCCCTGACTTGGGCACAGAGGATACCCAGGACTGTCCGTCTAAGAAAGGGGAACACGGTAGACCCTATATATATATACATATATATATACATATTAGAAGACTTCTTTTTCTGTCTGACCGGTGAAGAAGGGTAGGTAATGTTTTCGTTTCGCTTTTTGTCTTGTCCCAACTTTAGGGTTGAGTTATACGGGACACTACGCCGAGTCCTTCCTTTGCGACGGCCTGTCCCTGGGGCCGGTCTACATACTCGTCGCGGATGGTGTGTGTCGTTGTTTACTCGTTCACGATGAAGGTGGAGAGCCCTTTGTACTCCCGGTCGAGACGCGTAGGCAGGTCGAGAAGGGCTTCCACCAGTGTGGACGTGTGCACGTACGTGCGCGTGTGTGTGTGCGAAAATGTGTGTTCGGTGAACCGTAGTCTTCGTGGTTCCTTTTGTACGCTGTTGCGTTCTTCCGTCACCGACCTCACTCCACACGTGTCTCAGTCTGAGGCCCCGAGAGCATCGACCCTCGGGACCGTCGTCCCGGCAGCACTCGGGCTCCGTCCCCGCGGGACTCCCGGCCCTCCCCTGTCGTGACCGGCCCGTCGTCCTGAACCTCGAGTGGTGACGCCCCCGCTCCGTCGCGTCCCCTCGGGGGACCAGTGTCGCCCCGGCAGCCCCCTGTCCTACCCCGCGCCACGCGACCGGAGGGACGGAGAGGACGACCCTGCGACCTCCCGTGCACGAGGGGAGGGGACGGGTGGAAGACCGGGAGCCCAGACGGCCCCACCCCCCGGGGTAACGACGACGTCGGTCGTGTCGGTGGGGGACCTTCTCGGTCTTTGACGTCCACCTGCGGGGAGTCGGTCCAGGACCCCCACGTAGACAGGGGTTTCCGTGCGACGACTTTAGCGGAACCGATGCGTGTGGTAGAGAAGGACAAACCGGACCTCCGACTCTCTACCTCCCCTGTCCTCAAGGCCACCCGGGTGGGGGTCTTTGGCCTCGGGTGGTACTAGGACATGAGGGTGAAGAGCCGTAGCTTCTGGTCACTGGGTGATGGGTCCGAGGAGACCCGGGGTTCAGTCGTCGCCCCTGAGACACCGACCAGACTTGCCGGCCGTCTCGGGACCCTGAGTCGGCACACAGCCCGACCGTCGTGACCGGAAAGACTCCCGCGAGGCGGTCGACCTGGTGAGGTTGGACCGGGTGAAGGGTCCACCATGTGCCTGTGTCGGAGAGCCGACCCTCTCTCGTGGACCGCGGGTCTCCACCTCACTGACGTCCCCTCCTGCCCTCCTGACGTCTTCGTGACGCGGGGCCCGCCTCAAGGCGTGTCCTCTGGAGGAAGGTCGTTGGCGGGTGGCGGGCCCACAGACCCCGTCAAACGCTCCGGTGGTAATCCTGATTCCGTCAGGAACGTCTCCGCCCGTCTTTCCTGCCGTCACCTTCCTGTGGGAGGGGGGGGCGGACAGGGGGTCTGAGTCCTCGAAGTCCGCCCTGTCAAGGCCCTGCGAGGGGGTGGGGGCGGCCCACGTAAGTCCCAGTAGTGGACGCCTGACGTCGACGACTGGGCTTAGTCCCACTCTACCGGGGGTGCGGGTGAGCGGTCCCGAGGACTCAGACTGACTGTGGGGCAGGAGACGCACTTCGGGAGTTGACAGTCCTCCACCCCGGCCCGGTCCTGCCCCTTGTCACGGTGGGAACGCCCGAGTCCGCTACGAGACTCCCCCTGGAGAGTGGTCGTACCGGGTAAGGGCGAGGGGACGGGCGAAGGTGTGTGGCTCGTCTCGGGAGGGACCTCGCCGGGGGTCCGGAACGGAGGGGGGTCGGAATTCATGGGGAAGAGAAGGCCGACGACCCGTCAGTTCGACTGGACCTCTTCGGGGGACGAGATTGTGGGGACGGGTTCCCTGTGACCCTCCGTTCGACTGGTGGCGCCAGTAGTATCTGGGGCCTCCGTCAAGTTTATAGCTTGTGCCACCCCGAACTCTTTGTGTCCTACGAGAGCCCCTTGTAAAGCGACTCGGGGCCCGGTGGGTCTGACGGACTCCCCTTACGCGTCGTCGCACTTACCAGTCCCCGTCCTTGGTCCCGACCCGGTCCGTCGTCCCGCAGTGGCACCCGGGACGACTTCAGTGTCCGTCCCGGTCCAGACCCGCCCAAGGGGGGTTCGGATGGGCACTCCCTCCGGTGGTCGGGGACCTCTCAGACCCTACGGTCGGGGGCATAGTCTCGTCTCGGTGTCCGGTTCTTCCCGGCCCCTCGGACCACGGGTCCGCGACAGTCTTTGTGGAGTCCAACTTCGGGTCCCGCCGGCCTCTGAGGGAGTGCCCCTGGTACTCGTCCGACCGTCACTGTGGTCACTGGTTCTGGCGAGGCACTCCGGTTCCCACCCGGGGGTCTGGGGGACCAGACCTGTCTGAGTCTCTCCGGGACGCCCGTGGCCCGTCCCGGGGTCCGTCTCGACGAGAAGAGGGGCGACAGAGGGGTCGAAGAGGGCTCCAGCCCGCAGGGAGGACGGCCCCCACACGCCGGCACCTGTACCAGAGAGAACGGACGTCCCTACCCCGTCGACCGGCGGTCCGCGGGGGTCCAGGGAAACCTGCAGCAGCCGTGGGACCGGCCGAGTACTCGGAGGCCCGCTGAAGTAGAGGCCCCGGTTCCCGAACGCCGGGCGAAGAAGCCCTATCCTACGAAGTCAAAGCCGAACGGACGGTCCTCGGCCCGCCGGAGACTCCGTGGCCCGCTCAGCGGTCGGGCCCCGGGAGCCCGCAGATTCAGCCGAGTAGGAGAGGAGGACTCCTGATCCTCCTGCCCCTCCTGCTCCTCCTGCCTCTCCTTTCTCCTCCTGCCCCTCCTTTCTCGCCGAAACCTGACCTCCCCCGCGGCCCAAGGACTCGGACCTCGCGGCGGATGTCCTCCTATAGGGGCACGCGCAGGGGCCGGACGGGGTCCCGCGACCGGCGGGAAGGCCGGAAGTGGACGGGGAGCCCCAGGAGAAGACCTTTCGGCTCCGTCCGAGCCCAGCCCCACAGAAGGAACCGCGGGTTCGGCAACCCAGACCCCCCGGGCAGCGCGGTGAACTGGTCCGTGGGCGCGAGCGGGAACGCCTCGGGCTTCCGAGTCCGACGGACTCCGCGCCTGTGTATCTGGCCGAGGCACTCCGAGTCGGGGAGGGCCGTCGGAGCGGGGGCGGGGCGGGGCGTGGTGGGGAGAGGAGCGCGGGTCGTGACGGGGCGGGCCTGGCGTTGCGGGAGTCGAGTGGTCGTGTCGGTGGTTCCTCGAGGCTGGGCGGGACGCCACCTCAAAATTTACTGTCTGTCAGTGGTTCAAGTTGATGATGTCATTGTGTCTGGTTAAAAGTTCGTACTATCGCTTTGTCCCTTCTTTGTCACACACACACACTACATAAGGTGACGTAGGTCCAGTGTTCCTCTGCGTGCACAATGAACCCCTCCTTCTTGAAACACCTTAGAATCCTGATCTCCTTCTACCCGACCTACTTCTTGTTCGACCTTAGTCCTGTCGGCCCTCTTTATAGAGAGTGGAGTCTATACGTCTACCGTGGTAGGACTACCGTCTCTCACTTCTTGATTTCTCGGAGAACTTTCACTTTGTCCTGTCACTTTTTGAACCGAGTTTTGAGTTGTAAGTCTTTTGATTCTAGCACCGTAGGCCAGGTTAGTGAAGTACCGTTTATCTACCCCTTTGTCACCCTTGTCAGTGTCTGAAATAAAACCCCCGAGGTTTTAGTAACATCTACCACTGATGTCGGTACTTTAATTTTCTACTAGTAACCTTCTTTTCAATACTGGTTGGATCTGTCGTATAATCTTTCGTCTCTGTAATGAAACGGTTGTTTCCAGGAAGATTAGTTCCGATACCAAAAAGGTCATCAGTACATAGTCACACTCTCAACCTGATATTTCTTTCGACTCACGGTTTCTTACTACGAAAATTTACCACGACAACCTCTTCTGAGAACTCTCAGGGACCTTAGCGTTCCTCTAGGTTGGTGAGGTAGGATTTCCTGTAGTCAGGACTTATAAGTAACCTTCCTGACTACGACTTCGACTTTGAGGTTATGAAACCGGTGGACGCTTCTCGACTGAGTAACCTTTTCTGGGATTACGACCCTTTCTAACTTCCGCCCTCCTCTTCCCCTGCTGTCTCCTACTTTACCAACCTACCGTAGTGGCTGGGTTACCTGTACTCAAACTCATTTGAGACCCGTAACCACTACCTGTCCCTCCGGACCGTACGACGTCAGGTACCCCAGTGTCTCAGCCTGTACTGACTCGCTGACTTGACTTGACTGTCGATCTCTTTCCTTTCGAGGGTGTACTGGAGGACCAGAAGTATGTGGCACCTCCCGCCCCCCCCCCCACGACAGTCTCCCTTCGAGTCCCCGACGACCTTGCACCAGGACAGGGAGGACTGGGAACCCATGACTGAGGACAGACGCCGAGGAATGACCACTCGGTAGGGAAACGAGGTAGTGGGAGGGATCGAAGAGTGGTGACTCACTCCGCCCCGACTTCGTCCGACCCCTTTNCTGACTTGACTTGACTGTCGATCTCTTTCCTTTCGAGGGTGTACTGGAGGACCAGAAGTATGTGGCACCTCCCGCCCCCCACCCCCCCCACCACGACAGTCTCCCTTCGAGTCCCCGACGACCTTACACCAGGACAGGGAGGACTGGGAACCCATGACTGAGGACAGACGCCGAGAAGTGACCACTCGGCAGGGAAACGAGGTAGTGGGAGGGATCGAAGAGTGGTGACTCACTCCACCCCGACTTCGTCCGACCCCTTTCGGTTCGGGACGCATCCCCGACTAAGTGTCGTTTCACCGGCAGGTAGTCAGTGCCGTTTGTGAGGTGTGTGAGAGTCGCACAAAGGTGTGTGGTACTGGAGTCGACGGGTTAGCCGTAGTGACTCAGGTCGGTCTGCTACTCGGCGACTGGTCCCCCTCTACCCCGGAGTCTGTGTGTGAGATGGTGGCCTGCTGTACGCCACGTCTTAAATTTACCCCAGGTACAGTCACAGACTTGTATTTTTAGTTCTTAGAGTCAGACCGACCTCCGACGGTGACACCTGGACTTCCCAAGTTGCGAGGCGCGTCATCCCACCCCAGTGTCTTACAAACCAAGGTCTGACTTAATATAGTCCTTCGGTCCTGAGATAGACCAGGGGTCACTCCCCTCACCCTCCTCCTCTTGCGAGGACCTCCCTTCCCGCAGGGAGAGGAGACCTCAAGGACACGGATTCAGAAGGGTCGCTACTTGATCTTACTCGGCTAGTTTATGTTTTCGCGTCGACATCTCCGCCCTAGTCGATGTATTAGATCCCTTTGTCACTTTTAGCTCTTACGTGCCGGGGTGCAAGCGTACAGTTCTGCCATTGGCCTCTCGTAATTTCGGTCCACCTTCGGACAGACTAGCGTGTCGCGGGGCGGGTGCTCGCCGAGACGTCCCTCGTCACCCGTCCGCCCACGTGTGGCGCCACGGCGGTCGTGAAGGCCCCACGGAGGACCCCGGGGCGGGTGAACCCCCGGCGTGCGTGTGGTGCGTGTGGTGCGTGAGGTGCGTGAGGTGTGCGTGAGGTCGTGGCTTTGATGATCCAACCCCGCAGAGAAAACACTCCCACGAGGGTCCGAGTACGTCCTTAAATGGATTTTGTGTCCCCTAAGCCCGCTGCCAGATTTGGTGACTGCACAGACTGGGGTCCTTGGACGGACGAGGCGGCGCGTCGGGGGTCGAGTCTGGATGGGTCACGGCTCTCCTCCGTGGATGGGTCGCGACTCCTCGACCGTCCTGGGAGTGCGGGTGGCCGTACCAGCCTGCAGGTAGAGTTGGGGACCGAGAGCCGGCCGGCGGCGCTCGTCCCCTCAGTCCGAGACCCCAGTCCAAACGGCCCGAAGGTAAGGGTCTACCTTTGAAGACCTCTAGACCCGGACTTCTTGGTCCGGGTCACTGGGGTTCAGAACCACGACAGTAGTCCACTGACCTTTCCGGGGTCGTCTTTCTCTCGAGGCGACTGTCCGGGACTTTATTGACCGGGCCGTGCTCCGAGGGGAGGGACCCTCTTGAACGCACACCTCTCCTCCTTCGGGCCCCGGAGAACTAGTCTCCTAGAGAGACGCGGTCGTAGGACCCACACGCCGGAGCACACGGCTCGTGACGAGCCCCGCCCCCTTCCCCCTGCGAGACTCGAGGCCGTCGTCGTCCGCGGGACTCTGGGGGTCTGTCCTGTCGACGGGGCCAAGGACGTCCACCCGTCGCTCAAGCCCGTGGCCCTTCCCGGAGACCTCCACCACGCCTGTCCCGTCCCCGGGCCTCGGGAGGCGACGAGAGACGAAGACATGAGTCCCCATTTTACCTTCGACTGTGTGTCTGCTGGACCCCCAGAGACTGTCCCAGTTCTCCTGAGCTCCCCCTCCCCTGCAAGAGACTCTGTTTGCCTCGACCCTTTAACCCTAGAGGCGGGCGTCTTGCTTCTAGCTACACTATGTGCGGTGTATTTTTCTAGTCGAGTCTTACCTAGGTACACTCCTGATCTTAGGAGATTCTCTTTTGTCTTTCATTTAGAAGTAGACCACTGAACTGTTATCTAAGAAACGATGCTGTCCTTTTCCCGGTCTTCTTTTCTTTTCTTTTTTTTTTTTCTAATTAAGGTGGTTTCAAATTGGACCACCATGGAGTTTTTGTGAGAGGTCTCATATTTTCTGTCGATTGTTTTAAACTTTTTTTATAATCGTGTAGCAGATCAGTCTCATATTATAGGACTATGTACTCCTTATAGAAATTGAGTTATTGTTCTTTGCTGGGTTATAAAAATTTTGTCAGGTTCCGAATTTATCTATAAAGATGTCTCTTCTATATGTTCCCCTACCGATCGTGTACTTTCCTACAAATCTTGTAGACAGTAATCCCTTTACTTTCAATTTGGTGCTACTCTACGGCAAACTTGGGTTACTCTATCTGGTACTAAACTCTTTAATTGTCGACCACTACTCCGTCACCTCTTTGGATTTCGGCACTGTAACACCCACTCGTACCCTTTACCGAGGTGGTGAGACGTTTCGTTCAGCCGTCAAGGACGTTCTCGTTTGACCTTAATCGCAAACTGGATCTTCCGGGTGAAGTACCACGTCAAAGTCAAGACGTTCTACTCCTCCGAGACCTCTGCCCGACGTCGTGGCTCACGACCGGACACCGACCGGTGTGGCACGACACGCGGTCCGCCGTGTCTCTCGTCTGGGGGACAATTCGCGAGGATGGTGTTAATTTTGTGTTTTTCGGCCCCCGCCAGGATTCTCCCACCTCCTTATCCTGCACTTCTGGTAAAAGAGGGAGTGTTTAAGGAGTTTTCTTGTAAAGTTGTGACTCTTTTGAGCTGTTTTGTTGAAGACATCCGACCGTCTCCTGTAGTCCGTTGGTCTTTTCGTCTGGTAACAGAAGTTTTTGTCCATCCCTTTTTATATTTTCTGCTTTTTCCTCTGTTTCCTCCTCCCCTCCCTCGAGGCAGGGGCCTTCCCTTCGGACAGGGCCCTTCCCTTAAAATTCTTCTCTCCAAAGGTTTGTGGTCCTTTGTGAGAGGGACGGCTCAGACACCGCTCGGAACCTTTGTGTCTCCCGTTGTATTGTCCTTCCTTTTTTATTTCTTTATTAATTTTGGTTCTCTAATGTTGGGGTTGTCATTGAGGGGGTCGCCTTTTCGTCGTGTCTGCGGACGTAGGCGGTGACCCTTCACCCCCGTCCCGTCCCTGCGCGCCCTCCGCGCCCGACGTCCCGAAACATTCTTAGCCCGTC
>SJYO01050415.1:51206982-51284769 GCA_006410555.1 Capra ibex
CTTTAACTTTGACATTAGTCTTTAGAAGGTCGTTTGTTTTCGGGTCCAGGTCTGCCGAAGTGTCGACTTAAGATGGTTTTTAAAGCTCTGCTCGACTGTGGATAGGATGAGTTTGAGAAGGTCTTTTAACGTCTCCTTCCATTTGAAGGTTTGAGTAAGATACTCCGGTGGTAGTGGGATTATGGTTTTGGACTGTTTCTACAGTGTTTTTTTCTTTTGATGTCCGGTTATAGTGACTACTTGTATCTACGTTTTTAGGAGTTGTTTTAAGATCGTTAGTCTTAGGTTGTTGTGTAATTTTTCTAGTATGTGGTACTGGTTCACCCGAAATAGGGTCCCTACGTTCCTAAGAAGTTATAGGCGTTTAGTTAGTTACATTAAGTGGTGTAATTGTTTAACTTTTTATTTTTGGTATACTAATAGAGTTATCTACGTCTCTTCCGGAAACTGTTTTAAGTTGTAGGTAAATACTATTTTTGAGAGGTCTTTCGTCCTTATCTTCCTTGTATGGAGTTGTATTATTTTCGATATATACTGTTTGGGTGTCGTTTGTAATAGGAGTTACCACTTTTTAACTTTCGTAAAGGGGATTTCAGTCCTTGTTCCGTTCCCACGGGTGAAAGTGGCGATGATAAGTCGTATCAAGACCTTCAAAACCGGTGTCGTTAGTCTCGTCTTTTTCTTTTTCTTCCTTAGGTTTAACCTTTTCTTCTTCATTTTGAGAGTGACAAACGTCTACTGTACTAGGAGATGTATCTTTTGGGATTTCTGAGGTGGTCTTTTAATGATCTCGATTAGTTACTTATATCATTTCAACGTCCTATATTTTAGTTGTGTGTCTTTAGGGAACGTAAGGATATGTGCTTATTACTCTTTCATCTTTTTCTTTAATTCCTTTGTTAAGGTAAGTGGTAACGTTGCTTTTCTTATTTTATGAATTCTTATATAGATGGATTTCTTTGATTTCTGGATATGTATCTTTTGATATTTTGTGACCACTTTCTTTAGTTTCTCCTGTGATTATCTACCTCTTTATATGGTACAAGTACCTAGCCCTTCTTAGTTATATCACTTTTACTCATATGATGGGTTTCGTTAAATGTTTAAGTTGCGTTAGGGATAGTTCGATGTCGGTATAAAAAGTGTCTTGATCTTGTTTATTAAAGTTCTAAACATACCTTTATGTTTTTTGGAGCTTATCGGTTTCGTTAGAACTCTTTCTTCTTACCTTGACCTCCTTAGTTGAACGGACTGAAGTCCGAGATGATGTTTCGGTGTCAGTAGAGTAGTTCTGTCATACCATGACCGTATTTCTGTCTTTATATCTAGTTACCTTGTTTTATCTTTCGGGTCTCTATTTAGGTGTGTGTATACCTGTAGAAACTGTTTCCTCCGTTCTTATATGTTACCTCATTTCTGTTAGAGAAATTGTTCACCACGCCCCTTTTGACCAGTTGGTGAACATTTTCCTACTTTAATCTAGTGAAAGATTGTGGCGTGTGTTTTTATTTGAGTTTTACCTAATTTCTAGATTTACATTCTGGTCTTTGATATTTTGAGGATCTCCTCTTATATCCGTTTTGTGAGAGGCTGTATTTAGTACCGTCCTAGGAGATACTAGGTGGAAGGTCTTAAGACCTTTATTTTCGTTTTTATTTGTTTACCCTAGATTAATTTTAATTTTCGAAGACGTGTTGTTTCCTTTTATATTCGTTTCACTTTTCTGTCGGAAGACTTACCCTCTTTTCTTATCGTTTACTTCGTTGACTGTTTGTTAATTAGAGTTTTTATATGTTCGTTGAGGACGTCGAGTTGAGGTCTTTTTATTTGCTGGGTTAGTTTTTTACCCGGTTTCTTGATTTATCTGTAAAGAGGTTTCTTCTGTATGCCTACCGATTGTTTGTGTACTTTTCTACGAGTTGTAGTGAGTAATAATCTCTTTACGTTTAGTTTTGGTGTTACTCCATGGTGAAGTGTGGTCAGTCTTACCGACGCTAGGTTTTTAGACGTTCGTTATTTACGACCTCTCCCACACCTCTTTTCCCTTGGGAGGATGTGACAACCACCCTTACGTTTGATCATGTCGGTGATACCTCTTGTCACACCTCTAAGGAATTTTTTAATGTTTATCTTGATGGAATACTGGGTCGTTAGGGTGACGACCCGTATGTGCGGTTCCTTTGGTCTTAACTTTCTCTGTGTACATGGGGTTACAAGTAGCGTCGTGACAAATATTATCGGTCCTGTACCTTTGTTGGATCTACAGGTAGTCGTCTACTTACCTATTCTTTCGACACCTTGTATATGTGTTACCTCATAATGAGTCGACAATTTTTCTTATGTAAACTTAGTCAAGACTACTCTACCTACTTTGACCTCGGCTAATATGTCTCACTTCATTCGGTCTTTCTTTTTGTGGTTATGTCATATGATTGTGTATATATACCTTAAATCTTTCTACCGTTACTACTGGGACATACGTTCTGTCGTTTTTTCTGTGTCTACACATATTGCCTGAAAACCTGAGTCTCCCTCTCCCTTTCCCACCCTACTAAACCCTCTTACAGTAACATTGTACATATGATAGTACATTCTTAACTTAGTGGTCAGATACAGGCTGCGTCCTATGTCGTACGAACCCCGACCACGTGCCACTACTGGGTCTCTCTACAAGACCCCTCCCTTCACCCTCCCCCCAAGTACAAACCCTTGTGTACATGTGGGCACCACCTAAGTACAGTTACATACCGTTTTGGTTATGTCATAACATTTCATTTTATTTCATTTTTTTTATTTATTTTTTGTTTTTCGGTGGTTGTCTATGAGTCTGTAAATACGTCCACACAAGTGCTTCATCCGTGTCCTCTGTTTTGTTCGGTTGTTAGGCCTACCGACAGCGACTACTCACCCATTTGTTTCTATGGTAAGTGACAAAAGTTCACCGTAAAACAGGTTTCGTGTCTCTGTCTCCGGGACCCTGTGTCCTCCGAGCCACCCTTGTCTGAAAGAACCCCCTCTTCCCTTACAGGAGCCGGGCCTAGACTGGGGTCGGGAGTCCCGCGTCTCGTCTGGACCTCACAGGTCCTGCACACCACCTCGACCCACGAGTGTCCCTTGAGAGAAGGTCCCGACACAACCCCGGGCACCCTGGTCCCTGTTGGTCCACTCGGGGGTCTGGAGGACGAAGGTGGGTGGTGGTGACCAGGGACCCCTCGTGTCACCCAGCCCCGGTGCCCACCGGGCAGTCCCTCCCTGGACCTACTGTCGACCCTTTGGACCCCCTCTTCCACGGGACTGAGGAGTCCAAACTAAGGAAGGGTCTCCAAGAGGGGTTTGGGAGGTAGGTCCGACTGGGTCCGTGGTACCAACGGGTCCCCTCGGGTCACTGGTGGACCACAGTCCCCAGAGACTACCACCTACAGATGGCAGACATATTTCTCTTCCCGAGGTATATGACCCTCCGATTCTGGGGTGTCCCGAGGTCTTTGTTTCGGTTCAAGATGAAACGTAGGAGTTCGAGTTCACTACGGTCCGTCATAGTCACACGTATAGTCTCGTCCTTGCCGACCAGTCACGTCTCACTGGGGGACGGGGACCACGACTGTCCATTCTCCCTCCCGGCCCAGGGAGCGTGACACCCGAGGTGTAGTGTCCGTCTCCTCGTCTCACCAGGGGGAAATTGTGTCGGGGAGTGGGGATGCTTACATGTCCTTTGGGAGCGAGAGCTGGGTCGGGCCGAGCGAGCACGAGGGACCTCTGTTGGACTGGGAGGCCACAGCGAGTCTCCGGTCGAAACCGTCGAAACGAGACTGGCTCCTGCTCCCCGAGTCGGCAGGGGAGGCAGATCTTCCCGTCGTCTCGGGGCTGGAGTGGGACCCGACCTACTCGACGTGGGTGTCCCCGGCCATGTCTACGATGTCGCCTGTGTTGAGGATACGCACCAGTCTGGGGTCGCGGGGGGACCTGCAGGACTAGTGCCGACTCCACGGGGACAGGACCGGGTCCAGGGCTGACAGACGAGTCCCGCGACCTGGTCCCAGCCGGGACCACCACTGCCCAAGTCCCTCTCCCAGGACCTCGTCTCCGGGTCCACCCCGTTCCCAGCCCCACCCCTTGCACTTTTGTCCTCACTCTCCGTGCCCCTAATTCCTCTGTGTGTGTCTGCCCGGCTCTCCTCGACCCTCCCGAGTGTCCCTCCGGGGGACGAGTCCCAGGCCCCACACCCCTCCCCGAGAGATGAGTAGTGGGGGTAAGAGGGGGGTCCTTACGTGTCCTTTGGGAGGAAGAGGCGGGCGGGCCCCCGGAGTCACGGGGTCCCTCTCTTGCACTGGGACGTCACAGCGAGTCTTCAGGTCAGTCTGTGGAAGGTAGATACGTTCCTCCCCAGTGAGCGACGAGGGGTCGTGGAAGCAGACGTCCTGGGCCGAGGTGGGCAAGTCCGGTTGAAGTGGGACGCACGACACTGGAGTCGGGTGTCACCCTGGATGTCCACGATGTCGAGTGTCTCGTGGCGGGGGGTGGACGACAGCGAGGGGTCGCTGGGGGACCTCGAGGACAAGAATCCACTCCTCTGGGAACGGGTATGGGTGACTCCTCAGTCTGGGTGTCGAGTCGGGACGGGGGCCCCTCGAGACCCTACGAACATTTCTTCCCTCTGTACCCCTGCAGTCGGTGTCTACTGGGGTGGAGTACCCCCCTACCTATTATGCTCCACCAGGGAGAGGCAGATGAGGTGCATGGGGAGGGGTCCCAGGTCCGCCACGATCCACACGTCTCTCCCCTGACCTCTCACCTTTCGAGACCCGAAACTCCTTTCTGTACCTCGATTTTCGTCGTACTTCTGGGTCTGTGTGGGGTTGTGGGAGAAGACAGGAGCAAAGTCCCTCGTCGACCCCGGACGCCTGGGGTGGGCGTACACCCTCGAGGTGCAGGCGACTCATTGGCTCAGGAGGATCGGAGCTCCTCTACTTCAGAGGGACCGGGACCCGCTGGACGACAAGCGGAAGGGGTGATTTGGAAATGTCCAACGAAGGGTGCCCCAGATCCCACCCCACCCCTACTTCCCTCACCCGAAGTCCAGGGTTCATATTGACTCGAGTGTCCAGGGATGACCGACGAGTCTCACTCCTCTTAACGCACTTCCCCTTCGGTGGGTCGACCAGTCCCTCTCTTCTCCTCCGTCGGAGGGGCGGAGACAGGCACCACGACTAAGGGCCTCGGACTCTCTCAGTTCCCGTGGTTCCCTTGGTCGGGGTGTCACGCGTCCCGTCTCACTCCCACCGGAGGAGCGGAGACAGGCACGAGACTAAGGGCCCTCGGACTCTCAGTTCCCGCGGCTCCCCTGGTCGGTGTCACGCGTCCCGTCTCACTTCCACCGGAGGACCGGAGACAGGCACCACGACTAGGGGACCTGGACTCGTAGTTCCCGCGGTTCCCTTGGTCGGGGTGTCACGCGTTCCGTCTCACTTCCGCCGGAGGATCGGAGACAGGCACCACGACTAAAGGCCCTCACACTCCTGTGGTTCTCTTAGTCGGGGCGTCATACGTCCCGTCTCACTTCCGCCGGAGAGTAAAGGTCCAGTTTCTCCACCCTCCCAAGTGACCTGTCAATGACATTTAGTTGCTTTGATCCTGTAAGAGGGTGTGATATATTTTTATTTGAGTTTTACCAAACTTCTGGATTTACAATCTCTATTGTAGCATTTTGACGGCCTTCTCTTGTACCCGGTTCGTGAGAGACTATATGTAACATAGTTATAAAAGTGTCTAGTCAGAGGGCTCCGTTTTATTTATTTTCGTTTTTAATTGTTTACCCTGGAGTGGTTTCGATATTTGAAATGGTGTTGTTTCCTTGGAAGTTGATCTTTTCTGATGTATACCTTACCATCTTTGTAAACGTTTACTATGCTGGTTTTATATACTTGGCGAGTATACTGAGTTTTAGTTTCTTTGTTTGTTGGGTAGTTTTTACCCGTCTGTTTGATTCACTTGTCTGTAAAAGGGCTTCTGTATGTCTACCGGTTGCCCGTGTACAGTTGTGACAGTTATAAATGTTTTTACGTCTAGTTTGGACGCTACTCAATGATGGTGTGTGGTCAACCTTACCTATAGTTGTTTTAGATGTCCATTATTTACGACCTCTCCCATACCTCTTTTCTCTTGGAAGGCTGTGGTAACCCTGCACACACGAAGTCAGCATAGACTGACAAAGACTTAGGTACCTCACATCGGGCGGTCCGAGGAGACAGGTACTCTAAGAGGTCCGTTCTTATGACCTCACCCAACAGTACGGGAGTAGGTCCCGTAGAAGGGGTGGGTCCCTGACTTGCGCGCTGAGAGACCAAAGGACGTACCCGTCCGCCGAAGAAATGGTGATCGAAGTGGAGAGGATGGAACTTTCCGCGAGAAGAAGGCCGAATCTCGGTAGGACGGACACCGGTGATCTCCCGTGTACTTCCCGTGCCGTCTCAGACAGGAGTGCCACTCCGGGACAAGTCCTCCGCGGGTCTGAAGGGCGACTTGGCCACGTAGGAAGGGGGTTTGGTCTCAGGCGGGAGTCATTCTCGGTCGACTCAGCTCCTCTCTAGGCAGGAGCGCCATTCTGGGACAAGGCCTCCGCGGGGCCTGAAGGGCGACTTGGTCACGGAGACGGGAGTCTTTCTCGGTCGACTCAGGTCCTCTCTGTTGTGCGGGTCGGACAGGTCGCTCCCAGAATTCCTGGGGAGTCAATCTCAGGAGTGTGAAGTGACCAATTTACTTGGAGGGTGGATTGGACGATTAAAGGTGTAGAGACGGTGGAGTATCGTGGTATCTGAAGTTCCACTACTTAAGTCGTCTTTCGGGACCTGACCCTCAAACTTGGTGCTCCAAAGTCTTTCTCATGGTACCCAACCATACAACTTACACCTATTTAGCTTAAAGGTAAGGGGCCGTCCAGGACGACGACAAATTGTTTTTTCGTCGATACTAAGATGTTTCATCAACACCCCGAGCTCTTGGCCCCGTGACACTGAGGTGGGTCTCTTTCTCTGTCAGCAGCTCTTTACGTCTGCTCCTCAAGGATCAATCACTTTTGTTAACAGAATTTCTCTAAGTCACTTGACTAGAAGGTGTTCCACGGGTCTCGTGTCGTAGTCTTTCCTGTCAGGGAAGTTATTGGCCACGACCTTCTCGGTCTACCGTCGTCCGTCCTCCCACTTCGCCCCGGGAGTCGAGTGTGATATACACTTTAGTAGAGTTTTGCGTCGTCTCTGAATTTGTGTGCCGGACTTTGGTACTTCCTTGTTCTCCTGTGTCCCCCTCCCTCGCACTACTGTACCCACTCCTGTTCCAATGAAACCTATACTGCGGTTTTCGTGTCCGTCGTCTCTGCCTTGGTCTGGCCCCCAGGGCATTTATTTTGGAGGACGTGTTGTCTCCTTTGGCAGTGTCCTCTCCGTCACCCACGTTGCCCTCTACGCACGTTTGGTGTGTAGACTATTCCCAGATGACGAGGTTGTATGTTCCGCGAGTGTGTTGAGTTACGTTTCATTGTGGTTGGGCCGAAAAGGTACCCGTGTCCTGGACTTGTCCATAGAGAGTTTTCTGCTGTAGGTTTACTGGTTTGTCTGTACCTTTCCCCGAGTCGTAGGTGGACTCCCCTCGTGTGCAGTCTCGGTCACTCTACAGTGACGTCCACAGTGTCTGTGAGCCGACGGTCCTTTTTCTGTCGACGACGGTTTTACACCTCCCTTCTCTCGGAACACGTTCCAGCAACCCTTCCGTTGGCCACGTCGGTGACACCTTTGGTCATATCTCAAAGGAGTTTGTTGATTTGTGTCTTGGTGGGTGGTGTACTGGGTCGTTAAGGTTGGGTCCCATACATAGGTTTCTCCTCCGGTCCTGGAGTGTCTGTACAGACGGGAAACACAAGTGACTTCGTTACGAGTGTTACCGGTTCTATGCCTTAGTTAGAGTCCCAGACAGTTATCTATGTCCTTATTTTCTTTTTACTCTATGTGTGTGTGTGTGTTACCTCATAAAAAGTCGGAAACTTTTCGTCCTTTAGGAAGGAAAACTCTGTAGTACCTACTTGGACCTCCTGTAATACGGATCATTTCGTTCTGTCGTTTCACCTTAGGTTATCAGTGTGAGACTTTGTCTCTGACCATCAACAGTCTCCGACCCTTTCACCCCCACCTTTACCCCTCCCCGACCAGTACTCCAGTTTCAAAGTCCCTACGTCTGCTCATTCAAGACCTCTGGACTACACGTCGCTGCACTGATCTCGACTGCTATAAGATGACATCTGAGTTAAGGCGAGTCTCCCATCGGACCTTGGTCTGGGCGTCTGGTTCCACTTGATACCCTCGACTACCTGTGCGATTAATCGTCCTAGCACGACAAAGTGTCACATTCGCACATAGTCTTGTAGTCCGAGATGTCGACTTTATATGTTCAGAACAGTCAATATGGAGTTCTTTCGACTTTTCAAAAGAAAGTAAATTCATCTGGTTTGCACCACTAAGGTAAAGATTAACTTCGGTCACGAAATCACGACATATATATGTACATGTGTGTGTGTCTCTGTATATTTGTGTGTGTATGTGTATGTATATACGTGTATGTATATTGTGTGTATATATGTGTGTTGTGTGTGTACGTATATATGTATGTGTGTATATATGTACATGTGTATGTATATTTGTGTGTATGTGCATGTATATATGTGTATGTATATTGTGTGTATATATGTGTATGTGTGTTGTGTGTGTGTATGTATATATATGCATGTGTGTGTATATATATGTACATGTGTGTGTATATATATTTGTGTGTATGTGTATGTATATATGTGTCTGTATATATGTATGTATATACGTATGTGTGTATGTGTGTGCGTGTATATATATGTACATGTGTGTATATATTTGTGTGTGTATGTATATTGTGTGTATGTGTGTCTGTATATGTGTGTGTATGTATATTTGTGTGTGTATGTGTATGTATATTGTGTTTATGTGTGTGTATATATGTATGTGTATAGATATGTGTGTATTGTGTGTGTATATATGTGTATATGTGTATGTATATTGTGTATGTGTATAGATATGTGTATATATGTGTATGTATATATGTGTGTGTCTGTGTCTGTGTGTATATGTGTGTAGTCTCGGTCCTCTACAGTGACGTGCACAGTGTCTGTGAGCTGATGATCCTTTTTCTGTCGACGACGGTTTTACGCGTCCCTTCTCTCGGAACACGTTCCAGCAACCCTTCCGTTGGCCACTCCGGTGACGCCTTTTGTCATACCTCAAAGGAGTTTTTTGGTTTGTGTCTTGGTGGGTGGTGTACTGGGTCGTTAAGGTTGGGCCCCATACGTAGGTTTCTCTTCCGGTCCTCGAGTGTCTGTACAGACGGGAAACACAAGTGACTTCGTAACGAGTGTTACCGGTTCTATGCCTTAGTTAGAGTCCCAGACAGTTATCTATGTCCTTATTTTCTTTTTACTCTATGTGTGTGTGTGTGTTACCTCATAAAAAGTCGGAAACTTTTCGTCCTTTAGGAAGGAAAACTCTGTAGTACCTACTTGGACCTCCTGTAATACGGATCATTTCGTTCTGTCTGTCGTCTGTAACTCGTCCTCGAGTGACTGGACACCTTAGGTTATCCGTCTGAGACTTTGTCTCTGACCATCAACGGTCTCCGACCCCTTCACCCCCACCTTTACCCCTCCCCGACCAGTACTCCAGTTTCAAAGTCCCCACGTCTACTCATTCAAGACCTCTGGACTACACGTCGCTACTCTGATCTCGACTGCTATAAGATGACATCTGAGTTAAGGCGAGTCTCCCATCGGACCTTGGTCTGGGCGTCTGGTTTCACTTGATGCCCTCGACTACCTGTGCGATTAATCGTCCTAGCACGACAAAGTGTCACATTCGCACATAGTCTTGTAGTCCGAGATGTCGACTTTATATGTTCAGAACAGTCAATATGGAGTTCTTTCGACTGTTCAAAAGAAAGTAAATTCATCTGGTTTGTACACCACTCACTCAGGTAAAGATTAACTTCGGTCAGTGAGGGTGCAAATTATATACTTGACTGTGAAAATAAAGACTTGTTTACACGTAAGAGGAGGAGGTGACTTCTTTTGTTCCAGGGTCAATATGAGGTGGACTTGGCACTCGTGAGTGCACATCCACACGCGTGTACGTGTGGACCCATGGGTGTGCGAGCACGTAGACACCGGCACAAACACACGTGGTCACATTAGAAGGTTTCGAGTGCAAAACCGGTACGCAAGGAGTGAACGTAGAGTGAACGAGGTACTGTAGTCCATTATAAGGAAAGTCCCACTTTTGTCAGTTACAGATTCGGGACCGTGGAGACCACTACGGTAAAAGTGGGAGTAAGAGATAGTTCGATGAACTTTTGTGAAATATAAAAATTACTTCACACACTGAGACGCTGCTCCTCTCCTTTTATGTCCACTGCCAATTCCCTGGGTAGGAGGGCGTCGTGAGGAAGGTAGACTCCTTCTTCGTCGGACTGGACCACCCAAATCACCGACTCCAAGGCGGGTGTCCAGTCTTCACCACGGGCTTAAAGTTCTAAGTCTCTAAAGGGGAAGATTACTGGGAAACCGCAAAAAGGGAATGTTTATTGAAAAACTGAGTCATATTTTGACAAAGATTACTTGAGGGCCTTCCACAAACAGGTTATAGAGGACCGCAGTGGAAAACATCCTCATCAGACTAGGGTTACTCGAACAGTGAGAGAACTATTGACTTTTTCCAGTCAACAGTAAGGTTAGAGTTGCGTCCCGTTATCGTTTTTTACAAGTTTGATGACATGTTCACCCGAGTAAAGTGTACGATCGTTCCATTGCGAGTCTTAGGAGGTCAGATCCGAAGTCGACATGGACTTGGCTCTTGAAGGTCCACATGTCCCACCTAAATCTTTTTCCGTCTCTTTGGTCTGGAGTTTAACGGTTGTAGACAAGCTAGTATCTTTTTCGTTTCCTTAAGGTCTTTTTGTAGCCGAAGACGAAGTAACTGATGTGCTTTCGGAAACTGACACACCTAGTGTTGATTGACCTCTTTTAAGAATTTCTCTACCCTTATTGTCTGGTGGACTGGACGGAGGACTCTTTGGACATACGTCCTGTTTTTCGTTGTCAATCTCGGCCTCTACCTTGTTGACTGACCAAGTTTTGACCCTTTCCTCATGCAGTTCCGACATGCAGCAGTGGAGTGAATGAATTGACCATACGTCTCATGTAGTACGATTTACGACCCGACCTACTTCGTGTTGGACCTGAGTTGTGACGACCCTCTTTATAGTCATTGGAGTCTATAGGTCTACTGTAGTGGAATTACCGTTTTTCGTTTCTCCTTGATTTCTCGTAGAACTATTTCCACTTTCCCCTGTCGTCTTTTCGACCAAATTTTGATTTGAAGTTTTTTGTTTGTCGTACCGTAGGCCAGGGTAGTGAAGTACCGTTTGTCTACTCCTTTGTCACCTTTGTCACTGTCTGAAGTAAAAGCACCCGAGGTTTCAGTGACGTCTGTCACTGACGTCGGTACTTTAATTCTACGAACGAGGAACCCTCTTTTCGATACTGTTTGGATTTGTCGCATAACCTTTCGTCTCTGTAATGAAACGACTGTTTCCAGGTAGATCAGTTTCGAAACCAAAAAGGTCATCAGTACATACCTACACTTTCAACCTGATGCCTCTTTCGACTCGCGGCTTCTTGACTACGGAAACTTGACACCACGACCTCTTCTGAGAACTCCCAGGGAACCTGACGTTGCTCTAGTTTTGTCAGTGAGAATTTCCAATAGTTGGGACTTATAAGTAACCTTCCTGACTACGACTTCGACTTTGAGGTTGTGAAACCAATGGATTACGCTTGTCCACTCAGTGACCCTTTCTGGGACTACGACCCTTTGCAGCTCCTGTCTTCTTAATCCCCCGCTTTCTCCCACTCTCCAACCTGCCGTACTGGTAGAGTCACCTGTAGTCAACTCGTTCCAGACCCTCTGTCACTACCTGCCCCCCGGACCGTAGGACGTCAGGAACCCCTAGCGTTTCAGAGTCGGTACCGAATCGCTGACTTGTAGTCACATAAATGTTAGTCGCGGTGGAGAAGGACAGCGGAGAAACGAACGGAGCCTGTGGGGTGCAGAGTCGTCCGACGAGACGTGTCGCGACCGGGGTACGCCCCCAGTCCGGGTCCGGATGGGGAGAGTGTGACTGGTGGAGAGGATGCAAAGAGGGCCCTGACCGGACCCTCCGTCAGACTGCCCCCCGGGGACGTCGATGTGGGGTGGGGCCTCAGGTGCCGGTGTCTGAGACGGGGACGAGTCTCGACACGGGCGTCCTACCTCGTATCCCCGGGGCATCGGAGGGCGTCCACCTGCGGTACCGATCATCTCACCCGGGCTCACACAAAGGACGGTGTGCTCCCTCCGACGCGCCACGACTGGCGTCCGGACTCCGGCACTCGCCTCCCGAGGGTCACGGACGGTCTGTGACGCCCTCCCCCCGAGACCCATGGTCGGAGGTAGGCCTCCGGACTGGGCGGGACGGACACTCCTACCCACGGGGACACACGTGTGTCCCCCTTTGGAAGGAGGCTGGGGTTCTACTAGGGGCAACGGCCCCCGGTGTGGCGGATGGAGAGCACGAGGCGCCACCAAGGGGAGGTAAACCCCTTGAAAGAAAGACGGGTACAGACACCGATGCACAAAGTCTTTATGAGAGGTTCGTGCAGAGTCGCAATCCTCGTCTCCTCCGAGACCTACCCGTGGTGTGAGTGGGAAGCCACGTCAGAGTCGGGTGTCGGGAAGTCAGGTGGGAGAGTGCGACAGTGGAGCAGTCCTTTAAGTGGCACTACTACCGTCGTTCTCGGGCGTCGGGGAGACTCCCGACTCCAGCCCTGTTGTACGTCTCCTCCTTGGAGTCCACGTCTCTTTCCCGTGGCGACGGGGTCCCTGTACTCGTCGCCCGTCCGCCAATGTCCCCGTAGACAAGGGGTAGTCTCTCTCGAGACTGGGGTCAGTTATGGGGGATTTCGAACGTCTCCTGTAGTACTCTTCGCGACCCGACCTTCTTCGTGTTCGACCTTAGTTCTAACGACCCTCTTTATAGTTATTGGAGTCTATGCGTCTACTGTGGTGGGAATACCGTCTTTCACTTCTCCTTGATTTTTCGGAGAACTACTTTCACTTTTTCCTCTCACTTTTAAAACCGAATTCGGGTTGTAAGTCTTTTGATTCTAGTACCGTAGGCCAGGGTAGTGAAGTACCGTTTATCTACCCCTTTGTCGCCTTTGTCACAGTCTGAAATAAAAACCCTTGAGGTTTTAGGGACGTCCACCACTAACGTCGGTACTTTAATTTTCTGTGAATGAGGAACCTTCCTTTCAGTACTGGTCGGATCTATCGTATAAGTTTTCGTCTCTGTGATGAAACGGTTTTTTCCAGACAGATCAGTTCCGATACCAAAAAGGTCACCAGTACATACCTACACTCTCAACCTGACACTTCTTCCGACTCACGACTTCTTAACTACGAAAACTTGACACCACAACCTCTTCTGAGAACTCTCAGGGAACCTGATCTCCTCTAGGTTGGTCAGGTAAGATTTTCTCTAGCCAGGACCCACAAGAAACCTTCCTTACTACGATTTCGACTTTGAGGTCATGAAACCGGTGGAGTACACTTCTCAACTGAGGAACCTTTTCTGAGACTACGACCCTCCCTAACCCCCGTCCTCCTCTTCCCCTACCGTCTCCTACTCTACCGACCTACCGTAGTGGCTGAGCTACCTACGCTCAGACTCACTTGAGGCCCTCAACCACTACCTGTCCCTCCGGACCGCACGACGTTAAGTACCCCAGTCTCTCTCAGCCTGTGCTGAGTCGCTGACTTGACGTGACTTGGCTCTCGAACGTCCACTACTGTTCCAGCACCCTTCTGATACGGGTTCCTGGGACCACGGGACGCCTCCTTTCGTGGGTCCCCGAACAAGGGTCCTTCCGCCCGACCTGCCACTGCGCTATCTCTCTCTGTAAGGACTTCCCCCGACACTACCCCCTTGGGTGCGAGGTCCCGTCCCCTCCTCAGTCAAAGGAAGGTATAAGGGACTCGCAGAGGAGACCCGAGAGCCGGTGCACCTGAGGTGACTCGGCGTCCTTCGACAACTGGAGACAGAGACCCTAGACTCGGGACGTCCCGTCGCCCCCGACCGTAGGAGGGGCTTCGTAGAGGTCCCGGTCCACTGGGCAGGTGCCACTCCTGGGGACCTCTGGAAGACTACATGTCCGTATCCTCCTTCGTCTGGGACTCCACTCCGGGAGTCTCCCTTCCTGTACCGGACGAACAGGTGCGGACTTCGCCCGTAGAGTCCTTGCGTGACCCTGACAGTGTCCTTGCTCTTGTCCAGGAGTACTTCTCCGCCGAGGGGAAGGACACCCAACGACTATACTGCACTTCGAGGTCGGGGCCTCTCCTGTGCGGGACACCAGACAGACAGGCCTCCCGTGGGTCCAGAGGAGGTAGGGGTGTCGGACCTGGCGTCCCTCCTCTGCGGTACCGGGGGTGCGAGGGGCGAGACGAGACGGAGCCACTCTACCCTTCCCGCCCCCCTCGGGACGAGACCTCCCTGGGGGGTCGGTCGGACGAGGCAGTCCCCTGGGGTCCCGGGGCTCCGAGGGCCCCTCCTCTCCGCGACGAGTCCCGACTCCCGTGCGGAGAGTGTCCCGCGAGAGAAGGTCCCGACTCACACCCGGACTCCTGGGTCCACGTCCGGCCACTCAGACAGGGTCCTGGGTCGAAGGAGGAGAGGACCCCTGTTCCAGAGGGAGTCCGGTACCCCTCCCTCTCTCGTCGAGTCCCAAGTACCTCCCCCTCAGACCCTCCAGACCCGACTCTCGACCCCGGACCCCCCCTGCGGACCACTCGGGCAGAGACTAAAGGAAGGTCCCTGGGAGGGGTTTGGATAGTAGACCCGACTCGGCCCGAGACACCAGGGGACCCCCTCGGGGTAATGGTAGACCACGACCCCCTGGGGTCCCCGGGTCCTCAAGGTAGACCTATTTCTGCCTTCGGACCAAGAGACCCAGTCTGTCTTAGGGGTACTCGGGTCCCTGTTCCGGTCCAAGAGGTAGGTTGTGTACCCTGTGCTGCTGTGTCCCTCGATAGTCACGATGATGCCTTGGGGGCGACCGACCAGTCTCGCGTCACTGGCGGACCTCGACCACCACTGTTCACTCCCTGTGAGCCCCCGGAGCCCGACACGGGAGCCCTCCCCCAGACGAGAGTCCCCCACAGGGAGAGGGTCGGGTCGGGACCCCTCCCGCCCTCGGGGTGCCTTTGTCGACGGGGGAAGAGAGGATCCTGGAAGACCGTTTGGGTCGGAGAGTCGGGACGGCTCGGGACACCACTGGAGCCCTCCCTTGCACTGGGAGGTCACACGGAGGATAGTACCCAAATTGTCTAAGGAAGACTGGTTCCTTCCTCTTCTGCTTCGGAGAACCTGGGACCTACCTCTCGCTGCGGGGCTGCCCGTCTGGGTCCGGGACAAGGGGCACCCGGGGCACTGGGGGTACTGGGGGTCTTTGCCCACCTGTAAGTCTACGATGCCGAAAATGTCCCTGTGGGGGGCCCACACCAGCCGGGGGTCGTTGGGGGACCTCGAGGACCAGGGTCCACTCCTTCAGGGCAGGACTGGGGTATATAAACACGTCTGTTCTGTCGGATGACCCAAGACGAGGGTCCTCTCGGAGACACTCTCCCACCCCCCTCCTCGCACCCCGAGTTTCCCGGACCCCGACTCTCTGTCCCTCCGGACCCCGGCCCGGCCCTGTCCCCGCAGGTGCCCCCTTCGCGAGGGATGTTGGGTCGCGCACAGAGAGGGGTCCCGACAGACCCTTCGGGAGGGAGGACTGGGGCGTCCCGGGGCAGCAGTGGAGACCTGTCTTGGACTGGGAGGTCACAGCGAGACTGCAGTCGATACGGTCTAAGCGAGACAGGTTCCTCCCCCCTGTCCTGGAGGGGGTCGCGGGACGGGCCTCCGAGGTCCCTCCCGAGAGAGTCCGACTGAAGGGGGACCCGGGGCACCCGTGGCAGGTGCCCCCGGTCATGTCTACGATGCCACCTGTGCCGGAGAGGAGACCCACCAGTCGGGGGTCGCTCGGGGACCTCGACGACCACCGTCCACTCCCCGGTCGCCCAGTCAGTCTGTGGTCTGAGACGTGTCCGGGGTGACCCCTCGGGGTCCCCACTACGACCCTGGTCCCCCTCCCCAGGGTCCCTCCCTGTCTCTCTGCCCCACCCCCTCCCCTGTCTGAGCCTCTTTGTCTGTCGCGACTCCCCGGTCTCTCCGGGCGCCTCAGAGCGAGTCTTGGGCGGGCCGCGGGCGTGGGGGAGGGGGAGACGTCCTGCCGAGCCTCTGTCGGGGAGGGAGAGCCACGCCGGTCCCGGGCGCCACCGGGGCCCCCTCTCGCACTGGGACGACACAGTCAGTCCTTTGTCCTGTCTGTGAAAGGAAGACAGGTTCCTCCCCCGTCGGGTCGCGGGGGACGCAGACGCGAGGGTCCTGGTTCTGCCCGCCATGGTCCGGCTCAAGAGGAACTCGGGACACTGGAGTCGGGTGCCCCCGTGGATGTCCACGATGGCGAGTGAGTCGTGTCTGGGGATGGACGACAGGGTCGGGTCACTCGGGGACCGTGAGCACCAGAGTCCACTCCGGGTTAGACAGGAAGTCGTCGAGCCCCGAGACACGGGACCCTCCCGTCCCGTCAGTACCTCCTCCCCCGCGACTCCCTCCCCGGGGGACTCCCTCCGTGAAGCCTCGGGTACGGAGTGGGGAAGGAAGGAGTGACCCCAGCGCCTCCACGTCTACCCGACACCCTCCCAGAGGCCCTCCGGTGTCCCGGGACGTCCCGTCTCCCCTCACACCTTCTCTGGGGCCTAGTAGGGCCGCGTGGGGAAGGACCCGAGTCGGTGTCTGGGTCTGGATTTGGACCCCTCAGAGCCCCGAGACACGAGTCCCCTCTATCGGGTGGGGTCCCGTGAAACTCTAAGAGACCCTCCTGTTCCGGGGGGTATAGCAATTCCCGGACTCCCCTCAGCCCGTCTGTACCGCGGTCTCGGTGTCCGACGTCCCCGGACTCCGACGACCTACCCCCAGTCAGACGCTTTCTCGTCCGGACGGGGGGGTAGGACGGGGACCTCCGACGTCCCTAGCGGGGAACGGGGTCCGTCTCAATTCGGCCGTCTGCGTCTCCCGACTCGCTCGCGATCACCCCCCGTCACCACCCAGGCATCCTCGGTACCACCCAGGGTGGGGTCCTGGGGAGTCTGGTGGTGAGCCCCGCCCGGGTGGGACACGACAGACTCGACGACGTCGAGTCCCAGGACTCGTCTTTGTAGACTACGTCATTCTCTCCGGGGCGCTCCGAGGGCTCCTTCTGTGCCGGGTGGGGGTCGGAGGGAAGTCCTGGCAGTCCGGGGCGACTGTGGGAGAGGGTAGTGGTGCCAGTCTCGGCACTCACCCCTACTTGTCGTAGGGGCAGTCCCCGACATGAACCCCGGTACAGGAGAGGGCTCTCCGCCCACGGGACCCGCGTTTGGGGTCAAGGCCCACTGCCCCGGCCCGACTGGACATGTGGGAGTGGGGTCTGATGTGCCACGTCTTAAAGTGGGCTTACCCGGAGCGTCGGAACCAGGACGACGAGGAGCCCTAGGACGACACGGTCCGAGCCGTACTGGTGCCTCCTCGGGTTCTCCGCCCTTTCCTCGACTCGTGTGCCTGGGACGTGGTGGACCTCGTGTAGGGATTGGAAACCCTTCTCCGAGACTGGGGTCCTCTCTACACGTGTCGCCCCGCCCTCCTCCCCCCGACCCCCGAGCCGGAGACGAGAGGCCCCGGGGGGAGGGAGGGCCCCTCCTACGGGCTGAGGGTAGAGACGAGTGGGTGCCGGACTCCGCGTAGGGTGTACCGTCCCCGCCCAGGAGTGGGAAGTGCAGGCGTCCGAGACAGGTGAGAGTACCTCCTGCACTCGGAGTAACAAGTGCGGGAGGTAGAGACCACACTCGTTACTGGAGGTAGGGAAGAGTCTTTGTCTTGCAGCATATTCATTGACTTATTTACCCACTTTCACCCCGGAGCAAACCTTGTCAACCTAGGATTTGAGAAGGGACTCGGGGGCAGACCTGGGGAGTGTGGGGAGACAGGAGCAGTCTCCTGTGGGCCACGTCAAAGAGGTCTTTGTGACAGTCACACTCCCTGGGGTCCGCAAACTTCCCTGTCAGTCCCGATGCGACCATTTACTCGAGTCCTTATATAGCAAACCATTTCTCGGGGCTACACCCCAAAGGGACCACCACTCTTTAGACGGTCGGTCACGTCCTCTGTGTCCAAGTCAGGCACTAGGACCCCCTGGGGTGCGCGGTTCCTCGGTGACTCAGGCACTTGACGTCGCGGACTCCGGCCGTGCAGGACCTCGGGCGCGTGGCGGTCTCAGGTCACGACGTCTGCGGGTCTGTGGCGTCGCTCCCTCGTCGGGGCGAGTGTGTTGGTCTGTGTGGGGGCGTCGTTGTGTCTGTTGTAGTCGGCCGTTATTTACGAATGTCTCGGGTCACACTTGACACACAGAGGAAACCCCGTTTGCGTGAGGCACCGGTCGGAGTTCCGCGGGCCCGCTTGCACGAGTTCCGGCCCCACCCTTCCTTCCTCGTCCGCCTGAACGGGTGTCCTCGCTCAGACCAGGTCGGTCGGGGGTGGCTACCGGGGTGCGCGTGACTACACAGGAGTAATGTGGAGTCCATCCCAGCAGAGGTGGAGTCGAAATACGCGGTGCAAGGGACTTTACTCTACGGGTGGAGGATCAAGTAGACGTTCTCTCCCTCTCTCTTTTGCTACCTCCTCTGTTCCGACTGACTTCTTAGGGTCGTGTGGTGCCCGTCCACACGAGTAGTGGGGCCAGTTAGACCTCTCCGCTGTCGTTGAGAGTCCACTGCCCTTCTCTGTGTCGCGACCGGGTGTCAACATATTGGTCTCCTTCTACGCACGTGCCGGTGCTCACACGTGCGTCTTATACCTGTGCACCCAGCAAGTGTCATCTTTTCCAATGCCTTTAGTGAAAGGGGTTTTACTTACCGAACCACAGATATATACGCTGTCTTAAATATGTTTTTTCCGTGTCTCCACCTGACGGTCTCATTGTCTCTAGTCAAAGGTTCGGGTCCCCTCTTTGTGACTCCAATTCCACATCCTCAGGTCAGGGAGTGTAGTTTAAGTTTTCCGTTGTTGGACCCCAGGTTTATTTATTTTGTCCTTTACTTTGCCCCCCTTGTTCTCGACGATGGTCCAAAGGGACCACCGAAGGGCCTATTCTTACGTCGGTGGTTGAGTCCCCGGTGCCCAAGGTAGGGACGACGCTCTTCTAGGGCGTGCCCGGTGTTTACGACTCGGGCGCTGGGTCTCGGGACGGGACGCTGCTCTGCGCGGTAGTCTCACTCCTCGGGTCCGTGGCGTCGTTTCTGTTCTCGAAGCGACTCGAGTCGAGTTGTCCTCCTCTCGGGGACCCGTCGCTCCTTCTGGGTCGTGGTAGGAGACAGCGAGTCCGTACAGGCTCAGAATCGTTGGTGTACCTGACATCGGGTGGTCTGAGGAGACAGGCACTCCGAGAGGTTCGCTCTTATGACCTCACCCAACGTGACGGGAGGAGGTCCCCTAGAAGGGGTGGGTCCCTAGCTTGGGTCCAAAGGGGGTAACGTCGGTCTAAGAAATGGTAGACTCGGTGTCCCTTCAGGTCGTGTCGGTTTTGATTAATTATTAGTTAAAATTTTTGACTATGGAGTCTCTATCTTTTCAACTACTCTCTCGTGACTCTTGGTCACACACAACTGGGTAGGCTGTCGTTGGGACCTTCTCTGTGTGCTCAGAGCTCTGCGTCGGGCGGTCTGCCTCCCCCTCTGCGTCTGTCGCGCTTGTCTGACCGGCGACCTTCGGTGAGTCTCGGAGATCTGCGTTTGGTGGTCTGCCTCCGTCTCTGCGTCTGTCGGGCTCCTCTGGCCGGCGACCTTCGGTGAGTCTCGGAGATCTGCGTTTGGTGGTCTGCCTCCGTCTCTGCGTCTGTCGGGCTCCTCTGGCCGGCGACCTTCGGTGAGTCTCGGGTATTGCTCTGGTCACTTTAGAGGTGCGTCTGTTTTCCGGTCTTGACCTGCCGAAGCACCTCCTGGCGATGGTTTGACTGTTTCTCGTTGAATACACTGGGAGAAGTTTGGGAAGGTCCTCCGACTTCTCCTCCTTTGTGAGGGTGTCAGAGAGATACTCGGTGGCGGTGGGCGATGGCTTTGGTCTGTGTCTGTGTGGGTCTTCTCTTTTCCGTGTCTCGTCTCGCGAAATCCTTGACTGCACGTCCTTTGTGAGGGTGTCAGAGAGATACTCGGTGGCGGTGGACGATGGATTTGGTCTGTTTCAGTGTCGGCCTTCTCTTTTCCGTGTCTCGTCTCGCGAAATCCTTGACTGCACGTTTTGCGCGTTGTTTTATAATCGATTGGTTTAAGTTGTTGTGTGTTTTTCTTAGTGTGCGGTACTAGTTGAGCGTAAGTAGGGTCCCAGTGTTCCTTTTAAGTTGTATGCGTTTAGCTAGTCACACTGAGTGGTGTAGTTGTCCTCTTTTCTGTTTTGTTGTGCGAGCAGAAGTGTCCGAGTCTCTTTCGCGACTATTTTGAGTTGTACGTAGGTAGTATTTTTCAGAGGGGTTTGACTCATGTCCGCCTTCCGTAGGGTTGTATTATTTTGGCTAAGTACTGTTCGTGTGTCAGTCGTGTCGTGAGCTTCCATTTTTCGACTTTCGGAGAGTTTGAGACCCTGTTCTGTTCCTGTGGGTGGGAGTGGTATCCGCAAGTTGTATGGTCACCTTCAGGATCCGTGTCGTTAGTCTGTTCCTCTTTTTCCTAAGTTGAACCGCCGTCCTTCCTCCCTTTTGACAGCGACATGCGCCTACTGCACTATGAGGTAAAAGTTTTGGGACTTCTGCCGTGTGTGCTTGACAGCCTTGACCCCTCCCCCGTGGGACCAGACGCCTCACCCCTCCGCACAACAGACCCAGACGTGAGAGAAGCACACACACACACACACACACACACACACAGAGACGTGCGAGTCAGTTCAGGTTGAGACACACTGAGGTGTCTGTCATCGGGTGGTCCGAGGAGAGAGGTACCTAAGAGGTCCGTTCTTATGACTCCGCCCAAAGGTAAAGGAAGAGGTCCCCTAGAAGGGGTGGGGCCCTAGCTTGCGCTCAGAGATGTGGAGGACGCGACCGTCCGTCTAAGAAATGGGGACTCGGTGGACCCTTCGGGTTCACGTCGGATGGTAGTGAGGCAGAGAGAGTAAACTTTTACCGCGGTCCATGGACGAGTGGGAAGAGCCAAGGGGACACACACACCTGATAGTCCCGAAGGGTCACCGTGGGCACCACTTCTTGGGCGGACGGTCCCGTCCTCTGCATTCTCTGAACCCAGGTAGGGACCCGGTCCTTCTAGGGGACTCCTCCCGTACCGGTGGGGAGGTCTTAAGGACGGACCTCTTAGGGCACCCCCTCCTCGGGCCGTCCGATGTCCGGCCCCCCGCGTCTCGCAGCCTGTGCCGACGTCGTGGACTCGGGCGTGTGATCAATCGATAGCAAAGACAAGAGGTAAGGACCGGAGTGATACTGTGTGAAGTCTTTGAAATTAGTCGCGAAATCCGTTCTACCGTCTAGCCCTTCAGGGTCGGGAGTCGAGCGTGTCTTCGTGACTAGCCAAGTCAAGTCAAGTCAGTAAGTACAGGTTGAGAAACACTGGGGTACTTAGCGTCGTGCGGTCCGGAGGGACAGGTAGTGGTAGAGGGCCTCAAGTGAGTCTGAGCACAGGTAGCTCAACCACTACGGTAGGTCGGTAGAGTAGGAGCCAACAGGGGAAGAGGAGGACGGGGGTTAGGGAGGGCCGTAGTCTCAGAAAAGGTTCCACAGTCGACAAACGTACTCCACCGGTTCCATGACCTCAAAGTCGAAATCGTAGTAAGGAAGGTTTCTTTAGGGTCCCGACTAGAGGAAATCCTACCTGACCAACCTAGAGGAACCTCAGGTTCCCTGAGAGTTCTCAGAAGAGGTTGTGGTGTCAAGTTTTCGTAGGTAAGAAGCCGCGAGTCGGAAGAAGTGTCAGGTTGAGAGTGTAGGTATGTACTGATGCCTTTTTGGTATCGGAACTGATCTGATACTGAACTGACTATTTGACCCTAATAACCCCGGTTTACTGGAAGTACGTTTGACGTCTTAGGTCGATCACTCGACGTTGTGGAGGTACTCGTCCTTTGCCTCTTGGTTGAAGCTTTCCTATTCGCCTCGTCCAAGACAAAGGGACAGAGGGGAGGGCGTTCGACCGTGTCGAGTCGCGACTCTCCGGAGGAACCCGGGTCCGGGAGAGGAGGGGTCCTCTTGTCACCCACGTCGGTGCGGTGCAGGGGTCCGAGGCCCGGCGACGGAGTCTCTGGTGGAGCGACGAGTCGAGTGCTCTCGTAGTCCGGCGTCTGTGTGAACCCCGGCGTTTCGTCCTTCTCTTCCCTGCCCCGAGACAGAGAGCCTCCAATCTCCTCCTACCCCAGGACTCTGAAGAGGGCGTCCCGTCCCCGTGTTGCCCCGCCCTCGTGTAGTAGCAGAGGGGCTGCCCTCCCGTCCCCTCGGAGTGCAGTGTCTCGTGCAGAGGTTCCGAGGTTTTAGAGGTTGACCCGACCTCCGTTTTTGGGTGGTATTTAGGCTCTCTTCCTCCGACGAAGAGGGTCGCGTGTCTGTCGTTTCGTCCCGGTGTTCTTTGTGGTTCTTGGCCCTTGGCACCGAGGCGGGTCCCGTCGTCTCTTTCTCTTGGCACCGAGGCGGGTCCCGCCGTCTCTTTGTGGTTCTTGGCCCTTGGCACGGAGACGGGTCCCGTCGTCCCTTTCACGTCCTTGTGCCCTCTAGATGTTCGAGGGAATGATACCTTTTATTGACGGGACTTCGTCGAGTCACTTGACTAGAAGGTGTTCCACGGGTCTCGTGTCTTAGCCTTTCCTGTCAGGGAAGGTATTGGCCACGACCTTCTCGGTCTACCGTCGTCCGTCCTCCCCCTTCGCCCCGGGCGTCGAGTGTGATATACACTTTAGTAGAGTTTTGCGTCGTCTCTGAATTTGTGTCCCGGACTTTGGTGCTTCCTTGTTCTCCTGTGTCCCCCCCGTAGCACTGTGCCCACTCCTGTTCCAAAGAAACCTATACTACGGTTTTCGTGTCCGTCGTCTCTGCCTTGGTCTGGTCCCCCCAGGCCATTTATTTTGGAAGTGTTGTCTCCTTTGGCAGTGTCCTCTCCGTCACCCACGTTGCCCTCTACGCACGTTTGGTGTGTAGACTATTCCCAGATGACGAGGTTGTATGTTCCGCGAGTGTGTCGAGTTGCGTTTCATTGTGGTTGGGCCGAAAAGGTACCCGTGTCCTGGACTTGTCCTTAGAGAGTTTTCTGCTGTGGGTTTACTGGTTTGTACCTTTCCCCGAGTCGTAGGTGGACTCCCCTCGTGTGGGGTCTCGGTCCTCTACAGTGACGTGCACAATGTCTGTGAGCCGACGGTCCTTTTTCTGTCGACGACGACTTTACGCCTCCCTTCTCTCGGAACACGTTCCAGCAACCTTTCCGTTGGCCACGCCGGTGACGCCTTTGGCGTACCTCAAAGGAGTTTGTTGATTTGTGTCTTGGTGGGTGGCGTACTGGGTCGTTAAGGTGAGGACCATACATAGGTTTCTCCTCCGGTCCTCGAGTGTCTGCACAGACGTGAGGACTCAAGACGTCGCAACAAGGGTCATCGTCCTATGCCCCTTTTGGACCTACAGACGGTTGTCTATTTACGTGTTTCCTTTACGGTCTGTGTGAGTGGGTGTGTGTGTCAGTGTGTGTGTGTGAGTGTGAGTGTGTGTGAGTGTGTGTGTAAGTGTGTGAGTGTGTGTAAATGTGTGTGTGTAAGTGTGTGTAGGTGTGTGTGTGTTTGTGTGTGTGTCTGTGTGTCTGTGTGTGTGAGTGTGTGTGTAAGTGTGTGTTAGTGTGTGTATAAGTGTGTGTGTATAAGTGTGTGTGAGTGTGTGTGAGTATGTGTGACTGTGTGTGTAAGTGTGTGAGTGTGTGAGTGTGAGTGTGTGTGAGTGTGAGTGTGTGTGAGTGTGAGTATGTGTGTGAGTGTGTGGGTATGTGTGTGTAAGTGTGTGAGTATGTGAGAGTGTGTGTGAGTGTGTGTATGTGTGTGAGTGTGTGGGTATGTGTGTGAGTGTAAGTGTGTGTGAGTGTGTGTAAGTGTGTGTGTGTGAGTGTTAGTGTGTGTGTATAAGTGTGTGTGAGTGTGTGAGTATGTGTGACTGTGTGTATGTGTGTGTGTACAAGTGTGTGTGTGTGTAAGTGTGTGTGAGTGTGAGTGTGTACGAGTATGTGTGTACGTGTGTGTGTGTGTGTGAGTGTGTGTGTGTAAGTGTGTGTGTGTGAGTCTGTGTGTGTGTAAGTGTGTGTGTCCGCGTGTGTGTGAGTGTGAGTGTGTGAGTGTGTGTGTTACCTCAGATAGGTCGGAAATTTTTTCCCTTGGGGAGGAAAACTCTGTTGTACCCACTTCGACCTCCTGTAATACGGCTCATTTCGTTCGGTCTTCTGTCCGTTTGTGTCGTCCTCGAGTGACCGGACACCTTAGATTTTGTCTGAGTCTCTTTGCCTCCTCTTGCGTCAGGGGTCTCCGACCCTCGCCCCTATTGCCCCTCCACGACCAGTGCCCCTTGTTTCAAAGTCCCTGCGGCTACTCACTGAAGACCTCTGGACTGTACACCGCTACTCTGATCTCGACGGGCATGAGGTGACATCTGAGTTTGGAGGAGTCTCCCATCGGGCCTTCACAGGGGTGGTCTGGGCGTTTGGTTAAACATGAGAAAAGTGTCGCATGTGCCTTCAGTCTTGCAGTTCGACACGTACTCTTTGTCTCTGTTAAAAACAGTTAATATGGAGTCATTTCGACTTTTCCAAAAGAAAGTAAAGTAATGTGGTCCGTGCAACCCTCAATAAGGTAAGGACTAAAATCCGTGAACGAGGGTTCGAATTTTGTGTTTAAATGTAAAAGTAAAGACTTGTGCATACGTAAGAGGAGGAGGAAAGCTTTTCTGTCACAAGATCCATGACGTGGACTTGAGACCCGTGAGTATATGTGCACACGCCCGTACGCGTGCAGAGGGAGGTACGTGTGCACACCCACACAGACACGCACGTTGACACACAGACACATGAAAAGGTTTCGAGCAAAAGCCGGTACGCGAGGAGAGACACCGTAGAGTGACAGAGAGACGGTAGAGAATCATAAGGAAAGGCGCGCTTTTGTCGTAGATTCTTGAACGCGGAGACCTTTACGGAGAAAGTGCGAGTAAGAGAAAAATAGTTCAATGGACTCTTGTGAAGGATAAAACTTAGGTCGGACATTGAGTTCATGATCCTCTCCTTTTGGGAACAGTTCCAATTCCCTAGGTACGGGGGTCTCGGGTGGAGGAGAGAGTCCTGGACCGCCCAACTCCGACTCCGTGTCGGGTGTCGCCCTCCGCCACGGCTTGGAGGACCTTCCACCACTCACAAGACGTACTTCGAGAGTGAAGGCGGGGAACGTTCACGAGGCTGAGTCCCCCTTGAGAAGGACCAATTAAGGGACTGCTGTAACGAGGTTATCGGAAATCGCGGGGGAAAACCATCCCCGTTCAGACGAGGGTCACCCGACCAGTAAGAGAAGTACCATTAGACGCAAAAGATGTCCTTCATCAAAGTCCTGTAAAAATCCCAGAGTCAGGTCAGGTGGAACTAAAAAAAAAAAGTCAACTTTAAATGAATTTTATGTTAATTGACAAAGTTTAACACGTGAAGTCATGCTTTGTGAAAAAATTAACTTGGAAGTCAAAGAGTCAGATGATACTTTGCAGTTCTATGCCTACCATGAAAGAAATGACACGTCAATTGATTGGATAAACAACGGCATCGACGGCGTGTGTCCGAGAGGCAACGTCCCACACACAGAAATCGACTTCACGCGGGACAGACCTAGGGACCGGCCACTAACTTGGGATCGGGATTCATCCCTCGCGGCTCAGAGTCGGTCCCCGGGCCGTCCCACCGGGAGCCCACAGAGCACGTGTATGCACTCAGGGTCGGGAAGCGTCCGGCCAAGAGCAGTCATTTCCTCGGAGTCGATACACGAAGGAGTCGGCAACGACAGACAGGACTCGCAGAAGGGGAGACTGTGAATGCCGTCCACGGTGGGACCGGGAGTCGTGTCAGGGCGGGGACGACGGAAAGGGACAGGCGAGAGAGACGACGTAAGACCTTGTAGAGGGGTCACGATTCGAGGCTGAAGTGTACACCGGCGAGTCGACAGGCGAGGTGTCGTACGGAAAATAATTGCACAACTTAGATGACCTAACAAGTTCAGCTTTTAAAGGTTGAGAAAGGTCATTGACGGACAACAAGATGTTTTATTGGGTGTACGATCGGAGGGAAATAAGAAGAACTCCTGCCCACGGACAGACACACGTGTGTCCCTTTGGAGACGGAGACTGGGGCTCTGCTAGGGGCGACGGCCCCCACTGTGGCGGATGGAGAGCACGAAACGACACCAAGGGAGAGTAAACCCCTTGACAGAAAGACGGGCACAGACACCGATGCACAAAGTCTTTGTGCGAGGTTCGTGCAGAGTCGCAATGCTCGTCTCCTCCGGGACCCACCCGTGGTGCGAGTGGGGGAAGCCACGTCAGAGTCGGGCGTCGGGAAGTCCGGTGGGAGAGGGCGGCAGTGGAACAGACCTTTAAGTGGTACTACTGCCGTCGTCCTCGGACGTCGGGGTTGTACGTTTCCTCCTTGGAGTCCAGTCTCTTTCCCGTGGCGGTGGGGTCCCTGTACTCGTCGCCCGCGCGCAAATGAGCTCGTAGGCAAGAGGTAGTCCCTCTCTCGTAGAGGTCCCGGACCACTGGCGCAGGTGCCACTCCTGGGGTGCCCCTGGACGACTACCCGCCCGCCTCCTCCTTCGTCTGGGGCTCCGCTCCGAGCGTCTCCCGTCCGGCACAGGGCCTACGGGAGATGACCGTCCCCGCAGAGTCCTTGTGTGACCCTGAGAGGACCCCTGCTGCGGTCCGAGAGTTCTTCTCCGACAAGGGGAAGGACACCCCTGCGACGACACTTTCGACGCACTGTCCTTCGAGGTCGGGGCCTCTCCTGTGCGGGACACCAGACAGACAGGCCTCCTGTGGGTCCAGAGGAGGTAGGAGTGTCGGACCTGGCGTCCCTCCTCTGCGGTACCGGGGGTGCGAGGGGCGGGACGAGACGGAGCCACTCTACCCTCCCCGCCCCCCTCGGGACGAGACCTCCCTGCGGGGGGGGTGGTCGGTCGGACGAGGCAGTCCCCTGGGGTCCCGGGGCTCCGAGGGTCCCTCCTCTCCGCAACGAGTCCCGACTCCCGTGCGGAGAGTGTCCCGCGAGAGAAGGTCCCGACTCACACCCGGACTCCTGGGTCCACGTCCGGCCATTCAGACAGGGTCCCGGGTCGAGGGAGGAGAGGACCGCTGTTCCCAGTGGGGGTCCGGCGTCCCTCCCCCTCCCGTGAGGGTGGGGGTCCGCGTGCCTCACCCTCAGACCCTCCAGACCCGACTCTCGACCCCGGACCCCTCTGCGGACCACTCGGGCGGAGACTAAAGGAAGGTCCCTGGGAGGGGTTTGGGTGGTAGACCCGACTCGGCCCGTGACACCAGGGGACCCCCTCGGGGTAATGGTAGACCACAGTCCCCTGGGGCCCCTGGGACCTCAAGGTAGACCTATTTCTCCCTTGGAGTCAGGGGACCCTGTCTGTCTTTGGGGACCTCGGACCCCAGTTCCGGTTCAAGAGGTAGATGATGTACCCTGTCCTGGTGTGTCCCTCGATAGCGACGATGATGTCTTGGGGGCGACCGACCAGTCTCGGGTCACTGGGGGACCTCGACCACCACTGTCCACTCCCTGTGAGCCCCCCGTGCCCGAAACGGGAGCCCTCCCCCAGACGAGAGTCTCCCACAGGGAGAGGGTCGGGTCGGGACCTGCCCTCCCACCCTCGGGGTCCCTTGCTCGACGGAGGAAGAGAGGATCCTGAGATGTCGTTTGGGTCGGAGAGTCGGGACGGCTCGGGACACCACTGGAGCCCTCCCTTGCACTGGGAGGTCACACGGAGGATAGTACCTAAATTGTCTAAGGAAGACTGGTTCCTTCCTCTTCTGTTCCGGAGAACCTGGGACCTACGTCTCGCTGCGGCACTGACCGTCTACGTCCGGGACAAGGGGCACCCGGGGCACTGGGGGCCTTTGCCCACCTACAAGTCTACGATGCCTAAATTGTCCCTGTGGGGGGCCCACACCAGTCGGGGGTCGTTGGGGGACCTCGAGGACCAGGGTCCACTCCTTCAGGGCAGGACTGGGGTGTGTAAACTCGTCTGTTCTGTTGCATGACCCCAGAGACGAGGGTCCCCTCGGCGACACTCTCCCACCCCCCTCCTCGCACCCCGAGTGTCCCGGACCCCGACTCTCTGTCCCTCCGGACCCCGGCCCGGCCCTGTCCCCGCAGGTGCCCCCTTCGCAGGGATGATGGGTCGCGTACAGAGAGGGGTCCCGACAGACCCTTCGGGAGGGAGGACTGGGGCGTCCCGGGGCAGCAGTGGAGACCTGTCTTGGACTGGGAGGTCACAGCGAGACTGCAGCCGATGTGGTCTAAGCGAGACAGGTTCCTCCCCCCTGTCCTGGAGGGGGTCGTGGGACGGGCCTCCGGGGTCCGTCCCGAGAGAGTCCGGCTGAAGGGGGACCCGGGACACCCGTGGCAGGTGCCCCCGGCCATGTCTACGATGCCACCTGTGCCGGAGAGGAGACTCACCAGCCGGGGGTCGCTCGGGGACCTCGACGACCACCGTCCACTCCCCGGTCGCCCAGTGAGTCTGTGGTCTGAGACGTGTCCGGGGTGGCCCCTCGGGGTCCCCACTACGACCCTGGTCCCCCTCCCCAGGGTCCCTCCCTGTCTCTCTGCCCCACCCCCTCCCCTGTCTGAGCCTCTTTGTCTGTCGCGACTCCCCGGTCTCTCCGGGCGCCTCAGAGCGAGTCTTGGGCGGACCGCGGGCGTGGGGGAGGGGGAGACGTCCTGCCGAGTCTCTGTCGGGGAGGGAGAGCCACGTCGGGCCGGGGCGCCACCGGGGCCCCCTCTGGCACTGGGACGACACAGTCAGTCCTCTGTCCTGCCTGTGAAAGGAAGACAGGTTCCTCCCCCGTCGGGTCGCGGGGGACGCAGACGCGAGGGTCCTGGTTCTGCCCGCCATGGTCCGGCTCAAGAGGAACTCGGGACACTGGAGTCGGGTGCCCCCGTGGATGTCCACGATGGCGAGTGAGTCGTGTCTGGGGATGGACGACAGGGTCGGGTCACTCGGGGACCGCGAGCACCAGAGTCCACTCCGGGTCGGACAGGAAGACTGAGTCGTCGAGCCCCGAGACACGGGACCCTCGCGTCCCTCCAGCACCTCCTCCCCCGCGACTCCCTCCCCGGGGACTCCCTCCCCGAAGCCTCGGGTACGGAGTGGGGAAGGAAGCAGGGACTCCAACACCTCCTCGTCCACCCGTCACCCTCCCAGAGTCCCTCCGGTGCCGGCACGTCGCGTCTTCCCTCACTCCACCCCTGGGACCCAGTCGGGCCGTGTGGGGAAGGACCCGAGTAAGGGTCCTGGGTACCCGGGTCTGAGGTGGGAGCCCGGGGTTAGGTTGGTGACCCCTCAGTACCCCGATACACGAGTCCCCACTGTCGGGCGGGGTCCCGCCACGCCCTCGGCCTTCTAGATTATGGGCGACTCCAGTAGTTCCTAAGCGACCCGCACCTCGTCTCTACCCCGACACCTCCCCCTTCACCGGGGCGGGGGTAGGGGAAGGACTGGGGGTCCCCCGAGATCCGTAGTCTGGGTAGTCGAGGTGGGGAGTCACCTCAGTCCTTGACGTCTCTCCCCTCGTCCGAGAACTCCTCCACCCCCGCCCAGGCCCCCGTCCGACTTATACGGGGTCAAGTTCGCGGAGGCCTCTGAGACTACACCTGAGGGAGTGGGAGTGGTGTGGGCGCACGCCCGGAGTCGAACAGGGTCACACTTTCCTCTCTGGGCACCGGGTCTAGAACCCACGGGAGTCAAGACTCGGCCCACACCGGGGTAGCCCACTCCTCGTGTCCCTCGGGGGTCCTCCGCCGACACCCCGGACAGCGGAGGCGACGTCGTACCTCTGTCGTACACCGTCCCCACCCTCCCACCCCTGGGTCTCCGGGGAGGTGGTCGGGCGGGGAGGGGGCGGGGGCGACTCCACCCCCTCCCCTCCCCTGTTCCCTCCCGGGAGTCGAGGTCGACTCTGGGAGCCCGTCGGGGACGTCCTCTCCCCGGAGTCCTCGTCCTTCGACGACAGGAGGACCCCCGGTCGAGTCCTCCTCGAGCCCCGCGGGTGCCGGGACCAAGGTCAGGGCCGAGACGGGGGAGGTCCGACCCGCTGAACCCCCGGGCACTAGAGGGGGAGAGCCGGAGTCCGAGGAGCAGACATTTGCCCACCCTACCCGACCTCTACCTGCGTGTCTGGGGTCGTGCTCACGAGTGTGGCGTCCACGGGTCAATTCGCCGTGGGGACCGAGTGAGCCCGCAGAGACCGCGGGGTCCGGAGTGCACCATGGTCTCACAGGAGTAGCCCCAGAGCCACTGGAAGCAGGACGACGAGGAGTAGGAGGAGTAGGAGAAGGAGGCTGTGGCCCCAGTCCTGTCTACGTCCTTCAGTCCACTCATCCCTTGCCCCACTGAGCCTGGGGACCGCCGGAATCCCGTAGTCTGTCTCCCTTTGGCTCCTGTACCCTTGTCCGACGAATCTCTAAAAAAAAGGTGTCATACCTCTAAGGAATTTTTGATTTTCGTCTTAATAGTATACTAGGCCGTTTAGGTGACGACCCATATACACAGTTATTTTGCTTTTGTCATTAAACTTTTCTATGTTTGTAAGGTTATAAGTATATCCGTTGAATATACACGCGTTCAGTTGACAGGTCGTCGTCTACTTACCTCTTTTACACCACACACACATGTATATACATACACATACATACGTATATATACATGTGTGTGTATGTGTATGTTACCTTATAATGAGTCGGTATTCTTTCTTCTGTTAAGACGGTAAACGTTGTCGTATGTACCTGGATCTCTCATAATGTGGGTGACTTGATTCAGTCTCTTTCCATCTACTAAATACTATAGTAAACATGTATCACTTAGACCTTTTATTACGTTTCCGTACACATACTCTTTGCCTTTGCCTGCGGAACTACACCCTTTTATTGATTGCCCGTCTAATCCCCATACCTGATTCTCTGTGTCTGACGATGTATACTCTCTTTGTCCTTACTATATGGCCCAGCGTGTCCCTACATCGTTCATAAAACATTATTGAAATTTACCTCATATTGGATATTTTTGTAACTTAGTATACAACATACGGACTTTGATTATATAATATTTAGTTGCTATAAAGTGAATTTTTAAAAAGGTCTTAGAGTTTAGACTTTTAGATCACCTTTTTTTGTGGGTCACAGTCGAGTGCACGTGATCAAATTCGGTAAGGGGAGGAAGAGTTACAGTGCGCGAGCTCGGGTCCAACGGAAGAGAGGAGGACTTAGGGTGCGCATGCCGCCTCCCGTGGTGTAGGGGCCCGGCTCGGAGACAGGGCCCTGGGGCGGGTCCGGATCCGACTAAAGGTTGGAGGGTGTCCCCGGCGTCTGGGTCCCGGACTCCTGTCTCCGGGCGTCTCGTCCATTGAGGGTGGGGCTGTGGGGGTCTCGGGGTGGGTGTCGTGGGGTGGAAGAGGGGGACTGTGTCGTAGAGGAGGAGTCGAGGTCGGGTCGACGTCTGCGGGTCCTGGTCCGGTAGACACTCGTCCTCTCCGCCACTGGGCGCCACCCCCCATCCCTCCCCCCCTCCGTCCGTGTCTCTGGAGACCTCCGTCACCCCCCCCCCTACGAGTCTTCCGACCCCCTGGTGTGTCGTGGGGGGTCCCACGTCCCGCCCCCCCCCCCGAGGTCGGGGCTCCGAGAGCCTTGGGGCGGGTCGCCACGGGGACGAGACGACGTCTACGACGGCACTCGCTGCGGGTGAGACTCCACCCCGACGTCGACCTGGTAGTCCACTCTGGGGACGAGGGCAGACCGGTGGTGTCTGGAGGACAACGGCTAGAGTCGGGTCGGGGGTGCAGCGACACGAGTGCGGCGTCGAGGTCGGTGTGGGTGGGGTGAGGAAGGGCCGAGGACCCAGGACGACACTGGGGAGGGAGGGGAACGGGACACTGGAGTGCCGGGGAGGAAGTCCCGCGGAAAGGGTCGAGACACCGGAGACCGACTGGAAGACCACACCCCCACGTCAGGGTTCAGAGTACTCCTGCGTACGTAGTCACCTACCGGGTGTGCGGGGTTCTGGGGAGGAAGTGGGGGGTCGTTTCCCACGTCCTCTCGCCCGCGGTGGGGGGTCCGGGACGTCCCTGTCGTCCGCTAGTGGAGTGTCACTCTCCCCGGGGTGCGGTTGTTCGACCGCCTCAGGGTCTTACGTTCCACGACTGCTCCTTTCATTTAGTTTTCTGCCCTGACCCGCGTGCCCCGACCGTGTGAGCCATCCTTCCAGGACTCCGCCCTCCCTGCACGAAATCGTCCTTCTGCCTGCACACGGCCCGGTCTACTCGTTCTCCAGACCCGAGTCTGTCTCTAGTCCCGGCGTGTTTCGTGGACCTCCGAGAGCCCGCAGTCCTCCGGGGACCTCAAAGGTAGTCCTCTCTCTCGACTGGACTGGGCTCCAGGGTTCGGAGTAGACCCGTGTCGCCCCTCAATCGACCTCCTCCCGCCGCCTGGGTCCTCCGCGGACAGGACGGAGTGACAGAGGGAGGTCGTCTTGTCCACCCTCCGTCCGGGGGTCCTCCCCTGTCCACGGGACACTCGGGGGCTCTAACTCTGCTTCCGCCCTCCACGGGGAGACAGGAGGGCCACCCCTCCTAAGGCCCTTCCTACCTGTCTGCGTGTCGTCTACCCAAGGAGGAGAGGCCCGGGGGTCCGCGGGGTAGAGTGTGTGGTAGGGGGTGCGTCCGACGGTGTAGACTTCGGGGGGTCCTGCACTGGATGCGGGTCGACTTGGTGAGCTGGGAGTCTTCCCCCTGCCGGCGTGGGGGGCCGGGGGGCAGCCCCCTCGGGGGTCGTCTCGGGTCACTCATACGACGAGAACGGCAAGCGATCGGGTCCCTTCTTGGCTGCGGTCCGAGGTCCCTCGTCTAGTGTCTGGGGGCCTCCGTGCCCTCGACGGTCGTCACCTGTGGTGGATCGGTGGGCGTCGGTCAGGGACCCGAGGATTGTCTGGTGGTCCTCGGGGACCCTGGGAAGACCCAGTTGACCGAGATGAGAGTCTTCGTCGTAGGACCTCGGGCCCACCGGGTCGTCAATGCTCAGACGGCCGTAGCGTCCGCTGCACCCAGACCAGGTGAACGACGGCCTGTCGACTCGGGTCCCCGCGACGTCGACGGCTTCGGGACCACGGGTCTCGGCCACAAGGAGCCCTCCTCGGTCGCGCACTCGTCCGGCACGTGTCGGTCCGTGGTCGGAGGTGAGTGACGTTGGTCTCTCTCGGGTGCGCGTCGTCCCTTCTGGGCCGTGTCGGTGTTTATTTGTCTAATGATTTTTGACTTTCGTACAAAGTCAAAGGAATTTTTTCTATTAATTATAGGAGTATAAAATATTTCTTCCGTTGCCTGAAGAGTTAATGGTCACTAAAACTTATTCTAGTCGTCTAATGAGGTTTGTCTCCATCCTTCTCCCTTTGTTGTTACTGTTCCCATCGATGATGACTTCTGTTTGTTCTTCCTCTCCTTTTGGTCTTTTCGGTCCTTCGAAGCAGGGACTCCCGCACGTAGTGTGAGTATGTACGGTCCGTGTTCCTGGTTCGGTGTGTCTCTCTTCCGTACCGACATGGCGGTAGTCCTGTGCTGCCGTCCGGGAGGTCTGAAATCTTTCCATGTTTGAAGTAGCTTCCTGCCAAAGACGATAATATCATCCTTTACATCTACTGTGTCTGGTTTTGGGAGTTTTTATTTTAAATAGTCTTCATGCCTGTATTCCTATTTGTCTTTTAGGCTTCACAGGATATTTCACTTGAGACTCAGGCCTCGCAAAGTGTCCACTTACGTAGACTTGTGCACCCGCGAGTACTTTGTGTGTGTGAGCATGTGTGTGGATGGCGCGAATGTGGTCGAATGCGTCTCTCCCCTCTTCCTTCCTTCCCGTGAGAGGTGTTTCGTGAAGTCACGCGGTCGTTTCGGCCTCTGGTTACCCACTGTCCCTTTGCGGCTTTGCCCTTTTGGTGTCCCTCGAGAAAAGAGGACCAAAGAGAAAAGGATTTGTTTGTAAGTGTTCCTCCAAGTAGTCATTTGTTTTACCTGTCGTATAGTTCGTCCACGTGGACAGAAAAGAGTCCTTGCACACCAACCAAAGTAGGAGTTTTTCGTTAGTTATGTTAAGTTTATAATCTTCTTCTTTAAAATTTTGTAGCACTATTGTCTACTTTTCAAAAACTACTTTATGTGGTGGTTAAATATTACTTTTTCAGCATTCACCTTCCCTTAAGGGATAGTAAATAGTTTCGTAGAAAATTTTGGACGTGATCTTTAGATAAAAAATACAGACGAACGGATGAGTAACAACGACGCGCCCCCGAGAGGAGCGCCACGGGCCGAAGAGTGACGCCCCCGGAGAGAGCGACGTGTCAAGCCCGAGGTCCCACGGGTCGAAGTCGTCGACACCGAGCACCCGTTCGCCGAGGGTCCGGGAGTCGTGTCCGAGTCGCCACGACCGCCTGCCACGCACACCGTAGAAGGGTCCAGTCCCTGGCCTGGGCCCAGAGGACGTAACCGTCCGTCTGAGAAGTGGTGACTCGGAGGTCCCTTCGGGTCTCGAGTGACAATTGCCACTTCTACGTGTCGGAAAGACGGACGTTGACTCTGACTCGGTCCTTACAAAGGATAATGTAAAGATAAGTCGTCCCGGGACCTTCTTGGCTGGTTAATTTATTTCATCATTTTTTTTTTTTTGTTCTTTCTTTCTTTCGATCCGTGTCTCCCTACCTTATTTTGACATAACGATTTTTTTTTTTTGTTTTGACATAACAAGTGTCTAATGTTTTGACACACGTATCTTTTAGGTTTATTATATTCTCAGATAAAAAGACTAAACTTTTCCTAGATAGATTATAGTAACCCATATGACTTATGTATTTTTAGTCCACGTAAAGTCTGAAGGTCACAACCTGGTCCTCCTTTATCTCCAAACAAAGGAATTGGGGGGTGGTCCGTGCCAATTCGAGGACCTGTAATGTATGTGTTAGCGTTCCTATGTCCGTACGGAGGAAAATGACACGAAGGGTCTATTAGACTCAAAAATGTTTAACTTCCAAACACCGGGGTGTAGTCCGTTCGGATAGTCACGGTAAAGGGGTGATCGTAATAAATAGGTAACTTCACAGATGAAACAACATAGTCCGAATTACGATGAAGTCTGAATGTCTGGTGTCATATCACACTTCCATTGAAACTATCTGTGACCCTCTTGTTTTCTCAAAGGTATTGAGTGAAATGACACTATAGACGAACCAACGGCACCAGAGGTTGACTCGGGTGTCGTAGAGGCCCCAGACGGACATGAGACTTCTCACGTCTCTTCCGTCGTCTGTCTACTCCTCCCCCTTCTGGGGTCCTCACTTGGCCACCCATAGTTTCCCCTGGTCATCCCGTGGACCTGACGGGGTGGGTGGTCCGTCCTTACTCAGTTTGGGGTCGATACGCAGTCCATTCGGGAAACATTGTTTTCTAAAGGTATTCTGGTCTGGGAGTGTTGTATTATAGGTTTTACAGGTCCAGAGTTAAACTTTTGAGTAAGTAGTTGTACTCTTGGTCCTTTTAGAGTAGAACTCATGAAACCGGTGGACTACGCTTCTCGGTTCTGAGACCTTTTCTGGGACTACGACCCTTTCTAACTCCCGTCCTCCTCTTCCCCAGTCGTCTCCTACTCTACCAACCCACCGTAGCGGCTGAGATACCTACACTCAAACTCGTTTGAGGCCCTCTACCACTCCTTGTCCCTTCGGACCCCACGACGTCCTGTGCCCCAGTGTTTGTCAGCCTGTGCTGACTCGTTGACTTGTTGTCGACGAGTGTCACTCTACTGTCTCGACACCTTTACTAGCCTGTTCGCGACGTTTTGTCAGTACCATTTTGACGAGACTCCTCGTTAATATGTACACGAATTTCATTTACATTTTTTCGATCTGTCAGAGTCGTTCCTCTGTCTTCCATGGTTCTTGCGTCGCCTACAAAGTCTAGACTTTCTGCGTCGTCAAGTTTGTCTTCGGGGGCACCTACTGGCCCGAGTTATCGCCTTACCTCCGCCGACCCCTGCCCCCTGTCCTGTCCGTCGTTGCCGTTGTCGCCAGACTTGTGGCCCTCGTGTCCGAGACCTTTCCGTGCCCTTGTCTCAGAGTTGTCAGGGGCTGGGACGCCTAGCAGTCAGAGACTAAGGATCTCCCTCTTCTCTCTCCCCTACTCTGACCTTTCGTCAAACTCTCTCTCACCGACCTTAAAGGGGTTTGAACCGTCTTCAGTGTTTCGATGTCTGAGTACTTTGAGTCCTTTTGGGTTTGCCCTACTCGGGGTCTTTTGGTGTGGTTCTTCGTAGTGTTGGGTCGTTTTCTCCTTCCGCGAGGGACCTGCGGCTCTCCGGCCTCACGGTGGGCGAGTGTACTGCCACGTGAATTGTCTTGGAGTTCCCGTCCTTCCTTGACCACGTTGCCACAGTTCTCGCCTTTCTTTTGACGGCTAGGGCTAAGCTGTCGGTACAGGTGGAGAGCCACTGGGGTGTCCGAGGAGACAGGTACCCTAAAGGTCCGTTCTTAGGACGTCACCCAATGGTAAAGGAGGAGGTAAGGAAGTCTTTACTTCCCCCCCTTTTCTGTCAGAGTCCGTGTCCTTTTGGCTGTCCTGAGAGTGTTCGTGCGGACCGGATCTAGTGACCGGTGCCCTTCAAGACCAAGGTCTTTTCCCTCCTTAGAACCCTGTAGTCCTTTGGTCTTTCTTATTACCCCTTTGTCTTTGCACCCGCCCTCCTGTCACCCGGACGGGGCGGGCCGAGGGAGAGGAGGTGCCCGTGATCCGAGTGTAAAACGCCGCCGTTTTGGTTCAGTGTGAGCAGCAGTGGGTCACTATCACAGGAGAACGCAAATAGATGAGTACGAAGTTCTTTACAACTACTTAATCGTAACACAAGGTTGAGGACCTCGGGTATGCCCCTACCCTCTACGAACTTAAGGTACGTCATATTTCTTGCGTACGCCCAAAGGGACCACCGAGTGACCATTTCTTAGGCGGACGGCTATGTCCTCTGTATCCAAGTCAGGGACCAGACCCTTCTAGGGTGCACGGTGCCTTGTTGGTTCGGGACACGCTGTCGATGGCTCGGACGCGGACTCTCGGACCCCCCTGTGTCGATGCCTCGGGCGCGGGGTCCCGGGCCCCCCGGTGTCGATGGCTCGGGCGCGGGGTCTCGGGCCCCCCCTGTGTCGATGGCTCGGGCGCGGGGTCCCGAGCCCCCCGGTGTCGATGGCTCGGGCGCGGGGTCTCGGGCCCCCCTGTGTCGATGCCTTGGACGCGGACTCTCGGACCCCCCGGTGTCGATGACTTCGCGCGCACGGGCTCTCGGACACGAGAGTCGCTCTCTCCGGTGGCGCCACTCTTTGGACCCGTGGCGTCGATCTCCCCTCGGGGGCGCGTGGTGTCGATGTCTTTTCGGACACACCGTTCCTTCTGGGTGGTGTCGGTCTTTATTTGTTTCTTGATTTTTCTTTTCTCCTGCGTACCTTGTGAGTCCTGTTAGTCTGTGTGAGTCTCTTCGGTGTGGGAGTGTCATGTCGGTTTGCTCGAGGTCTTATAAGGGTTTGTCTCCAACAGAAATTCGGAACTTTCGCATTCGACTTGGTCAGTAAAATAGTCAGAGGTTTTGTATCAAAGTGAAATTTCTGTCCTTCGTCTTAGACATGAGAGATGTCGTATTGAAGCCCCTGACGGGACGTCAGGTCCCCAATCCTGAGACAGGAAAGTGTGGGCTCCAACACTCAAGTGAGGGACGAGTCCCTTGTTTCTAGGACGTTCGACTGACCGAGCTTGCTCTTTGCTACATTGACAGGATAGGGTCTCGCGTATCCGTTAGTTTTCGTTGCGACGTCAGTCCACCTTACCGTCCTCAGTCGCGGCGGGCGTTTCTGAATCCACCCGTCACCCCGACTACGTGGCACGAGGACGAGTCGTGGGTCGGACCGGAGACGTCTGGGCTGCGTACTTCCGGAGTCTGAAGTGGGTGCAGTCGAGGACAGCGTCGACGACACACGTTATCCATGGAGGGGGTTTTGTCTTAATCCGTCGGAACCGAGTGAAAGTGTGTCGACACCTAGACCATTGATTCTTCGTCAAGCACAAGTGGATCCGACTTGACGTCAAGTGCAGGTGCGAAACGGCCTCCGTTTAATTAGGAGGGGCGGAGCGTCGTGTCAGGTTTCCCCGGGGGCCGAGGGACTGCAGCCCGTCTTCTAGGGTAGACAGGCGTCGCAGCTACTACAGAACAATTGACCTGGACGACCCGTCTCCCGCCGCTCATGAGACCATTGGGACCATATGTGATGCTTTCCACCCTCAACAGCAAAAGAAAGACGAAAAATTCTTTTTTCTTTAAGTCGTTAGGTCTCGCAGGGTTTCGTCCCTCCAATTGTCTCCAGGACAAGAGCCTCCGACAGTTCTGTGAGGTACATCATTCGTGCCCGGTGACACGGCACGGTGTGGATCGGGACTCTCTCTCCGTGCGAAGACCCACCCGTAGGAGAAGAACGTCTTCGTCGTATACAGTAGGAACCTTTTTGCTCACTGAAGAGTGCACTGACTCTTCGACCGCCTGGTCTCACCTCGGGGTTCCGCCCCGAGGCGTCATTGAAGTCAGGGCCCTGGGGGTGTAGGCGCACATCACCTCCGACGTACCTGAGAACCGCTCGGGGTCGCTGTCTCCACTCCAAATCGGGATACCCGAGTGCGGTAGTGTGGGTGGTAGACGTTGACTCTCGGCCTCCGATGAATGTCTTACCGGGGACGCCGAAGGGTCCACCGAGCCACCATTTCTTGTGCGGACGGCTACGTCCTCTACGGTCTGGATGTGCGAGGTAGGGACCCAGCCCTTCTAGGGGACGCCGTCCTTCACCGTCGGGTGAGCACAAGAACGGACCTCTTAGGGTACCTGTCTCTTCGGACCACCCGGTCTCAGGTCCCTCGGCGTTTTCTCAGTCTGTGCTGAATCGTTGATTCGTGGTCGTTTGTGTCTAGGGTCTGCGAGGGTTGGACTAATCTCTCCGGGGAAGGGAAGGATGCATCGACTCGTAAAATAATTAAAATAGTTTACCAAGACTACGGGTCTGAATACATTACTACCCCCACAAGAAGCTATCAGATAATTGTACCACCTACTTGGAAGTCGAGTCAAGTCAAGTCAGCGAGCCAGCACAGGCTGAGAAACGCTGGGGTACTTAGCGTCGTGCGGTCCGGAGGGACAGGTAGTGGTAGAGGGCCTCGAGTGAGTCTGAGTGCAGGCAGCTCAGCCACTGCGGTCGGAGTGACCAAAAGTTTATGACTTGGTCGGATCGCAGACTGCCACTTGGTGTGAAGCAACGCCACACGGTAGGAAAAGTCTGAACGAACCGAAAGTAAGTAGTTATAAAACCACTCTTAAAGACAGAGACAGAGGGAGTGGACACGACAGACGTTGAGAGAAAGGAAAAGGACTGAACTCAGACCTCATTACGAATGGAGCATTTGAACGACGGTCGCAAAAGAAAGGGAAGACAAAAGACCTGCTCTCACATACTTTGACACAGCAAAGAAGGGACTTGCAGATCATGACGTACCGTCACTAGGGTAAGACGGGACCTCAGAAAGAATAAACAACGTTTCAGTGGTGTCTAAGTTAAAGAAATTCTAAGACATTCCTTATAACTCTGATAAAGAAGAGTTCACTCAAAACCGTCGGACACAGAGAGTTCTCAACGGCTCTAGTACCCGTGTCTTGACAGACAATGAAAGAAGACTACTGGAATACATGCAGTCACCCCAGAGGTGACTATTGGACAGCAAGTGGTGTTTATAACCGTTTACCACAGGAGGGAGAGAGAAGGTGCCAAAGAGACTGATCACCGAACAGTCACAGTGACTGGAAAGATTTCTTGACCGGGACCCAAAGTAAGTAGGGATAATACCGAGAAGACAAAAGTCTAAGTACCTCAAGACGGGAAAGGACCAAATGTCCTAGTAAAGAGAGAAGTACCGACACGACCCAGACGCGACGGGACGCCCGAAAGAGGTCGACGGCACTCGTCCCGGCGGGACGTGAAGACCCCGTTGCCGAAGAGGAGTGCCACCGAGGAGAACAACGCCTCGTCCCCGCGGTCCCACGTGTCCGAGTCAACGGGACGCCGCACACCCCAGAAGGACCTGGTCCCTAGCTTGGACACAGGGGACGAATTCGTCCACCCAAGAATTGGTGACCTGGTGGTCCCTTAGGAAACAATAAATAATACGAATGAAACTCCGCTCAACGAGAAAAAAGACCACAGAATTTTACGTTTCGATCCAAGTACTAATCTTTGGTAAGAAAAAATTTTATACTTGTGAGCGACCAGAGCAAACGGAAGACTTGTGACGGAGTGGCCGTAGGGTGTTCCGACGACATGAAAGTGAAAGGAGGTCAAGTTTTATAAAAGGGTTAAAAGGAACTCGAGGAGAAACACGAGACCTAATAAATCTTCACACAACAAATTAAAGGTTTCTCAATTTCTAAAAGGTCTGTCGAAAGACCACTATCTAAAATTGAATTTAGGGTCAATCCAACCTTCTGTTCAGTACTCACCGTCGTTAAGAAAATTTAGACGATTCGACAAATTGTTGGTTCTTATTTCTGATGGAACCGGTTATAAGGTACATGAGAACTTTTTTTTTCACGTAAACGTTATACCAACTTACACAAGACACACGGTCAATCCAGTTCAGTCGACTATGTTACGAATTCCAAAAGATATAGGAACGGCTAACCGGTAGATAAATGTGGTCGTTCTCTCCTCTTAATTCCAGGGACTGATGTGGACAACTGAGTAGATAGAGAAAGTAGAGACAGCCAAAGACGAAAGTCATAAAACTTCGAGACGAGTCGTGACGACTCAAAAGGTTTAAACGACCGTATAACTCACGTCGTGAAAGTGTCGTGGTAGAAAGTCCTAAACTTTATCGAGTTGACCTTAAGGTAGTGGAGGTGATCGAAATAAGTTCCACTACGAAGGATTCTGGGTGAACTGAAGTGTAAGGTCCTACAGACCGAGATCCACTCACTAGTGTGGTAGCACTAATAGACCCAGTACTTCTAGAAAAAACATGTCAAGAAGGCACATAAGAACGGCGGAGAAGAGTTATAGAAGACGAAGACAATCCAGGGATGATAAAGACAGGAAATAGTTCGGGTAGAAACGTACTTTACAAGGGAACCATAGAGATTAAAAGAACTTCTCTAGAGATCAGAAAGGGTAAGACAACAAAAGGAGAGAAACGTGACTAACGACTCCTGCTGAAAGAATAGAGAGAAACGATAAGAAACCTTGAGACGTAAGTTTACCCATATAGAAAGGAAAAGAGGAAACAAAAAACGAAGAGAAGGAAAGTGTCGATAAACATTCCGGAGGAGTCTGTCGGTAAAACGAAATAACACAAAGAAAAAGAACTCCTACCAGAACTAGGGACAGAGGACATGTTACAGTACTTGGAGTCAGGTATCAAGTAGTCCGTGAGATAGTCTAGATCAGGGAATTTAGATAAAGAGTGAAGGTGACATATTAACATTCCCTAAACTAAATCCAGTATGGACTTACCAGATCACCAAAAGGGGTGAAAGAGGTTAAACTCAGACTTAAACCGGTATTCCTCAAGTACTAGACTCGGTGTCAGTCGAGGGCCAGAACAAAAACGACTGACATATCTCGAAGAGGTAGAAACCGACGTTTAGTAACTATAGTAAGACTATAGACTAAACCCACAACCGGTAGACCACTCCAGGTGCACATCTCAGAAGAGAACACGATCACCTTCTCCCACAAACGATACTGGTCACACAAGAGAACCGTTTTGAGATAATCGGAAACGGGACGAAGTAAGACATGAGGTTTCGGTTTAAGCGGACAATGAGGTCCACAAAGAACTGTAGGACGAAAACGTAAGGTCAGGGGATATTACTTTTCCTGTAGAAAAAACCCCACAATCAAGATCTTCAAGAACATCCAGAAGTATCTTGGCAAGTCGAAGAATTCGTAATAACCAACCCCATATCTGAACCTAATGACACTATAACTTACCAAACGGAACCTTTGCTTGTCTCTAGTAAGACAGCAAAAACTCTAACGTAGGTTCATGACGTAAAGTCTGAGAACAACTGATACTACCGATGAGGTAAAGAAGATTCTCTAAGAACGGATGTTATCATCTGTATTACCAGTAGACTCAATTTGAGTGGGTCAGGTTATTAGGTAAAATCAAGCAACTAAGGATTTTACAGCTGCAAGTGAGAACGGTAGAGGACAAACTGGTGAAGGTTAAACGGAACTAAGTGCCTGGATTGTAAGGTCCAAGGATACGTTATAACGAAAAATGTCACTGCCTGAAACGAAGGTAGTGGTCAGAGTAGGTGTTCACCCACAACAAAAACGAAACCGAGGTAGATAAGTAAGAAAGACCTCAATAAAGAGGTGACTAGAGGTCATCGTACAACTCGTGGATGGTCGGACCCCTCAACTAGAAAGACACAGGATAGAAAAACGGAAAAGTATGACAAGTCCAAATTGGAAAAGAATAAACGGAAAACGGGGGAGATCACAAACGAGAAGTCCAAAGGGAGAGGACAGAAGAAAGCCGAAAAACCTTAAAAAAAAAATTATGAGACAACATAGACAATCGTAAGAGTGACATTTAGAAGTGCACAAAAATCACCGTTGACACCCGCAATATTATATACGTGGATTAAGGTGTCTCAGGTGTGTCACTCATAAAATAGAGGAGGTCTCTTTGTACCTTTGGAGTAGTGTGCCCAGGAAAGTGGGAGGTAGTACCATATCTACAATATACATAAGTAGATAATATGTATATAATTTTTGGGGCGGTTTGTAACAAAAACGAAAGTTGTCAGTGTATATGTCCTCTACTCTTTTTATACGATAAGGTAAATGGATCTATGAGTGGTGAAAAATAAGAAGGAAATGACGACTTAAAGGTTCAAAGGGAGCTCTTAATAAAGGAAAGACGGACTCCTTGAGCGGAAGAGTAGGGAAATTTCCAGACGTCCGTTGTGTAGGAGAGTTCACAAGAAGGAGAGTCTTACTCACGAAACGAAAGTAAGGACTTCTTATATGGGTCTTGAGGTGCGACCGAGACGGGCAGAGAGTCCTGCTAGTCAGAATATGGTATCACCGAAGACTGTACTTTAGACTTTGGTAAGTTTGGTAAAAAGGAGACATACATTGGACCGGGAGAATAGACCTACGAAAGGTAAAAAAGGGTGACTAAGGCAAAACTGAGACTACATACACCTGTACCAAAATTTAAAAAAAGGGGTGACTAAACTTACATTAACACTACAAACCCGTAGTAAAAACTTCCAATAGACTACTCGTACAACCTGCACATTTAAATACCGAAAGTAGTTTAGACATTTTACCAGTTATAAATGAAGGAGTTTTAATAAAAAGAAGTAACTATAGGAGGAGGAAAACGACCCGCTAGTTACTGACAGAGTCTCTAGGACCCGGACACAAGTAAAAAATTTTGGAAAAAAAAACGGAGGCCGGACACAAGAATGGCAAACGGATCTCTTTCTTAAGTGTCTTACTCTACTTTCCAAGACGAGTCCCACTCTTCCCCGTGACTCCTCCGTCGCTACTGAGTCTCCAAATCTTCTGCCCGTTGCTCTTTTCTACCACGATTTAACATCTTTGTTCATTCTGAAGTCACGTCTCCTTTTCGCTTGCGTGCTAGGGTCCGGTCCTTCCTCCCGACACGGAGTGCGACTTCTCACCCCCAGTCATGGGGTTCGCCGAGGGTACGCGGAGAGAGGACCCCAGTAGGATGCACGCTACCGGGGTGACCGAGGAGGTCCGTTGGTTCCGTCTACCACCTTCGTGGACGTCAAGGGGCCGGAGGGCGTGAAGGGTGGGTTGGTGGTCCGGGTGTGGTGACACGGGGACCCCGGGAAGACTTGCTCCAGGGACTGGGTAGGGGTCTGCAGGGCAGACACAACGATAGTCGGAGGAAGGACCAGGAGGTCAGGTCCGGGACGGGGAATGAGGGCAAGTGCAGAGTGGTGGAGGGTTTCCTGAGAAGGGCGGTGGCAAAGTCCAGACTCGGGCGGGGCAAGTTTTAGGAAAGTTGTCAAAGGTGGAAGTTTTTACACCAGGTCCACGTGGCGGGACATAAGGTCCGACACCGCCCAGTCGGGGTGATTTGTCGAGAGGGAGGATCTGGTCTGAGTAGTGTGAATTGGTGTATCGAGGGTCGTGGGTGCATGTGTCTGGATGAATCGTCGAGACACGGAGGTGTCTGGTAGGGGAGTCGGTCAGACTTGTCCCGGGTCAGGGAAGGTTGGACGGCCTGGTTCTTCGGAAGGAAAGGGTAAGGTCGTATTTTATACACTTCAGCGAGTCAGCACAGGCTGAGACGTTGGGGTACCTGACACCGGGCGGTCCAAGGAGACAGGTTCCCTAAAAGGTCCGTTCTTATGACCTCACCCAACGGTAAAGGAAGAGGTCCCCTAGAAGTACTGGGTCCCCAGCTTGGACCCAGAGGGAATGATGTCCGTCTGAAATGGCAGACTCGATGGTCCCTTCGGGTCACATTTATATAAAGCTCAATATCCAAGTGCATTCCAAATAGGTGTACTTACTGAATTTTGTGACCTGTCGTGCGGTAGGTCCTCGGTCTAGTTCGACCGCAAAATGACACTTACCCCAAGTAATAGTTATCTCGGGAGGACGCAATGTGAGAGGTGTACCGCCATTAGAACGATTTGATCTTTAGTTAAGTATGGCAGACGACGACTTTTGGAAGGGTGACGAAATTTCTATTTTGGGGTTTGCGAATGTACCGCGAATTCTGGGTCACACCGTTGCGGGGACGGAAGCGGGAGTAACGAGAGTTAAGACTCTCATCCAGTTCCAGACAGACCAACCCCACGGCGGTGGAGGTGGCGGCGGCGGGGACTCGATCGTCGAGGACGCACAAGGAGGGTCGGTCCTGGGTCCGAAGTACTGAAGATAGACAATTTCTGTGAGTACCAAGGCAAAAGAAGGTTGAGATTGTCAGAGTGTTCTCAGTCGACTTAACAGACGGCACATCTACAAACAGGACGGACAAAAATAAGTAGACTCGGGGTGTTCAGGTCCTTCCTTAAACTACCGCAGTGGTTCCTTTGAGGTCCGAGACAGCGGTACAGTCTTGTGCCAGTAACGGGTTGTTTATGCCTACTTGACCTGATCGACTGCCTTCTTTCCCTCTCGCAAACGTCTTCGAGTCCTTTCCCTTCGATGAACGGGTTCTAGTGTGTCGGGGACGCCGTCCGTCTCATCCTTGGCCCTGTCCGTGAGTCTACCGAGGCCCCGGACGGGCCGAAGAACGTCGGAACCTGAGACGCTGCACTCCAGTGTGAGGTCTAGTCTGAACCGTGTTCCTCCTCGGCCTTGTCCGTCCATCTCAGCGCCGCCCCTCCGCCCCCCGACAGCCAGTCAGACTAGACCAGTCTTTCCGGGGGTCTCTGGTGCCAACGGAGTCGGGGTGGGAAGTCCCTCTCACCTCGCTCCGAGTCCTCCTTGGGCTCTGCGCGGGGTGGCTCGGACCTGGAGGTGCGGGTCACGCAGACAGGCAGGACGCCCGAGACTCCAGAGACTTCAGTGGACGAGACGACCCCTGGTACTCTCCGTCGCGGTGCTGGGACTGGAAGTGGCGGGAAGAGACGGAGCCACTCGAAGTCCCTTCCCTCCCCACCCTTGGGGAGAGGAGGGTGTAGACCAGTGACTCTCCGGGGTCCTGTATCCTCCGAGTCACCCCTGTGTGAAAGAACCCCCTCTCCCCTGACAGGAGTCGGGCCTAGACTGGGGTCGGGAGTCCCGCGTCTCGTCTGGACCTCACAGGTCCTCCACACCACCCCGACCCGCGAGTGTCCCTTGAGAGAAGGTCCCGACACGACCTCGGGCACCCTGGTCCCTGTTGGTCCACTCGGGGGTCTCGGGGACGACGGTGGGTGGTGGGGACCAGGGACCCCTCGTGTCGCCCAGCCCCGACGACCACCGGATAGTCCCTCCCCGGACCCACTGTCGACCCCTTGGACCCCCTCTTCCACGGGACTGAGAAGCCCAGACTAAGGAAAGGTCTCCAAGAGGGGTTTGGGAGGTAGGCCCGACTGGGTCCGTGGTACCAACAGGTGCTCTCGGGCCACTGGTAGACCACAGTCCCCAGAGGCGACCGCCTACAGATGGCAGACATATTCCTCTCCCCGAGACATATGACCCTGCGAATACGGGGTGTCCCGAGGTCCTTGTTCCGGTCCAAGGTGAAACGTAGGAGCTCGAGTTCACGTCGGCCCGTCATAGTCACACGGATAGTGTGGTCCGTGCCGACCAGTCACTGCTCACTGGGGGACGGGGACCACCACTGTCCATTCTCCCACCCCGTCCAGGGAGGCCCAGGGAAGGTGGCACCCTCGGAGGAGTGCCCGTCTCTTTGTCTCACACCCGAGTCCTCCGGGACGGGAGGGTCGAGTGTGGGCCCCAGTGACCCGACCTCCAGGGGGAAATTATGTCGGGGAGCGGGGGTCCTCACATGTGCCGTGGGAAGGACAGACGGGTCGGGTCGGGACACCACCGGCGTCCTCCGTTGCACAGGGAGTGCACGTCAAGTGTCTTACGTCCCTCGTGCGACGTGGACGACTTCCTCCCTCCGCGACTCGACGAGGCTATGTCTTGTAACTCCTTGATACCCTTGGTCCCCGCCCTTGTCCGACACAAGAAACACCCGGGGCACTGGCGGAGGGTGCCCCCCTGGATGTCTACGATACTACGAGGGTTGAGGGNCACGTCAAGTGTCTTACGTCCCTCGTGCGACGTGGACGACTTCCTCCCTCCGCGACTCGACGAGGCTATGTCTTGTAACTCCTTGATACCCTTGGTCCCCGCCCTTGTCCGACACAAGAAACACCCGGGGCACTTGCGGAGGGTGCCCCCCTGGATGTCTACGATACTACGAGGGTTGAGGGTCGGGATAGACACCAGCGAGGGGTCACTGGGAGACGTAGAGGTCCAGTGTCCACTCCGGGGTTCGGGGAGATAAAGGATCTGTCTGGGGACTGGATTCGGACACTGGTCCTCGGGACCCCCTCTGCCCCCGTCCCTGTGACCCGAGGACCCCGTCCTGCGTCCACCCTCGGAGCCCTCCCTCGTCCCGCTCGAGAGAGACGTCGGGGCCCTCGTCCCGCCCGCACGTCGGCGCACGGAGACACGGGGTACACGTCCGGACAGGTCCCGGGGGAGGGAGAGGCGGGTCGGGCCGAGCGAGCACGAGGGGCCTCTGTTGGACTGGGAGGTCACAGCGAGTCTCCGGCCGAGACCGTCGAAGCGAGACTGGTTCCGGCTCCCCGAGTCGGGAGGGGAGGCAGATCTTCCCGTCGTCTCGGGGCTGAAGGGGGACCCGGCGCACTCGGCACGGGTGCCCCCGGCCATGTCTACGATGTCACCTGTGTTGGAGAGGATGCACACCAGCCGGGGGTCGCGGGGGGACCTGCAGGACTAGCGCCCACTCCGCGGGGACAGGACCGGGTCCAGGACTGACAGACGAGTCCCGCGACCTGGTCCCAGCCGGGACCACCACTACCCAGGCCCCTCTCCCAGGACCTCGTCTCCGGGTCCACCCCGTCCCCAGACCCCCTCCTTGCACTTTTGTCCTCACTCTCCGTACCTCTAGTTCCTCTGTGTGTGTCTGCCCGGCTCTCCTCGACCCTCCCGAGTGTCCCTCCGGGGGACGAGTCCCAGGTCCCACACCCCTCCCCGAGAGATGAGTAGTGGGGACACGAGGGGGGTCCTTACGTGTCCTTTGGGAGGGAGAGGCGGGCGGGCCCCCGGAGTCACGGGGTCCCTCTCTTGCACTGGGACGTCACAGCGAGACTCCAGGTCCGTCTGTGGAAGGTGGACAGGTTCCTCCCCACCGAGCGACGAGGGGTCGTGGAAGCAGACGTCCTGGGCCGAGGTGGGCAAGTCCGGTTGAAGTGGGACGCACGACACTGGAGTCGGGTGTCACCCTGGATGTCCACGATGTCGAGTGTCTCGTGGCGGGGGGTGGACGACAGCGAGGGGTCGGTGGGGGACCTCGAGGACCAGAGTCCACTCCGGGTCGGGACCAGGAGGCGCAGGAGGTCCAGTCCGGTCCCAGGACGGGGTCCCCTCGAGACCCGACTCACCCCACCCCCCAGTGTCTTCCGCCCCTAGTTGAGACTTGTCCGGTCTTTCTCGGTCTCCGGGGGCAAGGGACGGGCAGGAGCGGGAGTAGGGCCCGCAGGTCTGGGCGAGGTCCACTACCTCGTCTCGGTGTGTCCGGGGCCCCGGCTGGTGTCCCGAGTTCCGGTCTCGGGGGCCAGGGGTGGGAGGAGACCAGAGGTCAGGAGCACCGGGGAGCGGGTCTCTCGTTCGTGTCCTCTCCCCGACCGTCTCGGGCGTCGGGGGTTCCCTCGCTCGTCTGTCCGGGACCGAGTCGACCACAGGGCCCCCTGGCGCCCCGAGGGCCCTTACTCTGCACCTACTTCCCACCCCCCGTACGTCTGCCCCTACGACCCCGGGTCGACCCCCTCCCGTCGTCCCGACTGTTCCCCTTCGTCCGGCGGCGAGTAGAGGTGGGACTGGGAATCCTTCGGGGCCCTTAGTCGAGGAGGGACGGAGCCTTAGTCCGAGGCCACTCAGTCCCAGAGGCGCCCCGTCACCCCCACCCAGTCGAGACAGTGAAGGGCTCAATGACCGGAGTCCTGTCGGGGAAGAGTGACCGTAGTCGGAGCTGTCGTTCCTGCCCCTGCACCGTTGTGACCTCCCCTGTCCCAGACTCGAGAGGTCGGGGCGTTCCTCGACGGGACCACGGTCCGTTTCTCGGTCCGCACCCTCAGCGTACCGAGGCGATGAAGGTTGGAACCCTGGAACCCGGTCGGCACGAGGAGGGTCCAGGGCTCCGGGTGGGAGGCGCGTCCCCGGGAGGGTGGAGGAAGGAGTCGTCCTGTCGGGCGTCGTGTCCCGGACGAACCCGGAGTCCTTCCGGTCTCGGGCGGGGTGACTCCCGCCCGCCTGCCCCTCGGTCCGGAGACGTCCCACCCTCTGCCTAGGTCGACCCGACCGTCTCTCGACCCGAGCTACGTGGGCAGACAGTTGACCACAAGACGGACCTTCACTTTCGTACTTTTTTGGATTAAGATTTTTTATACTCCCTTGGGTGTCAGGACCCAAGGTCAGGGTCGAGGCGGGGGAGGTCCGACCCGCTGAACCCCCGGGCACTAGAGGGGGAGGTCCGGAGTCCGAGGAACAGACATTTGCCCACCCTACCCGACCTCTACCTGCGTGTCTGCACGAGTGTGTCGTCCACGGGTCAATTCGCCGTGGGGACCGAGTGAGCCCACAGAGACCACGGGGTCCGGAGTGCACCATGGACTCACAGGAGTAGCCCCAGAGCCACTGGAAGCAGGACGACGAGGAGCAGGAGGAGAAGGAGAAGGAGGCTGTGGCCCCAGTCCTGTCTGCGTCCTTCAGTCCACTCATCCCTTGCCCCACTGAGCCTGGGGACCGCCGCCGCCCGAATCCCGCGGTCGGGTTCCCTTTGGATTCTTTCCCCACCCCAGGCCAATTTCGACGAGACCGTAGAGGCCCACTCTCTTTAGACCTCTGATCTGCACTCACGTGGGCACTCGTAAGATCTCGTAGGAAACTACAAAGGTCTGAGTGTGCGACGAACTCTTATGTACGTTCAAAACGTAAAATACCGAATCTCGAGAGCGTAAAAGATTTTATTAAAAGCGTAAGACAAATGACCGACGAGACCCAGGACCAACGACACGTACCCGAAAGAGACCAACGTCGAGGGTCGAGGACCCGAGGACCCGAGGCCCCGAGAGCCCAAAGTCGTCGGCGTGAGGGTCCGAGGTCCCGTGTTCGGATCATCAAGACCGGATTAACGAGGTACCTTACACCTTAGGGGAGTCTGGTCCCTAGTTTGGGTAGGGGACGCAACCGATCGCCTAAGCAATGGTGACTTGGTGGTCCCTTCGGGAAGAGAACTTAAGAATCACCTCCTCCCTTCCGTACTAGTAAAAAGGTCGGACCTCTGGGAACGTCTAGAGGGATATTGGGATCTCTTCCCGAGACCCCTACCCCCCACCGCTCCCCGTCCCTCCAGACCTCCGACTGAGGACAGAAGGGCGTCGCCGGCGTCGTAGTCACGAACTCCTGTCTCCGTTCGTCTTCTCCACTCTGGAGAGGGTCTGAGCGCAGGGTGCCGGACGGGTCCCGAGGGGGTGGCGGGGTTGTGACGAGTCGGGCTGGAGAGGGGGTCTGAACGTGGGGTGGCGGACGGGTCCCGAGGGAGGTGGGGTTGTGACGGGAGAGGAGGGGTCGAGGTCGGGTCGACGACTGCGGGGCCTCCTCTCGAACATGACATTCCCCTTCCCCCCGTGACAGGACCCCCGGACCCTAGCCCACCGTCACCAAGACCCGAACCCTCCTCCCTCGAACTCAGACTGTGACCCACCGCCTCCGAGGACAGTGGCTCGACGAGACCTGTAAACGACACCCTCCACACTCCCCCAGACTCGTCCTCGACCCGGGGGAACAGGACAGGGGTGGTCCACGGCAGTACCTTCTGCGTGCCGGTCTCGTACCGTCTCACGCCCTGTCAGTCCACTCTGGGGGCAGAGGAGTGAGTGTGTGCCTCCCGTCTCCTGTGACTGGGGTTCCGGTCCGCCGTGGGGGGTGCTCGTGGACGAGGACCCGACGGCGCGGGGTGTGGGCCCGAGGAGGCGGGTCGTGCGACGACTTACGAGTCAAACTCGACCGTCTCAGACATGATGTCAGATGATGTACGTTCGGGACCCGGACCTGTCCCGGTGCAACCACCGCCCCTCCCCCCGACCACCGTTCGAAGATTGTAGGTCTCCTAAGACTCTAGGAACGAGTCGGGAGTCGGTAGACAGGGGTCCACCCACTTGGAGTAGACAAGCGACGTCGCTCCTGGTCTAGGGCACCGGCGGGACCACTGGGGGATCGAGAGGACTTCCCGCGTCACCCCGGGCTGACAGGGAGTCACTCTTGTCGGTGTGGGTTAAGGGTAGAGGTCGGGGCAGTAGGGGGTCGTAGTTTGAATTCACTAGGCAGTGTCTGAAGTTGAACGAAGTGAAGGGAGGAAGGACTCCCCGCTTTGATGTCCTTGACTTCCTCCCGTCCCAAGTCTCTGGTCGGAAGTGGGGAGAGATTTCCTCACGTAGGAATGGAGGGTCCGGGGGTCCGAAAGGGGTAGAGTGTGGACTGGAGAGAGATGTGGGGCGTTTCCGACGGTGTGGACTTCGGGGGGTCCTGCACTGGATACGGCTTGACCTGGTGAGTCGACAGTCTGTCCCCCCCTGACGCGGGAGGTTGGGTGTCAGTCCTCGCGCGGGTCGTCTCGGGTCGCACATACGACGAGAGCGGAACGTGATCGGGTCCTGCTGGGTGTGGCGTGGAGGTCCCTGGGGTCCTCGACGGGGGTGCCTGTGAGTCAAGTTGGGGTCGGTCGGACCTCAGGACTGTGGTCGTCGAGACCCTGGAGGACTTCCATCCGATCCGACGCTCGTGCGAGGACGTGAACCGTTTAGGACTCGACATTCGGCCTCTTACCGGCGACTTGACCGTCGTCTCGGGGTTCGGGGGTCTCGTCCTGAACCCACGGGGTACGGACGTCGACGACCCCAACGAGTTAGGGGATAAAGAGTAAAGGACTCTTGTTCGGGGAAGGACGGGGTCCGTCGAGTTGTCTCTTTTGCCTTCGGACGGAGGGAGGACTGGTACTTCAGAAGTCTTGGGGATTGGTGCCCCCCCTACCCCACCGTCGTCTCAAGGGGGAAGGGCGGACCCTCTACTGGGGAGTGACCCTTGACAGAAACCGACGACCCACAAGTGACGCTTCGTGGCCGAATCAAGGAGGTGGTCCCCAACTCGCACTTCGGCGTCGTGTCGTCACGTTCCGTCCAGGACCGGCTCTTGGAGGGAGGTCAAAACAGAACCGGGCATGACACCCAGGGGAGCTTCCCACCACCTCACTACACATCTGGACGGACAGTCCTATGTCATTTCGGTCCGGATTCCCCTTGTTCCTGGTGGTAGGTCGTCGTCGAGGTGCCTGCCCTTGTTTCAAGTGGGCCGTCGGGGGTGACGGCGATGTCTTCCCACACACAGTCTCGCCCCTTCCTCTGTGTCGTCATTTCTGGTCAAGGTGGCACACCTATAGGACGAAATAATAGACTCCGCGTGCCCGGAGCCGCGGCCGGGACCCGGGACGGGCCCGAGTCAGGAGGAGGAGCAGCAGCGGCCGGGGCCGGGGCGGGACCGGGAAGAACCGCAAGAAGGAGAAGTGCGCCGGGCCCGCCGGGGGCGGCATGCCCCTCGCGTCCCTCTTCAGCTACACGAAGACCCTCAGGTCCGCGTGCTACTTCCTGCCCTACAAGTGGTGGACGAACGCCTGGGACCCCCCCCCGCCGTCCACTCCCGGCCCGGCGCCGTCGCGCGGGCACAGGACCTGCGAACGAGTGGAGAGTACCTCCCGCCCCCTTGAGTCCGGGTCTTACTTACGCCCCGACCGTCGCGCGACCGTGGCTCGACGCACGGGGAGGGGCTCGAGATCAGAGGTAGTCCCGGGGAGAGCGACAGAGACTTCGGCGTGGGGTGCCAAAGTCTGTTCGTCGTACTCTCCGAGGACGGGCACACAGTGCCCCCGACGACCCTCCGATCGTCGGGCGAGTGAGGTGTCCGGGGCACTGGCCCCGGGACAGAGGTATCCGATTTGACTCGTGGGTCTGGGTGGACCGGGGACGAGGACTGGTGTCGTCGACGGTCCTCGCGCGTGACACACTGGTGTGCCCGGGTCGGGTGGGTTCAGTCGACTCGAGGTCCCTACCGAGACTGCCCTGAGGTTCTCGACAATGGACAGGTCGAGGGCCGTGCGGACGACCTCGGAAGCGTTCCACATGCCGGGGTCGGCGTCACTGGGAACGCGTCCCGAGACCCCCACTCCGACGGGGTCACGGGGTACTCGACAGACATCCCTGGTTGGACAGGGGAACTCCACTCGAGTGTGGAAGTGGTGGAGGATCCCGACGTGTCTTCTGTCCCCGCCCCCCCCCCNCCCCCCCCCCCCCCCGCCAAACCACGAGTCACTCCCGCAGGGAAGTCCCCCGTCCCACCCCTCGGGGTTCCCCCATGGACTACACTGCGACCGCCTACTCGTGCGCCCGTACCACCTACCTGAACCGGTCCGGGTCGAACTTCTGGACCCAGACGTCTGCAGAGAGGTTCTTTAGGAGTTAGAAGTCCGGGTCCTACATTAGGTCGAAGTAGAACGGGAGCAGGTCGTGGGGCTATGCCTGCTCGGCGGCGTTGTCCCGTAATGGACCACTCCCCCGTGTCTTCGGACGGAGTCGGAAGACCAAGTTTGGGCCGTGGAGGCGTGGTGCCGCGACTCCGGGTCGTCCTTCCTTCCAAGACTATGTCCTGAGTTCCGCGACGACGTGTTCGGCGGCACTGACGGCCCTAGGAGTGGTGGGACCCGTCTGCTGCGGGGTGTTGAGCGGACTTGCTCCCTCGCGGGAGGTCCCGCGAATCCTCTCGCGTCAGATGTGCGACACCGGGGAGGTGATCAGGAGGGCCTTGTGTCGTGTCCCCGGTGCGCGATTGTACGACCTCGGGTTCGGCGGGATGGTGAGTTTGCGCGCGTTCGGTGGAGGGCGTAGAGCGTGGCCTCGTCGCAGTCGCGGTAGACGGCCCGGCCTTCTCTGCGCCGTGCGCAGGGTCGCCTCACGAACGGTAGGTCAGAGATGACTCTGTTGCGACTCCCACGGGAGTCACGGACCGTTGCACTCGATCGCCCGCGGTCGAAGAGGGACCGGGGGCCGTTGAGTTCGAAGTCCCCCGGAACGGACACCCGCAGGTTCGCGGTGAGTTCTCTCGAGGCCCCAGCGACGGCCGACGCGAGGGCCCCGGTCAATAGTAGTGTCTCCCAATAGTAAATAATCGTGGATTTTCGTGGTAATGGTGGGTGTGGGGGGCGGGGGTCTGTTTCGGACTTCCTTTCGACCGACTGAGACACTGTCGGAAGGATCGTCTGAGCGTCGGTTCCTCTTAGACTCACCTCTTTGTATGATGCGGAAAAGGTTGTGGGTCCATGATTAGACGGGACTTGTGTGTGACTTGTGTTCAGTTCGTATCAGAGAGTAAAGGTTCACGTATCTTTAGAATCAGTTTTCGGACGTGTTACTCTTGACGTTTTGTGGTAGTTTCTTTGATTTCTGCGTCTGCGTTTCTTTAAGTCACGAGTACCTGACCCCGTCGTCGATCTTTTGCGGGTGTGATGGATATCGTTGTATGTCTGACCTCCGTTAGGGATATTATTAGGGTTACGGTAAAAAGTGTCCTTTTCTTGATCGTTAGGATTTTAGAAATACCTTGGTCTTTTCTGGGACTTATCGATTTCGGTTAGAACTCCTTTTTGTTTCAACATTTTTTCTGTTTTTGTTTTTTATTTGTCCTCTTCTTTTTGGGGTGTTTCAACATATGTAATCAATATCATTAGTTTTGTCATGCTGTGATGACCGTAGTTTTGTCTAGTTCCCTTGTCTTACCTCTGGTCTTTATTTGGGTGTATATGTTTGTCAGTTAGTTAAATGTTGTTTCCTCGACCCTTATATGTCACCCCTTCAGAGAGTTATTACCACAGACCTTTTGACCTGTCGGTGTACGTTCTTGTTCCGACTTGGGGATAGAATAGGACACGTTTTCAATTGAGTTTTAGTACTTAAGGGTCCTCCAGGTCGTCACTCTTGAGCCTTTGACCACTAAAGTGACGTCACCGGGGCCGAGTCACCATTTCTTATACGGACGTTGTGTCCTTTAGGGACCGGCCCCCCGCCCCCTCTCGGGTCCCTCTTCCTCTGCCGTCGCATGAGATAGTAAGGACGGCACCTTTAGGGTACCTGTCTCCTCGGACCGCCCGATACCAGGTGCCCCAGGTGACCCTCAACCTGTGCTGAATCGCTGATTTGTTGTTGACCCTTACCTCTAGGGAATTCGAGAGGTCGTCCCCCTTTTCTGTCTGAGTTTCACCTAATTTGTGTACTTACACTCTGGGAGAGGTCGTCCCCCTTTTCTGTCTGAGTTTCGCCCAATTTGTGCACTTACACTCTGGACTGTGGTACTTTGAGGATCTTTCGTGTCCGTCATTGGAGGAACTGGAGTCAGAGCCTCTACTAAAAAACCTAGACTAAGATTTCATTTCCATTGTTTTTCCTTTTTAGTTGTTCAACCTGGTGTAGGTTGATTTTTCGAAGACGTCTCGGATTGTTTTTCTTTTTGGTGGATGCCTTACCCCCTTTTATAAATATTTAGTGTATAGATTATTCCCCAATTATGGGTTTTATATATTACTTTATTATGTTGTCGTTTTTGTTTTTTTTCTGTGAAGCTAATTTTTTACCCTTCTACTAGACTACAATGACACCTCTAGTAAAGTGTTATATGTTTACACAGTAAGACAAGGTATGAGTATTACAGTTTACTATTTAATATGTTAAATTTTTGACTTGTATTATTAGTTTGTAATGATATTTGTGTGGGTTTCCGTTTGTTTTCACTCGAACCCTGACAGACGGTCAAACCTGTGCGGTACAGAAGAACGTGAATACAATCTCTTACTTGTAGACTGTCACTGAGTCGGACATAACGAAACTTTCGCATAAAATGAATGATAATAATTGGGTGGATGTAGGAAATTATCACTCATCCCGGTAGTTATGTCCTTTTTAGAATGACCTATACTTCTGTTTTTATTTTGGCTATTTGAACGTCGGAAGTCGTTGTCCTTACGCAGTTTGATGACTTTTAACTATTTGCCAAAAGTAGACCGGTTTTCTTAATTGTTAGTCTTAGTCGGTTTAGTTTCAAACAAATTTTTTTTTTTGTGTTGACATACGGTCACCCGTGGAGTTACCGGTTCCCCGGGAACAGAGATACCGTACTCCGTTCGTAAATTCCCGGAATCAAAGATTATACTACACAATCAGTGAGTCAGCACAGGTTGAGACGGTCCGGGGACAGGTGTCGTAAGAGGTCCATTCTTATTCGACCTTACCCAACGGTAAGGATGAGGTCCCCTAGAAGGACTGGGTCCCTAGTTTGAGGGTGATTCCACACTCAGAATACTGTTTTTCTCAAATGACCAAGTAAGGTGAGTCCGTGAGTGTCCACAGTTGAGGGTGGAGTGTGGTCTTGTCCCATCTCTTAGACGGACGTCACGTCCTCTCGGTCCTCGGTCCAAACCAGAAATGGGACACGACCACAGTCCACTCTCAACTATGGACACTTACTGACTTACTTTACTTGGTCATTGAGAAGAACAGTCCATTCTGAGTGTGGAATCATCCTTTCCGACCTGGAGTTTGTTCCGGTTCGACGTCGTCATTCGTTTGTGGAGTCTCGAGGGTCCGAGGAGGAGAGGTAGGGTCGTTAGATCGAAGTGAGTGACACCTAATGGACGACAACGGGAGGGGTACGTTGTAGGGGGGACCTTTTGGTTCATTAGGGACCTGTGGGCGACGAGTTGGGACGGGACACGGTAGAGAAACAGTGTACTGACCAATCGTGGATTCAAAGAGACACTAATTGAGAGGTCGTTCAAAGGGACTCTGGTCTTGTTCGACTCCAGACAGGGGGTTTGAGACCCTGTCTCAAGGTGGGTTATGGTTGTAGGTGGTCCCTCTAAGGACTTAAGAGTGTTCACAGTTTCCTCGAAGACTTGATTGTTTCCAATTTTTACTCTTGGAGAGTGTGGGAACCTTGACCCTATCTAGTTTCACTACTTAGACAATCACATTGTGGAGAGGTTTGGAAAGAGTCAGAGATGATACCTACTGGTGATTACGAATTGTGTTCATATTCTCGTGAAGGTAGGAATTAGTGCCAAACCCTCTTTTTAGTCTGATCGGTGAGATTAACTTTTATTTTTCGGTCGACGGGTTCAATCGGGTTAGGGAGGAGTGAAAGTGATCTTAGTTCTAAAGGGCCCCAGTCTGGTTTTCGTCGTAGTTCTATTATGGATGTTTTACCGGTTAAGATCTCCATTGATTTTTGTTTAAAATCTATGACACTCGTTTGAAGGACAACACATTTCAAATAGGATTATTTTCCACAGTGTTTTTTGTCTATGTGGATGTGGTTTTTTCTCTCAGTGGATGTCGGTCCCAGCAATCTTAGTGTTTGACATATACTTCGAGAAGGTGTGAGCCCTATGTTACATCGTGGTTCAGATGACTGATGAGAATGTAAATCCTTGACAAAGTTGAAAACCGCACAATGGATTGGTAGTAGACATTCGGAGGAAGTTGAGGGTTGGGACTCGAGCTTACGGGAGGTCAGGGTGGATAACGCCTTTCAGAGTCTAGTGAACGAGTAAACTTCTGACACTAGTCATGGGGGCGGTCAGATGAACACGTTTACGTGTGGTTCTCGTATCTTTTTCAATAAGTCACTCGGAATATTTGATGGTCGAAAGAATCATAAAAGTGGTAGACTGTTGGCTTCTCCAGGATGACTTTATACTTACTATAGCAGGGAAAGTTTTCGGGTAGTTGGAGTGTAGAATTTCGTCTATCTGGAATTCTCAGATTTTCTACCGTCAAACAGTTTATATGGTGTGGTAGTAAAAAAAAGTGGAATTTAGTATGCCACACTAGACATAAGGGAGATTCTAGTGGACCTTGGCAAGAAAGGACACTTTGGGTGCCCAGGAGATGACGAGTCTGGGACTCATTTGCAGGAAGTGGTAGCACGATTTCTTCCGTTTATGTGTGTGAGTTCAAGGTGGGACCACCCTGAAGAGTTTACAGTGGCAGGTCAGGGAGATCGTCGCTTGTTCTTGCATTCGTCGTTATGACGAGACACTTGATACATATCTGTATTGGTCCACGGGTTTTGAACCGTGACAATCAAGATCAGGTGACCTTTGGCTAAGAGTCACAGACTTATTTTGTCTGTATCTATTCTTTTTGCATGAGCCTCTAAGTCTGGATAAAGAGATGAGGTGTTGATAATTTCCGACCTAGGTTACAGAACGAAGTACAGAACGTGTTGGGATCTTCCTTCTTGTGGTCGTCGAGAGGACCCCCGAGTGTTTGTGTGGAAGCTTGTCTGCGGCGCCCAGAAAGAGTAGGTCGCAGTCGTCGAGGGCCCGTCGGAAAGCCTAGAACCGGTCCCACTTAAACTGGGAGGTCTGGAGTGCAAACAAGGCCTCGGGCATGAGCGGACGTCTTACTCACTTTTTCGAGTCAGGGTACCTGATCACTTTTTCCTAATCACTAAAGCCCTATGTGTTTTTGTTGTCTGTTAGGGCGTTGACCCACTCCTCCCGCTTGTGTGACCTCTTAAAATTGCTCGTGCGCCCGCCGGAGTGGGTGCACAGTCGAAGGGGTCGGGCCCTTTGTCTTTGGATCGAAATCGGTGAGTGGCTAGTCGAAGTCAAGAACCAGCTCCGCCCTGAAGAGCTTCCCAGAGGCGCCCCAGTGTATCCAAAACGCTGTTTGGGTCGAGGCCCGCTGGCCGTACGACCGAGACAAACGGGCAGACGCGGACGCGCCCTCCCTCTCGCCGGACTCTCCTGCGCCGCCGCGGACGCGTCAGGGTGTTGATGCGGTTCTCGGAGGGCCGCGGATCCCTTTTATAGCGCTCTTGGCAGGGAGTTCTCAAAATATCGGCTGATAAGCAAAGATGGTGAAAGGTCAATGCGGGTAAAGTGGAGGTTGACGAAATCGCATGAGTAGTCTCCAGCTTATCGGGCGTTCTGAAATGCTGGGTGTGGGTTTTATGGCTTGCGCCGGCGCACCGAGTGGACTCGCTTGCGAGACCTTTGGTTCTTTCTCCTCGTGTGCGAGCGGCCGGCGCAAGAATATCGTTGCAGCGGGAGAACACTGCAGTCGTGCGTCTCGCGTTCAAACGTGGTTAGTCTTTTCCGGAACCGCCCGCCTGTTTCGTCAGTTCTCCTCTCGAACCCGATCTCACCGCACGACTTGGCCCTCCTGAGGACTCCATAATTACGAGGCAGACCACGCTGCACTCCCGAGTAGAGAATTTAGTGGTGAGTCGATTGCAGACTCAGCGCCATACTTCAACCTCATCAGTGCCGGGGGCGGCGATCCGAAGTCGTACGACGCAGAGAGACTTCTCTAGAGGTCTCCTGACCTGGATACGCTTAAGTCTCGAGGAAGGTTCTACGAGACAATATAGGTACTTACGAAAAAATTTTTATTAAAAAGTATAGCCTTACAGATGCGCTCCGTGTCGGTCTTCGGTCAGACGGGAAAACTTGGGAAGTTGTCGGGGAGAGAAGCACTTTGAAACTCGGATTCCCTCCTCTCCCTTTTATTATTCCAGAAAAGTCTATCGTCGACACTCCTTTTATTTAATGACCATTACTGACTCGAAGGGACTACTGAGTCACCATTTCGTAGGCGGACGTCACGCCCTCTGGGTCCAAGCTAGGGACCCAACCCTTCTAGGGGACCTCTTCCTTTACCGTTAGGTGAGATCCTGATAACGGACCTTTTAGGGTACCTGTCCCTTCGGACCGTCCGATGTCAGGTGCCCCAGCGTTTCCCAGCCTGTCCTAATTCGCTGGTTCATGTAGAGAGTTACTGCCTCCCTTTTACCATAAAGTCTTTCCTACCAGTCCCTTCGGAGGAATTCTTCCACTGACTACTTTTGAGACACACACACACACACACACACACACACACACACACACACATATGTGCATTTCCATTGATTGAAAAGAAATTTGCTCTAGGTTACTAATTTTCTGAGACACGGAGAAACACTTTCTGTCGTCAAATATAGGACTCCAAAAGAAACCCAAAGGTCTTGTCCCTTTTACAAGACTTTGGAGAACGATATTTGGACTTTATATAAATAGAGGAGAGTCTGTCGGGGTCCTAATAACGGAGATCACGAAAAGAGAGACCCTATTAGGGTAAGTGTGGTTGCTGAAAGAGAACCAATCTATTATAAATTGTTCGTGAGATTTAGAGGATCCGAAACCCAATTTGTGGAATGCCAAAACCCACAAAAAACAACAACAACAACTACAAAATTAAGTACACTGGGTAATAAAGATAGTGATTTTTATTATTATCCACCGTAAGATCTTATGAATTAATGATACGTAGTCCGGGGTAAGTTTCTTAACATGGGTACAATTAAATGAATTAGGACCCGAAGGGTCACCGCGATCACCTGTCTCTTCGGTCAGTCCGATGTCACACACGTATGATTCAACGAAGTTAACACAGGTTGAGAGACGTTGAGGTACTTGACATCGGCTGGTCCGAGGAGACAGGAAGTTAGCACAGGTTAAGAGACGTTGGGGCACTTGACATCGGGTGGTCCTAGGAGACAGGTACCCTAAGGAGTTCGTCCTATGTACTTGACATCGGGTGGTCCTAGGAGACAGGTACCCTATTAAGTTCGTTCTATGACTTCATCCAACGGTACGGGAGGAGGTCCCCTAGAAGGGTCGGGTCCCTAGTTTGGGCGCAGAGAACAGGGAACATGAAAGTCCGACCAAGAAACGGGGATCACGGTGGACCCTTCGGGATATCAAAGGACACGATAGATCATTTAAGAACTAAAAATGGACGAAATGTATAACAGTATACATATATAATTAGGGTTTGAATATTAAATAGAAGGGAGGGGAGTGACAAGGGAAACCACTGGTATTCGAACAAAAGGTACAGACACTCAGACAAACAAAATTATTACAAATAGATAAAAAAGGATCTAAGGTGTATTCGCTAACGGTACAGTATGAACAGTAACGGAATGAAGTGATCAACAGTAATGGATACTAGTAGAGATCCAGGTGGGTAAAACGACGTCTACCGTTCTAAAGTGAGAAAAGATACCGACTCATTATGGGGTAACGTATATACATGGCTTAGAAGAAATAGGTAAGTAGACAACTACCTGTGAAATAACATTTATCACGACGTTCGTGAAAAAGTTTCATACCAAAAGAGTCGTATGTACGGGTCCTCACACTGACGTCCCAGTAAACCATCAAGGTAAAAATCAAAAAATTCCTGGGAGGTATGACAAGAGGGATCACCGACATGGTTAAATGTGACGGTGGTTATCACATTCTCCCAAGGGAGAAGAGGTGTGGGAGAGGTCGTAAATAATGGACAGCCCCGGAACTCAAGATAGGGACCTGCCCTTGATCTAGGGTGTACGGTGTTGGTTCTGGACCACGTCGGTTTATTTATCTATTTTGTTAAAAAAATTAGTCAAAGAATTTGTAACCTCCAACCATGACCATTACAAGATCATTAGAGAATTCGTCTTTCCGTCGAGACGTCTACCAAAGTGTTCACGTATAAAGGATGCATACACAAAATTGAAAACATTTTTTAACACCTTATCTCGTATGTATATTTCCTCCTAGATCTTTACATGCCATATTTTTCATTAAGAGGGTTGTGGACTTATTTGTCGTGGGTTAGGTCCTCGTTCTGGTGGGGGCTATAAGGGAGGGATGAGGAGTTTTGACGTTGTCAACGGAGGAAAAAATGTGTTCAATAAAAAACAAATACGGAAACATACGTAGACTTTACGGAATTTCTTTCGAAAAGGTTTCATTCACATCACGTCACCTTCTCGAGCCTGAAGTCTCAGTCTTTCTGGTCCAAAATTTGGGGTCGAGTCTACCATTTCTTAGACGGACGTTACGTCCTCTGGACCTAAGCTAAGGACCCAGGTCTTTTAGGGGACGTCTCCTTTTACCGACGGGTGAGGTCATAAGAACGGACCCCTTAGGGTACCTGTCTCCTCGGACGCAAATCAACGAATCAGCACAGGTTGAGAGCACACTGGGGTACCTGATATCGGGCAGTCCGAGAAGACAGGTACCTCGAAGAGGTCCGTCCTTATTACCTCACCCAACGGTACGGGAGGAGGTCCCCTAGAAGGGTTGGGTCCCTAGCTTGGGTCCAGAGGGTGTAACCTCCGTGTGAGAAATGGTAAACTAGGTGGTCCCTTCGGGTACCCCAGTGTTTCTCAACCTGTGCTGAGTCGCTAATTGTGTGGACGAGGAATGATCTTCACCCTGGAACCCGTTGAGTAAAGGGGAGGGGGTCCGAAAAGGAGTAGACGGGTTTGTGGACGTCGTTGACGGGTGTGGAGGGTCCTAACAGAATTCCTAAGTTTAGTGTTTGAGGTGTGACTAAGTTGTTTAAATAACTCTGGAGAACCCTGGATTCGGGACATCTTTTGTCTTTACTTAGTCGAAAGTGTGAGTCCTTTGAGTACCAACCTTTGAATTGATATTTTTGTTGTGTCGGTGATTCACGAAACCTAACCCCTCCCTATATTCCTCCTACATCACAAATATTTAGACCTTAGCTTGTGATTAGCGGTTCTCTCCATCCTCACCCCGCCCCGGAGGGTGCGTCTCTACTCGAACCTTGGTAGATCTTTCCCAGAACGGTGCCTGTACCGGTGCGCGGGTGTCCAGAGACCTCGAGTGACGTCCGACCGGGTGACGTCCCTGCACATCTGGTGGAATGGTAGCCCGACGCCTCTCGTTTCGTCGTCGCAGAAAGACTGTGACCACGGGTCCGCCGGTCGGCTTTGGTCCAGGACCTCACCATACCCTAGGGGCCCTCGGGTCGTGACCCGCTACATCACTCGCACCTTCGCCTCGCCCAGTGGACCCACTTCCTCTCTCCGTCCATCGTCAAAGGTGACCACCTTTCGACCTTCTGTGACCCTGGAGGTTGTGCCTCCCCTAGCGTTCCGTAGGTCGGTAGTGATGGTTGTAACATTTTCTGTGAGAACCCGGACCCCCCACCTCGTTCAACTGTGTAATACACTTTTACTTCAGCGAGTCGGCACAGGCTGAGAAACGCTGGGGCATCTGACATCGGATGGTCCGAGGAGACAGGTACCCTAAAACAGGTCCGTTATCATGACCTCACCTAACGGTAAAAGGAAGAGGTCCCCTAGAAGGGTTGGGTCCCGAGTTTGGGCCCAGAGGGCGTAACATCTGTCTGTGAAATGGTAGACTCGGTGTTTTTGTTCATTGACTGATATAGCGACAGTCAGTTTCGGTACTCCTTGAGTTTTCCCGTAGTACATATAGCATAGTATTTATAGGTTGCTCTTCACTGAGTCTGATTTTCTTCTCTTACTAGATGTTGTCTTCCCACTCTATTTTATCTTAATTCCTCAGTTGGTTTATAAAGACTTTTCCTGGTCTACCATTTATAAAAGTCAAAACACCCGGTACGACGTTTATGAGTTGAGACGGTTAGATCGTGGTACCGTAGGCGACTAGTGTACATTTGTTTGTCTTTCACTTTCACTTCAGCGAGTCAGCACAGGCTGAGAAACGCTGGGGTACCCGACATCAGGCGGTCCGAGGAGACAGGTACCCTAAAAGGTCCGTTATCAGGATCTCACCTAACGGTAAAGGAAGAGGTCCCCTAGAAGGGTTGGGTCCCTAGCTTGGGCCCAGAGGGCGTAACATCTGTCTACGAAATGGCAGACTCGGTGGTCCCTTCAGTTTTTGTTTGTCTCGACACAAGGTTATTTTGAAATAATTTTTTTTTTTTGTTTGGACAGTCACCCGGAGTAAACTGTCCGACTCCCCTCCCTCGATATGAAACGGGGGTCCAATCTACTTGGACTGGTTCATTTCATCCTGGGACTCATCCCTTGATATGTCTTTTGATTGTCCATTGTATTTAGATTTTCTCGTTCCGAAGGTCGTAAAGATGAGAACCCATAAATAGACTTTTTTTTTGACTTTTGTGATTAAGTTCTTCTTTTTGCGTGGGGATACAGGTAACGTCGTAATAAATGTTATCGGTTCTATACCTTCCCGAAGGGTTCGCCGAGTGACCACTTCTTAGACGTTACATATACATAATAATTTATATCATTACATGTATTGTGATGTTTTTTACTAAATGAAAAATAAGATATACAAAAGACACTCTCAAGAAGAAAGGAAACAAGTAAATGATTTGATGAGAGGTTTTGTCGAACCCAAGGGTTCACAAAGGACAAAGAATCTTCGACTCTTTTTCTCTGGTTTTTTCCGCCCTTTGCGTCTTGTCCCACCTTAACACTTCTTTTTACAGTGTTCTCCAGGGTTGTGTTTGAGTGGTCCTATCTGGTCCTTCAGTGGGGGCTTGAACGGTCGCCGTGACTCCTTCTTCGGAGCAAGGGTGTCCAGAGACATCTACGACATCGCTTCGAGCACCCGTCCCGCCGGTCGCACCCCGGTCAGAAACCTGACCTGTGCGGTCAGGTCCCCGGATCGGAACTACCCGGCGCCGGCTCGTCACCGGTTGACCTACTCGTCTCGTCTGAAGCCATTCCCCCGGTGAGGTAAACTTCCGGGACCGACCCCTCTCCTCGGACCACCCCTACTTAGGTTCTCAAACTACTTAGGTTCCCCGTTCCAAAAAGGGGTCGGGGGTCGCTCCTGGTTGGGATCTCACGGTCGGCTTTTAAAGGGTTCCTAGAGAAGGGAGGGAGGGGACCAGGCACCCGAGGTTGGGGGTGGAAGTACACGAAGGAGTGCGAGAGGTCGTCGGACCGGTCGTGACCTGAGTAAGAGAAGCCGTCGAACGAAGGGTGGCCGGAGGACCGAGGGTGACCAGGGACTAAGGACAAGGTCGAAATCGAAGAAGCGTCGGACCGGGAGACATTAGAAGAGATCATCGAGGACTGCTGCCCAGAGAGCCCGGAGTCGACGGTCTCGCGAAACAAGGGCCTTCGGGACGAGAACGACCGCGAACTTCCTACGGTCACGGACTCTTCGTTTGAAAGGACATTATAGTCCTAAGTCCATACGGGACGGAATCCTTAGATCCTTAGGACTGAGACCGGGGGAGGTTTGGAGCCCCTTACTTGGACCCCTAGGATGATAGGATGAGAGTGTCTTAAGGTCTTAGGTCCTGAGAGTCTGGGGAGGGTGGAGTCCCTGATCAGCAGGAGCCGGAGAGGAGGGCGTCCAGGGGGACCTCCCCTCGGGGATCGGACGGGGGGGGGCGGGGGCGCGGCGGAATGGTCCGACACAACCGCTCCCAGGCCCGCGCCCCGCGACTGGTCCCACTGACGCGGCTAGAGCCGGTCGTCAGCGCGGAGGAGTCCGTAGTCGTCGTCACCCTCCGGGTCCGCGCTCAAGACCGCCCCGGGCGCCCCGTCCCGCGGGTGGCACGCCGGGGGGTGCGGGTCCGCGAGGGCGTCGCGGACGTGCCGGAGCCGGGGGGTGTGGTCCCTTGCCGGCAAGCGGTGGAGGTGGTGGTCGTAGGAGGACGCCCTCCGGTCCCCGTGTGGTCAGTGGGTGGGTCGTCGTGCGGAGAGCGGCGCCCTAAGCGCTGCGACCCTCCCGCGGGTGGCGGACCGGCCCCCAGAGCCGCTTCGGGGTGGGGACTCCGAGCACCCCGCCTCGGAGCGAGGCTCGGCGCAAGCGGTGGACGACTCGCCCTCGCGATCGGGGTGGGGGACCCGCGGCCCGAGGCGGGGGCCCGCTAGGGCGGTCCGGGGCCCCGACTGGCTCTGCTCCGGGGCGGGGCGCGGAGCCTGGGACGCCCGTCGTAAGACCGGTCCTCGCTCTGACCGGCGCGCCCGGGGGCGCGGAACGCCGTTTCGGACGGCCTCCCGCCTGGTGCGGGGGAGGCATTCCAGGCAAAGCCGCAGCGGGAGGCCACAAGGGCAGTCCACAGCCCTGGAGGCCTCCGGTTTCGGGGGGCTCCAGTGTGGGGGAACCCCAAGGAGCCCCTGCGGAGAGGAAAGACTCGGGATCTCCAGGCCGGAGTCCAGGGGCGAGACTCGGGCCGAGCGTCTTACGCTTCGGGGCGGGGGCGGGCTCGCACCGGCGAAGCATGAAAGCCTTCAGGAGCCGAGTCGGCTAGCGCCGGGGCGGGGGAGGGCTTCTGATCCGCAGTCCGCAAGCCTGCCGGAGCCGAGTGCAGCGCGGGTGTCGGACTCCGGGGCGGGGGAAGCCGGCGCCCGAGGGGGAGGGGGCCAACCTCAAGGGCGGGATTCTGGCTTGGGGGGGTCGGCCTTTGGGCCAGGCAAGAGACGAGCCGGCCCGAGTCGCGCGAGCACTCGCGAGGGAAGTCTTACACCGTGGCAGGAGACTGCCTTTGTCGATAAGTGGAGCATTGGTCGAGCGTCAGGGTCGCCTCGGTGGGGGATGCATCGCGCGGTGCGCCCCGAAGGAGGTGGGGGGTACGGCTGGGGGACGCAGCCACAGCAGTGCGGCGGTGGAGTCGCCTCGCCCTTCACGCCCCGGGCGGGGCGCCCCGGCATCGGGACGGAAGGGGGATTTCACATTTGGGGAGCTCGGGCGGGGAGCTTCGCGTGGAGGGAGGAGCCAAGGCCCTGATCCTTTGCCCGCCGAGCGGTGCGACCGGGGCGGGGAACCCCCCCCACGAAGACCCAGGGAGGATTCATACAGGTTTCGGGCACCGAGGCGGAGGCAGGATCTGGACTCTGAGGCGGATACTCGTTGGGTTCCAGCGAAGATGGGCTGATAGAGGCTTCCCTCGGCTCCGACACCGGGGCGGGTGCAGGCCGGCTTCGAGAACCGGGGCGGGTGTTGGCTTGAATAAGCTGATGGAGGCTTTTTTAGGCTTCGGACACCGGGGCGGAGGTTTGGTGGGGGCCTAAGACCGGCTTCCTTGGAGCTCGCCTCCGGGGCGGAGGGAGACTTTCGAGTCGAGGTCCGGGGCGGAGAAAGGGTCCAGGGCGCCGCCGGAGCCTCGGGCTTCGAAGACCGGGGTGGGGAAAGGCTCGGCTTCGGGGCGGGAAACGCACGAGCGTCGGACCATCTAGGCTCAGGCCCAGGGCGGCGGCCCAGCACGAGAGACGCAGAGCAAGCGCGAGGAAGGGGCGCGTCGGGGCCTGTGGCGACCCGCGACACGCGTGCTGGGACCCGGCGCGTCGAGACGTCCGGGGGGCTTTCTCCGACCCCCCACGCCCCCGCACGACCCGCCCCATCCGCACCGGCCTGGGTGCCATGGGTCGCCCGGTCCTGACGAGCCGGCGGAGGACGGGACGCCCGCCGCGTCTTGGCGCCCAGGTCCACCCGGCCCCACACCTCCGCGGGTCCTTTGGCCCTCCCCAGACCTGTCACACCCCAGTGACGCCTAGCCGCCTGACTACCCCACGCCCCCGCCGCGGCCCTCGGGCCGGCTCGAGGCCCCACCGTACCAGCTCGAGGGCCCACCGCATTGGCGGACACCGAAACGGGTTTCGCCTATACTCAGCACGAACCACGCGCGGGGCCCTGAGCCCGACCCTGACCCCTCGCCCGGCCGAGAGGCCGAAGTCTGTCCTCTTCCTTGGGCTCGAGCCTCTCTCCACCTCCGACCTCTGGACCTGAGGAGACTCCGGGGGAGCTTCTTGCCGTCCCCAAATCTCTCGTCATAAAAGCCTCCGTCACCCCTCGAGCCCCTATTCTTCTCTCCCCGACCCACAACGAACTGGCAGATGCCTCTTCCCCAGCCGTCCAAACCTAAGGACCCAAGAGTTTCCTCTTCTCTAGACCCCCGGACCTAAGAGTTCTCTCCAGGACCCCCACTGAAGGAGATAGGAGTTTCCTCCTTCCCGGACCTCCAGTCCTAGGGACACAAGAGTCTCCTCTCCTCGACTCCCATCCTAAGGACCTAGAAACTGTTGACCCCTAAATCTTCCCCCTTCTAAGGATTTAGGAGATTCCTCCTCCCCGACCGCCGGCCTGAGGACCCAAGAGTGACACTTGCAAACGGGCAGGGGATCTTGTACAGCGGGCTTCTTACCTGTATAGATCACCAAGAAGAATAGAGGTAGGGGTAGCCGAAGGAGAAATTCTTTCGACCACTCAGTCCAAGGGAGGAGTTGCCTTTCATTCCCCCCCACCCGTCTTGCCCCCTGGGGGACCTTTCAAGATGCGACTGTGACACGGAAGAGGGGCGTCCTGGACCCGACTTCTCTACCCCCCGTCGACGACACCCGGACCCCGAGTGGAACAAGTGGACACCGGGGGTGTGAAACGTAAGGGACCAGTGGTAGGAACCCTGGACCCGCGAGTAAGTCCGGGTCGGGACCACTCCTAAACCACCCTCCTCCTCCCCCTCGTGCCTCGCCCACCTCCTACGTTGGAGAAAGGAGAACCCCAGAAAGAGACAAAGGCGCAGTCGGAGACCTACAGAGAACACACGGAGCTCTAAGAGACACAGTGCACAAACCAGACAAAGAGGAGGAGAGGACGGAAAAAGACCCAGAGCAGGGACACACAGACAGGACCGGGAACTGCAGATACAGTACCTAAGTCCTCTCTCCTCCCGTAATGACCCGACGACCGGGGCCCTAAGAGAGAGAAAGAGGGAGCGGAGAGGGGGGAGGGAGGGTCTTTGTTTACCTCCGTACTTCCCAAAGTGGGACGTCGGGGAGAGAAGTAGAGGAGGAACAAGAGACAACGACACGCAAAAACACGTCGAGAAAGCCAGCACAAGTAGGGCATGTGGGTGGAGGGATAGAGACTTCCACCCGCCACCCCCCACCCTAGACGTCGACCTTAGGTCCCCGCTGTCTCCGTTCTGGAGGGCGTGGGTCACGCTGTCCGGAGGACAGAACAGAGTCGAGGACGGTGCGGGACCGGGAGCGGACCTGGAAGAGGATGGACGAAAAGAAGGCGCGCGAGTCGGACGACCCGGACGGGTGAGGGTGCGGGAAGTGGTTGCGGCAGGTTGACGACGACTGTGACTTCCAGTCCGAGGGGGGTGTGGGGGTCGGGAGGGGCCCACGGGCACTTGGTCGGGTCGAAATGGAAGAGGAGGGACCCCTCCGTCTCCTCCGCCCAGCCAGAGAGGGTGAGTGAGGCGGCTTCCGTCCTAAAGTGGAGAGTCGAGAAGGGACCCCATTTTTCCATGGGTTTCGATATATTGACACCCACAGTCACCCACCGACCCGATTTCACGTAGAAACATCGTTCGGTGCAATGTTTTCTTTTTTTTTTGTTTTGGATCGAGACCCGTCTCTCGTGACTCGACTCCCGTGTTTTCGTCCTGTGGGGCAGACCGAAGGGTGCTGGACCCTTCTACCCTCTTTTGTCCAGACGTCCGGGACGGCGTCTTCCTTTCCAACGCGTAACGATGGAAAGTCCCTTACCTTCCCAGTCCGCCGTCACCGCCCGTCCCGAACGGGTCGTAGGACACAAGGGCCCGCCCTCGACTTCTCACCCGTCCTCACCCAATCCTCAACCTCCTTTGGTCTCGGAGAGCCCTGTGTCCCTCGTCGCCCGAACCTCCCCCCGGTCGGCGTACGGCGGTCGACACACGATCGGTGTACCTGACAGGGAGTTTCCCTCTGGCGTCGCGTCCGGTTCGACACGTCCCGGACCGAGTGGGGTCACGCCTCAAACCTGAAGAAGGATACCCCCGGGTTCTCGGTGACGTTCTCCAAAAAGACTTTTGGACACTGGTCCAAATGTCCAAATTTTTATGAAGGAGGTCCACGACTCCCTTGACGTCGTCCTTCCCATTCCCCTCGACTGCCCCAGAGGAAATAGATTCAGGTTGACTGTTTGACTTCCGAACTCCGTCCCGACCCCGGCGAATAGTCCCGGGGTGGTCCTCCGGACCGTGCACCCTCTTGGACCTCGCGCAAAAACACCTATAAATGGAGCTGGTCCCGCCCTACTCCTTCCCAGGACCCGGGTTCCCCTGCTCTCCTCCCGTCGGGTCTTCCTTTTCCTGAACCCATCTAAGCTCCTCCAACCGGTTCCCAGTGCCGGTCCGGGGTCCGCCAGAATAGTTATCTCCCTAATTTTTATGTCCTTATGTTTGGGTTCCAAGTGAGGACGGACGAAGGCGGTAGACCGTTGACTTGGGGCCGACTTCGACCTTCTGTGTCTGGACACCCACAGCCCGGTCGGACCCCACACACACGTCTTCCCATCTCTCGTCCGACCCCCGGATCCTATTTGTATGAGTCGGGTCACCACCTCCGTTTCGCTTTCCCTGTCCGGGTCTCTGGAGTCCCTGCTCTGGACCCCTCGCTCCTTCCAAAGGTCAGATTCGTCGACTACCTACGACTACCGTAAACTACCCTGAAGGGACGACCATTTCTTAGGCGGACGTTACGTCCTCTGGACCCAAGTTAGGGACCCAACCCTTCTAGGGGACCCCTTCCCTTTCCGATGGGTGAGGTCATAAGACCGGACCTCTTAGGGTTCCTGACCGTAAACTACTCCCCTCTCTGGTCTACTTGTGGGTGAAGCCCCTTACCGATTTTGACAAAAGGTGAACCCTACACAATTTAAGCTCCACGGGCCTTCAGTAGGTAGGTACATAATTACTCTTCTCCGTCGACAAAAAGAAAAAAAAAAAAAATTAAATAAAACAGGTACGTCGTGCCGAACACCCTAGAGTCAAACGGTTGGTTCGTAGTAGTTTGGGTCCGGGGCCATCCCTTTCGTGGTTCAGGATTGGAGACCTGGTGGCCCCTTAAGGGATCTCCGTCGAACTACCTGTTCGGACCCCGAACCTCTTCAGGGTGGCCCCGTGTCGTACCCACCATGGATTTCGGCACTTGCCGTCCCCTTGTGCCTTTCTACCTTGAATCTCTCTTTTTCTGGTTCCCCGGGTCCTCCCTCGGGAATCAGCACCAATCTACGAGTCTCGACGGGTTCCTCGTCGCGGAGTCGTGGGTCGGGGTGTCCTGGCGGGCCGGGAACCGGCGGATCCCGCCAGCACTTGCCCTCCACCCACACTCCTCCGGCCCCAGACTCGACAGGAGGGCGTGCGGGGAAGGAGGGTCGACCACTCAGACCGGTCACTTCAAGTCCTGGACGTGCACCGGGTCTCCTTCCTTTACCGGAGCCCGAAGTCGTTCCTCGGGGGGAACCCCAACGACGGCCTGCACGGGAGAGACTACCTCTGGGAGTCGATGTCGATGACGATGCACCCTTAGTACTGTCCACTCGTACGGGTGGGGCCCGGACGGAGACGGGCCTGAGACGACAGACAAGACACAAAGACGGGGTGGGGTGGGGAGTAAGGTCGGAGACGACGAGACTCCCACTCGGAGACTCGGGGTCAGGGACAGAGGGAGAGGACGACCGGGGTCCCGGGGAGGTCTCATCTGTGTCTAACAAGAGACGGAGTCACTGAGAAACATCGAATGACCCTCGTGTGCCCTCTAATTCCTCTTTCTAGCTACAGTGGGATTACACAGACGGCGGGTCCGGTGTTCCTAAGTGTCGCATACTGGGCTGAAAATCAAAGTCCTGCATAAAAAGTAGTGGTAACTGGAGCATCTTCCAAAACTGAAGACATTGTTGACATAACTCGATATTAATGGTATAAGTGGGTGAGTGTTGGTGGAGGTCAAACGACCCAAACTCAGAGAGATGTCTCAACACGTCGGACTGAGGGTCCGTTAAAGTAGTGGAGTTTTTCTTGGGGACGTCGGAAATGGTAGCAGAGGGTTTGGAGGTCGACGGAGGTAAGGGACTCTCGTGACTGAAGGAGACACACAAACGGATGGGACTTGAAGATATTTACCTTAGTATGTCGCACACCAGGAGACATTGTACACTCTGAAAGGTGTAAAGACAATTTCGGGAGACGAGCGAGGGGTCCGGTTCGGTAGTAAAATAGATTTTTCACGTCGTCAGGGGAGAAAAGGCAGTGACAGGCAGACGTCGGGGAGGGACGAGTCACCGACTCCCCAGAGGACTTTTTCGTTTTATTATTAGATCGGGAAGGGACCAGCCCCTCGGATGTCACCAATGGGATCGTACCTCCTTTTGTTTGGTCTCAGAAACCTCTTCCTTTACCGATGGGTGAGGTCTTAAGAACGGACCCTTTAGGGTGCCTGTCTCCTCGGGCCGTCCGATGTCAGGTACCCAAGCGTCTCTCAATCTGCACTGATTCGCGCGTGCGTACGCACGTGTTGCATACGTTTGTTCACCCACCAAAATGTGGTTACCCTTTGTACGTACACCAGTCGTGGGGTAGTTTATTAGAAGGCTTGTGTCGTGATCAGAGAGGACGAGGGAAGACCAACGACAGAGGGTTCCCATCGGTGAGAGACCTGAAGATTCTCGTATCCAATCACAACAGACAAAACCCCGAAATACCCTTATCTGAGTCTATGTCATACACAAGGAGACACGACGGAATAAACGAGTTACCCTACGCTCTGCAACCGACGTGCCCGAACATGGACCAAACAAAAGTACCGACACATCATAAGGTAACTCACCTATTTGGTGTGCAATAGGTTTTTTTTTTATATATATATATATATATATTTCGGTTTGGGTTTCGGGACCAGTCTGGGGCGGGCCCCGGAACGGGGACGTTGGGAGACTAAAGAAGAGTGCGGGGACAGAAGGAGTTCCCTGCGCGACGACGCGAGGGGCAAGGACTGGGGGCCCGGGGGGACGGGCGGAGGGAGGTTCACGCCGGACAGACAGAGGTAGTTCACACGGCCCTGGGGGACCAAGAGTCTGACGAGACAGTCTCTGCGAGGGACTCACAGACAGACAAGGAGAAAGCGCGGTTCGGGGGACAGAGGGGGAAACAGGCGAAAGGGAACGAGAGGCAAGAGGAGAGAGGGACCACGGGGACCACGGGGACCAAGGGGCCAAGGACCGGGTAGAGGGGCGGGGCCCCGGCCGGAGACGGGCCGCGGGGGCGCGCGTGGTCGCAGACTGGCGCCGGCGGGAGGGCGGTGTCCGGGCAAGAAGGCGATGGCGTGGATGGACCTGACCGACCTCGTCGGGAAGGGCCCCCGGCACGGGTCGGACGCCGGGGACAACGCGGCGCGGACCGGCCGGGGCGAGAAGCCGGACGAGAAGGACGAGAGCAGTGTGGAGAAGGGCGACCTCCGGCACGCGCTCCTGCGGAAGATGCGGGCGGGCGACGGGCGGGCGGAGAAGATGTACCAAGGGCAGAAGAAGCGGAAGGCGTACGCGAAGATGCACCGGACCTAACGGCGGCTCACGCCGACGTAACGGCGACCGAAGCCCCGGATGGGGCACCGGCGGTTTCGGGCCCGGCCCCCGCCGGGGTGGGAGGTTACGGGTGGGGGGTCGTCCAGTCCGCCGCCCTCCCTCCACAGGGTTCTGCGCCGACCGGGGTAGTGGCGCCCGACCGGGACGGGGATCGTCCCTCCTCTCGCCCCTCCTCCCCCCGACCAGAGGGTGGACAACAGTCGTCACAGCGAGAACCGGTGGCATCGGGCGGGAGGGGACAGGATCCTTTTGAGGACTTTGGATGCCTAGCGGGGGAGAACACACGAACAGTGGGGGACCCCATACTTAACGAGAGACAACGATCCTTTTCCTTCCACATAAGATCGTTGGGGGACGACGGGGAGACAAGGGTACCTTCACAGTGGTGCCATTGGACCAACAACAACCAACGAGTCCTACGGTAGGGACCCGTCACTCCTCGTCGGGGAACAACGATCCCTTTGGTAAGGGATCGTTGTCTTGATGGGGAAGGACGGACACAACGATACCTTTGTCGTAGGGGATTTGACGGGGGAAACGACCCTCGTTCGTCCGGGAGGGACACTCTACAGTGGTGTATTGTCGGAGACAAAATTTACTGTAAGAGAAATAAATAAAAACCGACGACTCGTGTCCGAAAGAGACCAACCCCGCTCCGCCCCGATGAGAAGCAGATCCCCCCTGTTCGAAGAGGAATGCCACCGAAGAGAGCAACCCCTCGCGTCCGAGTCCTCGACAACGGGTGTCGGAGTCGACGAGGTCCCGCAGACCCCAGAAGGGTCTGGTCGCTACCTTGGGCTCAGTCGGGGGACACAATCGTCCGCCTAGGAATGGGCGGACCCTTCAGGGTCTTTACCGTAAGAGGTGGTACGACCGGAGACCGGCCCCCCTGTGGTAAGAATCATTGGCGGTCTTCGGGGTCATTGACACCCAATTCGAACAACGACCACTTCGATGTGGGGATCGAGGAAGTAGTACTCCGTCTAGTGTGCCGATCATTGGTCCCTGAGGGAACAACGATTCCTATGCTACGAGGACACAAGGACCCCTCCACCGTGGGACCGTCAGTCCTCACCCGGGAGGGAGCCAAGGGACGTCGGCAGGAGACCGGAAGTCCGACCCCGACCTTTTCGTCGGGGAACTACATTTGAAACTTACTGAGGAATGATCCCAACCCGGTAGGGGAGCATCAGTGTCGTCGGTAAGGTAACACCCCCTTCACCGCGGGGGGTGCGTTGTAAAGAAGGAAGACGGTCTCATTGGTTTCCGTCCGGAGGTCAACGATCTCCCATAGGGGGTCTTATACAGTCCGTCCTCGACTTTCGAAAAGATTTGGAAGACCCGGGACGAGAATTACCTTCGGGGCGAAGACAATAGTCTTCGTCGGTCACCAAGTCCGTCCAGTCACTATTAGGGGAAGACGACCCTCGTAACCGTGGCCACTGGGTCCTTGGCGACATAATGACCTCGACTAGAAAGATCTTGTCAGTATACCTGACTATCGGTCCTTTGCGGAAAAGTCCTGCGAAAAAATTTTGTAGGATCCGAACAGCGATCCTTTACGGGAAAGGGATCGTTGTCTCTGGTAGATCCACCGTCCGTCCGGATCTTGTAGAGGGATCGTTGGTGCCTGGTGGAGCGACAATCCCGACGACAAACGGGTCGGTCCCTTCCCAAATTTCTTAAATCTTTCCTGATGAACCTCCGAAGAGACCTATACGACTCGAACCCACGATTCCCTACCGGAATGGGGTTGTAGACTCTGGTAACCGTCCAGTCCAACGATTCCTGAGTATCGAATCGTTGACATAGGGAACGTCTAAAAAGGACCGACAACGTCCGGAGGAAGGGTTCTCTTTCTCTTAGGATAACGACACCTTAACACGTGTAGGGGGGGGTTTTTACGTGGGAGACCCGAGGGGAGGGGACAACGGGATCGTTTACGGTGTCGGTCCCTCGACAACGGACCGGTCTGAGGGGAGGAATCGCAGGCCCCGACCCTGTCCTCGGTCGCAGCCCTCCCCCGGACCGACTCGACGTACAGACAGGGGGTGGGAGCAGGAGGTGGGGGGGTCAGGCCTCTACCGTCGAAGGGACCTCATGCTGATACTCCGGTAGGCGTTGTAGCTGACGATGTTGTGTCTGAAGACGCACTCTCACGCCCTCCCGTACGCCATGACCTTGTACTGCCACGTCACCACCGACCGCGTCATGTATATGTTCTCGCGCGGGCGGGCGAGGATGCACGAGTCCACTCGGGCGGACAGCGCCTCCTGCCGCACATTGATGTAGAGGGTCGTCGGGGCCGCCGCGGGACGCCGAGGGGGTTCGCCCGGAGGCGGGGACTCCCAGTACCCTCGACATCAAAGAACTCGGAGACCGACGCCGAGCCTAACGCAAGGGCTCCATTCGAGCAAGGAGAAAGAAGCCCGGAGGCAAAGACGAAGACATTTCGGCCGGCGCACCGTGTCCGCGTCACGTGGCTCAGGATACCTGAGCTACCGATCTGGAAGACCTTAGCACTGGGACGGTCATGGATTCTTTGTAATTCGTCAACCAACTGGAGACAAGGCAGTTGAGAAAAAAGGAGAGAGTTTTTTAATGGGATGTACGAAACGAAAAAGATCAAAAAAAAAAATTAACTTCATATCAACTAAATGTTGCAACATAAGCAAAGTCTACATGTCGTTTCACTAAATCAATATTATAAAAAAAAGAAAAAAAAAAGAACGAAAAAGGGTGACACGAAACGTTGGACGTCCTAGACTTGGGTGGGGTCGTCACTTTCCCGTCTCAGGATTGGTGACCTGATGGTCCCTCAAGGGCTAGGGGGAAAAAAAAAAAAAAAAAAGTCTAATAAAAGGGAATATTCAATAATGTCTCATGACTCATCTTAAGGGATATGTCATCGTTATGTAATTCAGGACCAACCAATAGATAAAATATATCACATATATACAATTGGGTCTTGAGGGTCAAACAGGGAGGGGTACTGGGTCACAGGGGTTGAGAAGTCGCCCCCATTACGACAATTGGACACAGTGTCCAACTGGACTCCTTATTCACTCTATTTCACAATTTACGTGAATTACACTCGGGACTCGTCGAAAGTAACAGGAAGTGAGTGGACCATTAAGGACTCACCTCTGAAAGACATTTCTATTCTATTTGACTGTTTAAATCTAGAACTGTTTAAATCCTTCATCCTTTAGAACTTCTACTTCTCTAGATCCGAGTCGCTCCAGTCCGGTGAAAGGCTCGTAGGGAGGGAGAAGGGGAGCGACGGTCCACTCCAGTCCTACGTGGCATTTGTTGTCCCTCTAAATCGGAAAAATACCTGTAACGCGGGAGGGGGTCGATGGGGGTGTGTCGCCAGTCACAGTACGAGTAGCAACCCAAAAAACGACAGCACAGGCTAAGAAACAGTAGGGTACCTGACACCGTGTGGTCCGAAGAGACAGGAAGTGTTAGAGAACTTCAAAAGAGTTTGGATATAGGCAGCTCAGCCACTACCGTAGGTCGGTAGAGCAGGAGACGGCGGGGAAGAGGAGGACGGAAGTTAGTAAGGGTCGTAGTCCCAGTATAAACATGAAATTCGTGGGACTGCACGGTCTCCGTTTGGAACCACGGGTACCCGTCCTTGAGTCTGTGTTGGGACCGTCTCGGACGACACTAAACACCCGTGGGCCACCTTCACCCCCAGCCCCGGACTTAGACACCCAGAAGTTCCCGATCGCAAAAACCTTAGTCATTCTTCCCTGGTACCGACCTCTACAGACTCAGAAGCTCCCAGTCCTTAATATGAGGATCTAGGAGTTTAGGAATCCTTCACCGTCCCTAAACTAAGGATCCAGGGCTCCCCTCTCACTCACAACCCCCCACAACGACTCTTCTGTCATCTCTGAGGACCCAGACTCCCTCCTCTCCTACCCCCGGACCTGGGGGCCCAGACTCTCCTCTCCTCCACACCCCGGACCTGGGGGCCCAGACTCCCCCCTCCTCCACACCCCGGACCTGGGGGCCCAGACTCCCCCCTCCTCCACACCCCGGACCTGGGGGCCCAGACTCCCCCATCCCGGGCCCAGACTCCCCCCTCCCCGGACCGGGCCACGGACGCGCCCCTCCGGCCCCAGACGTGGGGTTCGGGACTAAGCGCGGGGCGCGGGGGGGGGGGGGGGGGG
>SJYO01050415.1:51284778-51347382 GCA_006410555.1 Capra ibex
GGGGGGGGGGGGGCGTCCTCACGCACCTGGTACGACGACTCGCGGATGACCGTGCCGGACGTGGGACCAATGATGGACTCGAAGGAGTGGTAGGGCGACACGGACCGTCGGCTCGCGGTCGACCTCAGCCGGGACGCGACCGCGGACCCGGGGCCCCCGGTCTTCCGGACCCTGACCCGCGTGACCAAGGACTTCTACGCCCGGATGCTGATGTACACGTACCCGAAGCACGACGAGAGCGACGCGCTGTGCGAGGCGATGACCCGGAGCCAGATGAAGACGTAGGTGCAGGACCGGGACCGCCGGGACCCCGACCCCGACCGCGACCCGGCCCCGCCGGGGCCCGCCGCCTTCAGCCCCCGGGGCCGGGCGTCGGGCCGGAGCCCTTTCGAGGCCCTCCTCACTCGCGAGCGGTGTGTGGCAGACGGCCAGCTAGCCGGGGAGCGAAACCGGACCCTTAGGGCACTTGGTCCGACGGCGGCGGGAAGGGTTCTTCTCCGGCCTTAAACCGGGCCCTGGACCTCTCCTAAGGGCCGAGACGCGCGACGGACTGTCCGGTTCCGCCCCCCGCGGACGGAGGGACCGACGGTGGTGGGAGCAGGGCTACGAGTCAAAAGGGAGGGCATTTTTAGTTCGATTCACGGGTCTCTCTTAGAGGCAACAGGGACGGAGCCGGACGACAAGTCTCTCGACACAGAGCGCGACGTGACCCCGACCACCCGGTGTCCCGAAGAACCCGCCTACCGGAACGAAACCGACGAGCCACACCCCCAACCTCGGAGCCCTGCCCAGGCCCTCAACCCACCCCCCTTCACCCGCGAAAGACCGGCGAAAGCGAGGTGCAGAAGAGCCATCTGGGCGAGCCTCCCACCGGGACAACCTTCCCTCTTCGGCGCCACGTCTGCAGGACCGGAAGCACCCAAGGTAGACTCGGTCGGTTCCCAGGGGCGCGAGGACATCGGAGGACAGTAGGAGCCCGGACTCTGTCCGAGTCTTACACATTTAGAGAGGGTTATTTCACAGTGTGCCTCTGACACCCTACAGACACCTGCCAGTCGGTCCCACCCCCCTGGCGTAGGGAGGTCGTAAGGCGGCGCTCCACAGTGGCGGGCCCGGAGACACCTGGAGTCGAGGGCCCTCCGAGGTCGTCGTCGCCGGGACTTCAAATGCCCTCCCTCGCCCGCGACGGAGGCCGGTGGACCGGCGGTCCACGCGCGGGCGGAGTCCGGGGCGGGAGCGGGCCCCGCCAGGGCCGAGCCCCCGGGACCTCTGCCTTTGCCTGGCCGCCGGCCCGGTACCTCCTCGCGGGCGTCACCCCGGGCCTCCGGACCCCGAGGCACCTCCCCGCCGGCCGTGGGGTCCGCCGGTCTTGTCCAGCCCCCGGACCTCTTCCAGCCCAGGACAGGCGGACCGCCCCTCTGCCGGACCCCCTCCGCCTCTTGCCCCCGGGGCCCGTCTCCCCTGGGTCCCCGGCCCTGAAGCTCGAGGGCCCTCCTCACGCGTCTGGGTCTCGGACCCTCCGCCTTTCGCGATCTCCGCCCCCACAGACTCCCGACCGTCCCCGGTCTCAGTGTTTGACTTATTCTCCCCTTCCTTCAGGCCTCGAGTCGGGAGTCGCTCCACCCTCGCCGGTGAGAACCCACGAACCTCCCGCCCCCCGCCCCTCCCCGCCACAGACCCCGACCTCCAGGTTTGAGGGCCCAGACCCCCCCTTCCACCCCCGGACCTGGGGGCCCAGACTCCCCCGTATCTTGAGGCCCAGACTCCCCCATCCGCCCCCCGGACCTGGAGGCCCAGACTCCCCCCTCCTCCCCGACCCCCGGACCTGGGGGCCCAGACTCCCCCCTCCTCCCCGACCCTCGGACCTGGGGGCCCAGACTTCCCCCTCCCCGACCTCCGGACCTGGTGCGGGGGGAGGCCAGACTGCCTCCTCCCCGCCCCTAGGCGTGAAGGCCCGGGCCTGGGGGCACCCCCCCGCCCACGGACCCAGGGCCCGGGTAGGTCGCGGGGCAGGGACGCGTCCGGGCAGCGACAGGAGACACGACTTACTCGACGGGTCGCGACGGTGGGAAGCCATGGCTCCGGGACCCCACGACGGGACCCCCCGACTCCTATGACTCCTGCTCCTCCGTACCTCCTCGTACGTCTGGAGGCGTCTGCGGCGTGTACTCCTCGTCGGCCTCGGGCCGCGGAGGGCCCTTGACGGCACCGGGTACCGCCGGTCCGCCCGTGTGTCCACTCCGGGGGCGGTCCGGGCCGGAGGAGCGGCGGCCGACCGGCGAGGCGGGGGCAGAGACCGGCGGGCAGACGGGGACGGGGAGAGGGTCGGCGGGGAGACCCAAAGGAACGGAGGGCAGTCACAACCGCGAAGAGTCCGAGGTTCCTCAGGGTAGACGTCCTCAGGACCACGAGAGAGAGAGGGTCGAAGGCACGGCAGACAACAAGGAGGGAGGTTCGGACTGACGGAGACAAACTTTAGACAACAAGTGAAAAAAAGAAAGAGAGACTCGAAATACAGCCGGAGACGGAGGGTGGTGACAATACAGAAAGAAAGGGGACAGGACGATGTATTAAACGTCCTGTGTCACTTTCGACCCAGAGAACAAGTTGTCAATGATACGTATACCGAGTCGTCATTTTCATTCGGCCTCCGGGAAGGCTCTTGTCCCGGGACCCGCGAGAAGTCCACTGGGAACTGTGACTGGGAACGAGGAATATATTAGACCTGTGATCAGGGCTCCACACCCCTCCAAGGGAGTACGGTCCGTTACGAGACTGAGGCCGACCCACAGGTTGTTGCGTCGAGTCGACATTGTGAGAGATGGACCTCTATGTTGGAGTAAGTGTATTTTTTCTGTGCCAATAGTGAGAGTGGTGAATCCTTTAAGATCCGAAATCCTCGGGACACGATTGTTCTCCTTCTGGTTTATTATATCAAGAAAAATAAAATAGAAGAGAATTGGTGACCTGGAGGTCCCTTCAGGAGCGCGGGCGACGAAATAAGCTATGTCAACTGTCTATCGTAGACTATTCACACTCCACATGTCGCAGTGTGTACGGGAATATACAACGTTTTACCAGTGGTGTCAGCACGATTGTAGAGGTGGTACAGTGTATTAACGACAAACAAAAAGACACCACTCTTGTGAATGAGACACCCGTTGGAAGTTCATATGTCACGGTGTGACACTCGACACTAGTGGCTCGAGATGAAATCTCAGGGTCTTAAGTAAGTAGAAGATTGACCTTCAAACAGGAGGAACTGGTTGTAGTCGTAAATGGATGAGATGGGGGACTAATGGTGGTAGGAGGACAGAACACTCAAGTCAAAAAATAAAGTGAAGTAAAGTAAAAAACTGACAAGGCACGTCGAACACCCTAAAAATCAAGGGGCTGGCCCCTAACTTGGAGGCGGGAGTCGTCACTCTCGTGTTTCAGGATTGGTGACGTGATGGTCCCTTGAGAGTCAAGTCAAGAAAATCCAAGGTGCACCCTATAGTATGTGATACTTTATACAAAGAATAATATTCAGTGTCATAGTGTGGATGGAAAAAAAAAAATTGAAATACTACTATAAACGGCTGTCTTTTCACGTACTCCGTAGTACGTCTCCGAATGTCTCAAAAGGGTTTCGCTCCTAGGTTTACCGAAGGTGGACCCCGTGGGGGGGTAGAGGAAGGGTCTGAAGACGTCTCCTAGCGAAGGAACGAAGAGAAGTGTCGAAGCGGTAGAGACACACGTAGGGACTTGTGAAACACGAACGAGACCCAGAGAGACTTAGCTGGGGACGTCAGACAAAGGGCAGAATCCGAATCGCATCCGCACAAGGAAAAATAACGATGCCTCGTGCGGGTCAATCCCTGCGGGCCGCCGACCCAACGGAGGTGGACAGCCACCAGAGGTAAGCCCCGCCGGCGCAGCGATGCCAAGACAAAGACTGAGACAAGGGGGGGTCTCTCTCCGAACGGTCCCTGGCTCACCGGGTCCCGCGTCCCCGGTGTCCCCGGGTTACCTGAGCCGACTAAGCCTCCAGGTTCCTCTTCCACGCCCTTCCGGACGCAAGGGACGTCGGGACCCGCACCTGCGACTTCTCCTAACCCCCATGCCCCCTACCCCAAACCCGACCGCTGAACCCCGTCTTGACCTGAGGACCGGACTCTCTCCTCCCCGACCCCCGGACCTGGAGGCCCAGGCTCCCTCCTCCTAGACTCCAGACCTTTGGACCCAGGGTCCCTCCACTCCGATCCGGGGGCCCAGACCCCTCCTCCACACCCCAGACCTGGGGACCCAGACTCCCTCCACCCCGACCCGGGGACCCAGACCCCTCCTCCACACCCCAGACCTGGAGGCTCAGGCTCCCTCCACCCGGCCCTGGGGCCCAGACCCTTCCTCCACACCCCCGACCTGGGGACCCAGACCCCTTCTCCACACCCCCGACCTAGGGGCCGAGACCCCTCCTCCACACCCCAGACCTGGGGGCCCAGGCTCCCTCCGCCCCGACCTAGGGGCCCAGACCCCTCCTCCACACCCCGACCCGGCGGCCCAGACCCCTCCTCCACACCCCGACCCGGGGGCCCAGACCCCTCCTCCACACCCCGACCCGGGGGCCCAGACCCCTCCTCCACACCCCAGACCTGGGGACCCAGACTCCCTCCGCCCCGACCCGGGGGCCCAGACCCTTCCTCCACACCCCGACCCGGGGACCCAGACTCCCTCCGCCCCGACCCGGGGGTCCAGACCCCTCCTCCACACCCCGACCCGGGGGCCCAGACCCCTCCTCCACACCCCAGGCTCCGGCCGCCCGGTCCTGGGGTACCCTCGGCTCGGGCGCCGGAGAGACGACGGGGGACGTCCTGTCAAACCGCGGCCGTGGCTCAGGATGAAGAGCGACGACGCAAAGGACGACGACGAGTTGCACGACCGGAGCCACGACTGCCGGACGTACCAAGACGACGGGTGGACCAACCTCCCCTGAGGGGGCCCAGGGGGACGGGGCTTGCGGAGGAGCGGGACGCCGAGGATGTTGGGGCCGAGGGTGCCGGACCAGTGGAAGCGGTGACTCGAAAAGTTGGACGAGAGACCTCTCCACGTACGGACCCAGGGCCCTAGGAGTCCCGGGGGGCTGGGACCACCGGGCGAGGGACTCGGGGGAACAGGACGGAAAGGAAGGCGTCCCAAAAGATCTTACCAGAGGAGAGAAGATGCCCAAGATGGGCGGGGCGGGTGCGGACTGGTAGTGGATGGACACGCGACGGAAACGGTAACCGGAGGAGATGGACGACGAGTAGGAGGTGGCCAGTCGCTGTAGGGACGTGGGTCTCGGGGACCTGGCACCGCCCCTCCTCGCCACCCCCCTCGCGGGAGGACGTATCCGGACGCAGAGAGAGGAGACGCCCCAGGGAAAGAGAGAGGAACTTAACGTTAGCCTAAAATTTTACGAAGTACTGACCGAGGTCCGGCTCCTACTTCTGTCTACAGAGGGAGGACACTGAATCAGATCAGCCCTCCCTTTCTATACTTTGTTTGTTCCTTTAATTAACGTAGAAAAGACCTCCCCTCTCACCGACTTATCCTTCATTTGTCCCCACTAAGTAAGTGAGTCCCTATCTATAATTGACTCGTCTATGATACACAGTTCGTAACAAGATCCGTACACCGTTTTATCTCGTTTTTTTTTTTTTTTGGTTGTCTCAGACCAACCAGGTCCACCTCGACTGTAAAATTGTCCTCTCTGTTCATTGTTCGTTATCTGGTATTACTCACCCACCTGACATACCGTCCAATCTCCCACTACCAGGTGACGGGGCGGGGGCTGGTGGTAGTGGACATAGTTGTGATATCGAACGAAAACCGGGTAAAACAAGAAATACATTTCCCTCTGGGATATATACAACTCTGATTTCGGGTACTCTGAGGGATTATTAACCTTCTCCCTACACCACTTACTATCTTCAACCCTTGCTGAGATCCACAACCCTGAAGGGACCGGCAGGTCACCAATTCTGAGACGGAAGGTGACGTCCCGGCGTCCAAGTTGGGGAGCAGTCCCTCGATTCCAGGACATACGGCGTCCCACGTCGGTTTTTAATTTGTTTTATTACTGCTTACCGAGGTTTTGTTTGTTCTTTTCTTACTGTAACTCTACCCCTCCCGACATCTTTCTCGTCCGAAACCCGTCCCTTATAGGTCCCACGTCAAAACCTAGTCATCTAATACTCCCTTATAACTCATCCGTAAACGTACACACCCCCGACCCGTTTTCCGGTGTCCACCTTTGTTCCTCCCGTCCACCCACGTGAACCCCCAACTACCCCCGACCGTGGCCCCCACCACCTCCTCCTCAGACGTGACTTCAATTTTTAGACTCTGAGTGGTCGTGAGTCCGTTCGGACGTTCTGAGGGTTTCCTTCCCTGATCCCAGTTCTTTCTTTGTGCTGAATTTCTCACACACACACACACACACACAACCCCAGGTCCCTGTGGTCTCCCCCATGTCGAATATCAGTTCATCCCCTCTATTTAAAGTTCTGACTGAATTTATTTGTTCGGTCAGTCGTAAACGCCAAACCCTCGACCATGATGTATTTTTTGTTTACTCTCCTAAACTGTCTGGTCCCTAGTCGTTTAAAAAACAAAACGACCATTTTCCCCCTTCCGGTCCACCCTCCGTCACCGTAGACACGTCCAGTGCACCAGAGGCAGAGTTGATGTCAGACGACCCGTTTCGCCGACACCGTCGCCCGCTCGCTCACCCGCACCGACACGCGGTCATTTTGAAGTAACTGTTTTTTGTTCTGAACCAGAGTCCCGGTACCAAACGGCCGGGAGAAACTATGTTTTATTGCGCACCCCTGGCAGAAATGCACCTCACCGGTCATTTCCCGAGAGACTCCTCCACTGGAGACCCGACCCTTCCACCGTCCCTCCGTCGGTCCACTTGTCTCTTCTGAGTCCGTGAACTCTGTCCCATCCGTCTCCGACACCTCATCCAAGATTCGCCCTTACGGTGCCTAGGAGCATTTTCCTTCCAAGCTCCCCGAGCGCTCGCCCCCGGCCCGCTCTCCCGTGTCCACCTTCGTTCCTCCCGTCCACCCACGTGTGCCCCCACTACCCCCGACCGTGGCCCCCACCACTTCCACCTGCACCTCAGAAAGACAGGGAAATCAAAAGACAAAATCAGGAAAAGAGTCCGAAAGGTCGGGGAGGGATCCAGAAACAGGGCAGAGAGGTCAGAGAGATGGACGGGGAGGACGGAGACCCGGAGAGGAGACTTGGGTCGAAAGGGGTAGAGGAAAAGAGAATGACTCAGAAACAGGGGGCAAGAACGTTAGAGACGGTGAAACCCCAGAGTCAGAGGGGAGACTTAGAGAGAGGTCTCGGAGACAAAGGAAGAGTCTTCTCGACCGGAAGAGAGAATCCACAGACAGGGAGGAAAGGCCCCAGCCAGGAGGTCCAGACAAAGACTTAGAGCAATCAGAAACCGTAGTCACAAACCTACACAGAGGTAGTCCATCGTACAGAGGTTCACGGGACACAGAGTCGCAAGTAAAAGGGATAAACGGGGGATTCTACCCTCCCCACAGGGGGACGAGTGTCTACAGAACGGATGTGAGGTAGAGGGCCAAGAGGGGAGAGAATCGAGCCACAGACCCGACTTCGTCTGCAACAACCGACTTAGTCTCCGGGACTGGGCGATGTCGGTGGCGCACAAGAGGCGGACCTTGAAACCTGAGTCGCCCCTCCAGGTGCACTCTGAGGCGGTCGCGGACTAGGATATACTCAACGTCCACGCGAATCGCCACCCCGGGACGCTCGTGCCCCGTGGGCTTCCCCGCCCCAACTCTCTTACCCGCCCCGGACCCGGTCCTTGCCCCGGAGGTCTCTCAACGACCCGCCTCGAAAGAAGAATCCTCCGCCCGGAACTCCCTTTTCCCGACTTCCGGCGATGTCTATACGGACTGCAGTCCCCATGTCCTTTCTCGATCGAGTCAAGTGTCAATCCTCGTCCCGCACCGGTCTTTTCCGAACCATCTCACCTAGGCTTTGAGGTTTCCGGTCCGTCTTCACGACCCGCCCGGGATCCTCCTCGAACTACACAACCCACCCCGGAACTTTCCCGCCTCAGTCAAAATTTAACAGTTAGGCCTCCCAGAACCTACCCGACCAGTCCTGATATCTACAAGAATCCCTCGGCTACGTTGTAGTCAAGGGCAACTCGCACCTGGGGTCCGACCTAGACCCCGTCACCTTGTGTTCACCTGCAGAGAAGGCCGGAATCCACCTCGACCTCCTTCGCGCTCACGCCGCGTTCCGACGCCACGCCTGGGACCCGGTTGTTCGGTCCGACACCAGCCACGCGGACGACCAGTTGGACCACCACGACCGCGAGGACCCCCGTCGGAAGATGCCGCAGATGACCCGATGGCTCTGGTGACACCCCGACGTCCACACCTCCCGGGACCCCTTCCTTTCCGGGACCCTGGATGGAAAGGTTCCCACCTCCTCTGACTTCGGACTAAGAACCTTAGAGTCTCTCCTTCCTAACCCCAGGCACACAACCACCACCACCACCAATACTAACCTGGCACCTGAAAGTCCCACGACTTCCTTCTTCTCCGACCCCCTCCTATTACCATTCGTACCGGGGACGTCCTGGCGTCTCAGAGAAGAGAACCAGGTGGGAGGGAAAATCTTGTTCGGAGAATAGGTCGCCTGCGGTCATGACTTCGAGCACCACCTAATGGAAGGCAGGTAGAAGTAGAGGCACCGGTTAAAGCACGACGGGTGACACAAGTTCGAGTAACGGGGGGACCTCCCGATGTGGTCCTCAGCGGTCTAGCAAAAATAGGATGAGTCCAAGACCTGAGGACCGCACCCGACCCAGACCGGTTCCCTGTAACCAAGATGGTTTATTCTCTGACTGTAGCAGTTCTATACCCTAGGCCACCCTAGACCTAAGTCTAGGGCTGAGGAGAACAGTGACTCGGGGTCAAAAGAAGTAGACACTTCACCCCTCTTGACACTCGTACGAGGTGTGTCCTCTTAGGCCCGTGTGCCACCCGCGAGGTAGTCACAACTACGGGAAAAAGAGAAAAGGTGAACGGTCCTGTCACAGAGAGGCGGACCAGAGAGACGACCAGGACGAGCAGAGAGAGACCTCATTCTAGTGAACGCCCCCGCTACGCCTCCTATTATTCACGTTTTGGACACCGATATTAATGGTTCTTGAAGGCCACTCCTACGCCCCTGAGGACCCCAGGAACTTCCTTTCCTTCTCGGGCCACCCAAGGTCTAAGAACCAAACCCTCCTTTCTCCTCGAACGCCACGATCTTATGGAAGGGGTACTCCTGTCCCCATACCTATAAATTTTTCTTCTTTCTGGGGCGGGGAGGGTCTATTTCATAACTATCTCAGAGTATGAAAACGTTAAACCTCTGAGTCGACAAACCCAGATGTCCCAGGACTCCAGAAAGACTGGACAAGAAGGAGGGAGTCACGACCCTCTGGGCGGACCCTGTCCTCTACATGTTTGAGGATGATAAACTAGACGATTGGCCGGACCGTCAGTAGGACGAGCAGGTCAAAGGAGCCTTCACGCTTAGGGAGGGGAACGACACCGGGGCGGGGACGGGGTCCGGGCGTCTGGTGCGGGGGATGTCGGTGCTAATAAGTGAGGTGAGTTCGGGGCGGGGGATCCGTGTGTGGGGGCGGCCTGGACCCTTCAAAGCGGGGCGGAGGTCTACCCGAGGGAAGGCTAACCACCCACCCTGCCACTTCCGCCCCTTTGGGCACCGGCCGGGCGGAGACTAACCCGGCCAGAGTGGGACGGGGTGTCCGACGAGACACCGGAGACAGGGCCCCGCGACCCGGCAAAGCGCTCCTGGGTCCTCAAGGTCCACGGACTGCTTCACGACCCCGAGTAGATGCGTGTCTGCCACCAGACCCACCCCTCAAAAAAGACGGGAAATGACGGAAACGAGTTGTGCCACTTCAAGGACAACGAAAAGATGAACTTCTTCCACTCGCCACCCCTCGTCGGAACCCAGACTCCGCCCCTCCATGACCCCGAACCCAAAGACCTAAGGCCCTCCTCTCATGAATTCCTACACTGAGGGCTTAGGACCACTCCCTCCTACGGCCCCAGGGCCTGATGCTCTAGGACTATTCTCCTGCCCAGACCTCCTGTCTAGCGACCTACACTCTCCTTCCCAGGTCCCGTAGGGTTAACAATCCAGACTCCCTTCACCCCCTGCCTGGGCCTGAGAACACAGACTACCACCTTTTCTTGACCCCAAGGACCGAGGACTAACTCCTCTCCCCCGGTCCCTAATCCCGAGGACCTACCACCTCTTCCTCTCAGACCCCGAGTCTAAGGACACAGAGTATAAGGGAAGTAGGGGAGGACGGTCTAGTGGGAGAAGAGGTGGACGAGGGGCCGGAGGGCGTGGAAAGCTCGGAGGTGACACTTAAAGAAAAAGGGGAACCAGGAAGAGGACCCAGACCGGTAGAGGCGGCAAGGACACGAAATATCGTAGAAGGACATTCACACTCTCCATGGCCGGAGAGGGTGGGAGGTGGGAGGACAGGTCCCAAGACTGAAACCCGGTAGGAACTGGAGACGGACAGAGACTGAGGTCCTAGGGCGGAAGGTTCGACACACCAGGTAAGGCCCCAGTCAGCAGGTAGACCCACCGCTAGGGGCTCAGATAGACGTTTGACGGAGTCTGCCGGGTCTTAAAAGAGAAGAAGGACCCATGGGTCCGAAAACGACACGGGGAAGACGACTAGAGGTCCACTCCCGCGATCTGAGGACCCAGACTAAGACTTACAGACTGGACCCCAGGGCGACGGACGAAGGCTCTCTCTTCCCCCAACCCCGGGTTTGAGAACCCAGACGCCCTTCCTGCCCCGACCCTACGAAGCTGAGGAACTCAGACTTCCTCCTCCAGGTCTGGGGACGAAAGATTTTTCGGGATGCACCTTCTATAAGACTCTTGCAAACGCCTCACCGAAGGTGAAATAGAGGCGATCGTAGGACTACCGCATATGTCACCGGGACCGATTGAGTATACCTGCGGAGTAGAGACTTGAGTTTGCGGTCTATGTCTGCCACTCGGTCCGGACCGGGGACCCTTCCCCAGGACCTCTCATACTTTTCCTTGTGTGCCCTCTCTACACAGAGTGGAGGGGAAGATGGAAAGGGAGTCCTCCGCGTCTTATTTCAGAAGGACCGTGTCGCGCGACACCGCGACTCGAGCCGGCTGTCTTGAGAAACTGGAGAGGTCGGACCGAACCCCACTGCAGGGTGAAGGTCGGGGTCTGGACGAGGGTCTAGGAAAAACTCGAAGCAGTTGTAGTAAACCCTTTACTCACTTGACCCCTTCTGGGGCACGAAAAGGTCGGGGCCCTAAGGGACGACTCCGGGGCTGGGAGGTCACTTGGAGAAAGATCATGACATAGTTACTTAGATCATGACACAGTTATTTGGGTCGCCTCCGGCGACTCACGAAAAATTAGAGGCCAGGTCTTCGACCCCGTTCGGAAGTGTCCTGTGTTTGGTTAGTTCACACACCGAGACTCCCGCACCGCCCGAGACTCCCGCACCGCCCGAGACTCTCGCACCGCCCGAGAAGGCGCTCTCTCTGGCGCGGTCGGTTAGTCGCCGACGCAAGTCCTCGGAGCCCCGCCCCCGTGCACTAACTTAGTCTCAGAACCCCTCGCCGCCAGCGATCCGCTGCGGTGCGCGCTAAGAGCCTCTGCCCCCTGCACCCGGGGCGTCGGTCAGTGGAGAGCGATGTCGGGACCCCCCAGCACAGTCCGTCGCGTCTCGGTTAGGCACCGGCTCCTTCCTCGTTGCCCCGCCCCGGACGGAGAGCGGTTAACCTTCACGGTCCTCCACCCGGGCAGCCAGGCGCCTGCCACTCCGCGGTACTTATAAAATGGGTTCTTCTCGACCGTGCAGGCCTTGTTCCTGTTACAGCGGGCGCACGCCGCACTGCTCCGGGCTCAGGCACTCCTCCTCTTTCTCGCACTCGCCTCCCGCGACGAGCGAGTCGTCCTCCACTCGGGGGCCGGGCCCGCCTGCGCCGCGGCGCCGCGTCGCGCGTCCGCGGCCCTCGCCCCGCCGCGGCCCTCGCCCCGCCGCGGCCCTCGCCCCGCCGCGGCCCTCGCCCCGCCGCGGCCCTCGCCCCGCCGCGGCCCTCGCCCCGCCGCGGCCCTCGCCCCGCCGCGGCCCTCGCCCCGCCGCGGCCCTCGCCCCGCCGCGGCCCTCGCCCGGTGGGACCGCCTGGACCCCGGGCCGAGGGCCCGACCCGGACGCCCGGCACGGCTGCAAGGGAAGCTGGAGAGGAACCAGGAGGACCTCCCGGCCTCATCCCCCAGCACTTATTAGCCTCGGGACCCGTCAAGTGCCTTCGAGCCCGGCGAACAATGAAATCGACATGTTTGTGGGACACGTCACTCGAGGACGACAGGGGACCACCGAGTCTGTCATTTCTCAGACGGATGTCACGCCCTCTGGGCCCAAGTTGGGGTCCCAGCCCTTCTAGGGGACCTCCTCCTTTACTGCTAGGCGAGGTCATAAGAACGGACCTCTTAGGGGACCCACTTCCTCGGACCACCCGATGTATGGTACCCCAGCGTTCCTCAGCCTTTGCTGACTCGCTGAAGTCAAAGCGAAAGGGGACAACAAGTAGGGCACGTTTCGCGAACTAAACGTCAGAGAGCCCCGCCAATAGAGGGAAGCCGCCTCTTCACTCTACCGAAGTCTCCTCGGTGTCGCTTCACTCTCACAGAGTTCGGTCAGGGCGACGCGGCCCGCACGGAAAACGGACGTGGCGACGCGTGTTTGCAATCTCTCAGAGAGATTGAGGAGTGGACAAACCAAATGTCGATCGAAGGTCAGGAAACTGATTAGGCTAGCAGTCGTGACCGACCCTCCATCAGTCTCAAAAATTTCAAGTGGAAATAGCCTGAAGGGATCACCGGGTCACCGAAGGTTACGTCCCCGGGGTCTAAGTCAGGAACTAGTCTCTTGATCTAGTGTGTACGATATTTTGATTCTAGACTACGTCGGTTTCATTATAAAAAATTCAAGTGCCAATAGTTATCTTTAACCTTTAGTTTACCCGTATCACTGAGTCGCGGGAAGGACCTTAAGTCTAGTAGACAGGATTATCTACAAAACCGACGGAAATATCGACAAAAGTAACACAGTCTTTACTTTAGGGGAGCAAATGACAAACCTTCCACCGAATGTTTGGTGCGGAACGGAGTGACGAGGTGGGAGAGGGGTCCTTCTCAGTCCACGGAGAAGACCCAAGGGTCGCGGGGACGAGGGAAGGAAGCTCGGGAACGGTGACGCCACCAGTCGTGGTCCGAGTTCTCAGGGAACCCAATGTCGATCCGAGACTTACAAGACGGACACTGAAAGAAAGGGAGGTCCGGGCGTGTCTTAAGGATGCCTTCTTTCGGTCCGTAGTCTTGAGTGAGGGACGTGACCTTCGTCTTTGCCCTCGGGGTCCGTCAAGACCGGGACACCTAGACAAAGCCCTCGACGACCTTCTTCCGTTCCCCCGCTGCTCTCCGTTATCTCTCATACTCCTTCTCTTCGCTGTCCTCTTTCATTCCACCGGAATGGGAGAAGGAGCCCAGTGCCCACCTCGATCCCCACCCCCGCATGGAACGGGAGTCCACACTGTGCCCACCTCGATCCCCACTCCCGCATGGAACGGGAGTCCACACTGATGCCCTCATAAATCCCTCCACCACCCCTAATTTGTTCGATCGCTTGAGTCTTATCACAATCTTGTATCGTACATTCTCCACAACTAATAACGACCCACGATCCATCTGGGGGAGTCCAGAGATTGGACTACACGTTTGGAACTTCCACAACCCTTCACAATTCGAAGAATTTTACATTTAGTCTGCGACAGGGAGTGAACGGGAGTCCCCAAAGCATAGTCTGACGGAGGGGCGGGCAGGGGGGAGTCAGTGACGAAATGGACCGACCGAAGTGCCAAAGAAAAAATAGAGGAGTTTCTACGACGGAAACTTGGGATTGTATTCGTCAGGGGAGGAAGGATACGACCAACAACGACTTCGACAGGAACACGGGGTCTCGTCCCCGTGGGGCCCCTGACCATAGACTTCAGGGTCGTCGACCGTCTTAGCCGAGGACTGTCCGAGACGACCGACTTACAGACCAAGACGGAGGTGCCCTTGGGACCGAGGGACTCTCCCTTGCACGAAGGACAAGAGTGAAAGTGTAGCACAGAGGGAGTCCTCTCCGTTCTCTTTCGGGACCCGTAGGACTGTATGGACCCGGTCTCACGTCGCCTTCGGGTCTGAGTCGGGGGCACCATGGTCGACGGGGGATCCGGCCCGCCGGGGTGGAGACCAGGACCCGGGCTGCTCTCCTAGTTCTCGGCGGACCTGGGCGACGCCCTCTACGCCCTCGTGAACCCCTTCTTCTCTTTCGTGTCGCCTCTGTCACCACCAGTGTCGCGTTTCCTTTTCTTCCGCGGACTCTTTGTCGCTGGGTTTCTCATTCCTCGGAGGAACCGGTTCACCCGTGGTGCCCGCGAGACCGACTCCGTCCCCGAGACCCCAGACGTTCCAGTCCGGGCAAAAACATTGTGGCAACTTGCAAAAGTCGGAACAAGATCCCAGACGTCTCTGATACACCATAAATAATGTTCCGGCGACGAGACCACCGACCACCCGGTAGACGAACGAGAGCAAGTGCAACATATGTAATCTAACACCTGTCGGGACTCCACCAAAGACTCTGGTCTCAAACTCCTCGTCTCCAAGCTCAGTTGTCCGCAAGAACACAAGGATCTTACGGTCTGGCGGCTCACGTCCGACCGTGGGACCGGTCAGAGGAGTGTCTCCTCCCCTACTCGATCCGTCACACGTTCAGGCGGGTCGGCTCCTAACCGTCTCCTCGTGACGGGCAGCTCCGGTGGACGGCCCAGGGTCGTAGGTTGGGGACGGGAAGCTCCCCGACCCGGAGGTCGAAGGGTGTGACTGACATGGGAGGGACGTCCGGAGGCAGGGACCTCGTCGACGCTCGCCTGGCAGACGCCGCCCTTCGCCGGCTCTCCCGCGCCCGTCTCCGGGACGACCGGGCCCACCCGCCGTACCGCCGGGGCCTCCTCGTCGGCCTTCTCCACCTGCTCGCCGCCTCCGCCATGTTGAGCGTCAAGTTGGGGGTCGACCGGGCCGCAGGGGCGGCGGTCCTGGGCGGGCGCCGAGGGACTGAGAGTTCCCCCCTGCCCTCTCCGGCGACGACGGTCGGCAGTATATTTTGATAAATAAGTATTTATAAAAGGTTTTACTTTTATCCAAATGGTTTTTTACAGGGAGTGACCCCTCCCCTCCCCCGCCGGGACCGGGCCCGGGACCCCGCCCGACCCCCTCGGAGGGCCGGGGGGCGACGGTCCCCGCCCCGACGGCTCCGGCCCGCGGGCAGGGGGCCCCCGCCCCGGGAGTGGACCCGCCCCAGCGTACGCCCCTCCCCTCCGCCCCGGCCACAGTGACCTCCAGGGCCAGGAGGTCCATCGCCATGAGTTTCCACTTCGGAAGGAAGAAGGCGACCGGGGTGAAGAGCATCAGTTTCATCTACATCCACGGGACCGGCCCCCTCTTCCGCCAGTCACTTCCGTACCCCGAACCCGAGGCCGGCCTCCTGCCTCCCGGCCGCGAGTCCCGGACCGTCTCAGCCCGCGACGGGCGACACTCGTATCCGGCGGAGGGGCGTGGGAGTGCTCCGAGAAGAGCCCGCCCTTGCACGAGCGGGGCGTCACCTCGGCCGAGACCGAGGTCCGCATACACGGGTTGAGGACGACGAGGAACACTACCGACACGGAAACCTCGTGACTAGTGACGACTCACACACTCCGTTTGGGAGCTCCGGCGTCTCGTCCGCCCGCGGAGGCAGGACCGTACGACGGACCTGTCTGCAAAATAATGTTGGTGCCACCGCACCCTTAAAGACTCCCCGACTGCGGATCTTTATGGGAGGGAATTCTCTCAATGTCGGTTTGCCCGTTCCCTGTCCCGACGTCAGTCACAGGTCCTCTGTGACACCCCTCCCGCCCAAGACTCACTGACCACCCGCACGAAGTCTCTTGGACGTTCCTGCGTTCCCTCAAGGAACAAGTCCTGGGACCGGAGACGACTTCCGATCCACCTTTTCCGTGACACCTTGTGTGGTCGATGTTCACTTTACTTCATGTCGTGTCGGTCCTGTGGTGTACCGTCCGTGGCCGTGAATGTCGGTAGTCGAGCAAATTAGGAGTGTTGTTGACACATTTCCCTCCAGGACAGTGGGGCGAAAATGTCTATTCCTCTGCCTCTGTCGACAAGTGCACTTGGCAGGTCAGTGGTCGATCTCGACCCAAGTTTGGGTCCACCAGACCGAGTCACTTCACCTCCAAGAGTAATGAATAATCTTGCTCTTCTGTAGAGGAAGGTACATCGGCTCGGGGACGGGACGACCCAAACCCCTCACAGCGTACGCGGGACTAGAACCCACCCTCTGTGGCGTAGGGGGTGGGGGTCGACCTTCGCTCCGTCCCCGGTCCGACGCGCCCCGACCCTCCGAGGAACCTCCTTCCGTGGAGCCTCCGACCACGGACAGAGCCGACTGGGTCTCGTCCGGTCCCGCCCCTTCTCCCACCGGCCCGCCCGGAGCGATGCGCCTGAGCCGGGCACCCCTGCCCCGGCTGCCCCGCACCCCTCCCCGGGAGTGGACGAGCTTGAGCAGACACTACCAGAACCCGAGGAGCACGGAGACCTTGGTGTAGTACATGAACCACACCTTGGCGGTCCTGACGAAGAAGTCCCGGAACCGGCGGTCCATGACGCGGAAGCACGGGACCCCTCCCTTCCGCCCCGCGAGTCCCCAGTCCCGACCCCGTCCCACCGTCCGACTGGGGTCCGGGGCGGTGTCTGACTCGGCCCGACCCCGGGCTTTGTGTCGTCGCGCCGAGACTTCCCTTTCCTCCGTCCTCCACCTTTCACGAAAGTCTTTTCGAAACTCCTCCTTTTCGCTGACTAGCACTACTCTCGGCTCTCGTTCGTCAAATCTGAAAGGGTCCCTCCCGACTCTCACCTCCAGTGCTGAGGCACCACCAGGGGTCCCTCCGGACTTACACGGGTACCAACGGCCCCGCCCGCCCGAGGGACGACGACGGGACCTGTCCGGTCGGGGCTGGAGCCGTCGGGACTGGGAGGACGACCTCGTCCCCTTCCTCACCCGACCCCGTCGTCCCCCAACACCAGGACCATCGACGTCGCCCCGTGGGTGGAGTGAGGACGTCGGGCTCCCCCGGGACGCCATGGAGGTCTATCATCTTCTACTTCTTCTCGCAGAGCCACCTGTCCGCGACCATCTTGAGGTGCCACAGGCTCACACCCCCACCGTAGACCACCACCATCCCCCCGCAGCCTGTCCCCAAGGCCCCGTCCATGACGGACACCCCCTGTCCCCCAGTCCCGGCCGGTTCCCGTCGCCCGGCGCCGGGGGAGCGAACGGTGTCCGGGAGTGGCCTACGCGAGGCTCAGACTCCCCACCCCGTACACCACGGTCCGCCGGAGGAGGTACCGGACGACCATCTCGACGAGGAACCACTCCCCGTGGCCCGGGTCGCCTGTGTGCGGGTCACTTTCGCCCTACAAGTGGAGGCTGTCGACGTCCCCCCCGACCCGGCTCCGGCCCCCGCGACTACACGACGAGTCCTCCTACAGACGTCCCGCCACCGTTCGCACTCCAGTGTCGCACGTCGGACGGACCGCCCGGGTGGGGCCGGGGCCGGTGAGTGGAGCGAGTCAGTCCACATCGCACCCATGCCCCAGAAGCTACGGTCTCGACTACCGACGTGCGAGGCGGTAGCTGAAGTCGCTCGAGTCTCCGAGCCCCCGGACCCCTCCTTCCCACCGACTCCGGTCCCGCCGCCCGTCCGGGACCAGGAGCTCCAACCGTGCGGGCGGAGAGGCGACCCCAAGTCGACTCGGTTTCGACAGACGTATCTTGTTTGAGGTCGTTGTGACTCGTCGTCCCTCTTCTGGGCCCGTGTTGGCTCACGGGCGGCTAGGTCCGCGGGTTGTGCACACCTGGGACGACGTGTCGTGGTGTCCTGTGGGGGTTCGGGGGGCGCGACGCCTACCAGTCGCGACACCCTTCGGGGTGGCTCGCGGGCGAAGAGACGCGCGGGCGTGCGGTCTTCCCGGACGAGTGACGGGCGAGACCGGACCGGCCGGGGACGTCGACAAGACTGGAGGAGTGGGGTACGACCGTCACTGCTCCGAGACGGGACGACGAGCCCGAGGGAATGGGGTGTCGCACGACACGCGTGCCCTGGGCTCCCCTGGAAAGGTGGGCTCAGAGAGGACAGTAGAGAGAGGAGTTTTGGAAAGATGGGCAGGGGTGCCGAGTGAGTCATTGGCCTTCTTTGTTTTACACCTGGTCACAGCCCTTGGAGTTCTGAGTAAAAAGAGGTCTCTTCATTTACGTGTGCCTCAAAGGACAAGTGACATGGAGAGTTCGAACCCACGAATGAGACTCGGTCTCTGCCAAGGCTCGTGCAGCACTCCGGGTAGGGTTTCGTCGGGAGTGTGACCTCCGCCCTGACACTCGGGAAGGCAAAAGGCCAACTTCCTTCCTTCCCCGTCCCCTGTCACGTCCCGACCCAGAGGGCTCCTCGGCTCCCGTCTGTGCGGCCGAGTCCTCCGGCGCGGACCGGGCGAGTGGGACAGACGACTTGGACGGGCGGGGCCGGGACCCGGGTCGGACCTATACTCGGGGAGGGGAGTGGGACTCGGGAACGACCCCCAGAGGGGTGCAATTCCGTCCATATGGACGTACCAGGTGTCGTGGGGGACGGGATCGGGTTGGTCTGGGCGGGGTGTCACAGACGTCCTTCCACCCTTCACTCAAGCCGGTCGTGTTTCACCGAGTCTCGTCTGTTCACAAAAGACCTCAATTCTCAACAAACATAAGTTTCCCTTCCTTCGTCACTCCGGGCGTCACTCGACACACTTTGTTGTCGGAGTACTCCGTTCGACCCCGTCTGACTGCCTACCTTCCACTGTCACCTGTGTCCTCACTCCGTTCCCAGGGCCCCTGTCTCCGGGACCGTCCCTCGCCGTCTCGTCGGCCTCGGCTCCACTGTCGCGTCCCCACACCCGCTCCTCGGTCCCCCGGCACGCCCGGCCTCCTCCCCGGGGCCCCGCTCCGCGCCCGGGTGGAACTAGAGCCCACACCGCGACTTGACGCCTCCGGGCAAGTCGTCCGACGGTCGCCGGAACCGGAGTGACTTCGACCCGCAACCCCTCGACCCCCCCAAGTGTCCCTCACCGTGGTCCTCCGACCCAGGGGGACGCAACAAGGGACTCGGACCTCGGTGCGGGGGCCGTGGGTGACCCCGACACCGTGACCCAAGGAAGGACACCTCTTGTCTACCCGCGTCCGAGTCTCCTCCCAGGGCCCACCCTGCCTGTCCCGCTGAGTCTCTAGCCGTTTCAGTATCTCCTTCGCACGTGTCACCCCGGTCGCCACCCCACGCCAGTCGGGTCCTGTCCCTGTGACGAACCCTTGCGCGTAGGAGTCCTCTGGAGGAGACGTCACCGGCCACGTCGTCACACGCCCCTTACGGGTGGGTCTCGGACCCCTCCGTGGACCCCAGTCGGGCGTAGGGGGTTCCCTCCCCTCGTACGAGAGCCCCACAAGGAGACCTTCCTCCTGAGACGCCCCCTTCTCCCGACGGGACTCTGGACCTCCTCACGTCTCTTCTCCTGTCTCTGAGCGTGAACCTCTTTGCCTGCTCCTGGGCGGATGCCTCGATCCGGGACCCTCCTGTGCCCGGTTCCTCTGCGTCTCACGGGTCGTCACACCCCGGGTCCCTGTCGGGGCGAGCCTGCCCCCGAAGACCCCTCCCGGTGACCGTGCCTGTCCGTGTGTAGACGCGCGACCCCGGTACCGCCCCGGCGTGTGAGTGCGCCACGACCCCCCACCCAACACCCCCGGTCCGCCCCCCGGGTCCCGGACCGACGGGCACGACGACGGGGGGCACGACGACTCGCGACGGAGGCGGCCCGACAGACGGTGGTGGCTCGACATTGGACCGTCCGTTTTCCCCAGTTGCCGCCGGAGGTGGTGTCGGGGGGCCCCGGAAGGGGGATGGGGGGTGGCGGGGGTGAATGACCACCGTGGCAAGACGAACGGCCGCGGGGGCGGAGGCGGTGACAACGGGGGTGGTCGCGGAGGGCGCGGTCCGACCCGTGACCCCCCGGCCCCGACCCACGACCCCCCGGGTGACCCCCGGCCGCCCCGGTGTCGGACACGCATCCCCCGTCCCCACGGGCGTGACACCGACCCGCGGCCCGACCGGAACCACGGGTCCCACGAGCGCCCCCGCCGGTGTCGGCCCCGGGGCAACGACGGTCCCCGCCGCGAGTCCCGCCTCCGCCGGCCGACCCCCGGCCCGCCCATCGACCCGCCGTGTCGGCCTCTGACTCCCACGACCGACGACACCTGCCCGAACCTCGGTAAAAACCGACCTCTGACGTCTACCCTTCCTCGTCTCCCAGTCCTGGGTCCCCCGACGGGTGTGTGGGAGGGACGCTGTTCCGGGTAGGAGTCGCGACCGGGACGACGGGGCCGGGAACGCTCCTGGGACACCGAAAGTAGAGGTCGAGGTGCGACTGTTGTGAGTGCGCAAAGGTCGACCGTGGGTCGGGCGGTGTAGGATGGACCTGTTGGGGGTTGCTGTAGGATGTTCCTGGACCCTGGGGTAGACTACCCCCCCCCCTGTGGGGGTGTTGAAGGATGTCCCTGGACTCTGGGGTAGACTACCCCCCTGTGGGGGTGTTGAAGGATGTCCCTGGACTCTGGGGGAGACTACCCCCCCTGTGGGGGTGTTACAGTGTATCCTTGGACTCTGGGGTAGACTGCTACCCCCCCTGTGGGGGTGTTGTAGAGTGTCCTTGGACTCTACGGTAGACTACTCCCCCCCTGTGGGGGTGTTGCAGTGTGTCTCTGGACTCTGGGGTAGACTACCCCCCCTGTGGGGGTGTTACAGTGTATCCTTGGACTCTGGGGTAGACTACTGGGCCCCCCACCCCGCCTATTACCCTTGGTGTTTACAGGAGTCTTACTCCTCCGACCTTGGTCGGACAGGACNTAGACTACTCCCCCCCTGTGGGGGTGTTGCAGTGTGTCTCTGGACTCTGGGGTAGACTACCCCCCCTGTGGGGGTGTTACAGTGTATCCTTGGACTCTGGGGTAGACTACTGGGCCCCCCTGTGGGGATGTTGTAGAGTGTCCCTGGACTCTAGGGTAGACTACTGGACCCCCCACCCCGCCTATTACCCTTGGTGTTTACAGGAGTCTTACTCCTCCGACCTTGGTCGGACAGGACGGATTTTCATGCTGTCCTTAAGACTTAATTTGACAGTGATTACATTGAACCCTTCGACGACCACTGGGGGTGCGGTGTTTCCCCTTAGGCCTCGGGTCACGGTTCGGGTGGGGACGGGGTTCCGGCTCGACGACGGCGGGTGCGAGTGCCGGGCCCGTCGGCCGGGGTGGCAGAGGTCCTAACGGGTGGTGGAGGGCCTAGCGGGGCGACAGAGGGTCTAACGGACGGGGGAGGACCTAGCGGGGCGACAGAGGGCGGAGCGGGGTGGTGGAGGGGTTACCGGGGCGACGGAGGGTCCGGGAGCTCGGGTGACGCGTGGTTCGTCCTGAGGACTCAGACTGAGACAGAGGAAGGACCTTGGTGTGAGCCAGTGGGCAAAGTGGGGTCGAGGTGGTGGGGCCGGAGTCGCACGGGGACCCCTGGTCGGGAGGGTCCTCGGGTGTGAGCGGACGGGTTCGGGGGAAGCCCACACCGTCCTCAGGGGTGACACACGGGGACAGGTCCGTCTCCGCTCGTCTCGGGTGGCCCGAGCGCTCCCCTCTGGACGCCGTGTGTACCGGTCGTGCCAGTTCCGGGTCTCGCGGGGGCTCTGTGGGTTGGGCGCGCCGAGGGCTGGAGAGTGACGAGACCGAACGACCCGGGGAGGTCTCGACGAGGTGGCCACACCCGGGGTCCGGGGGCGGACTCCAGGGCATGAGACGTTCGGGTCTCGCGGACCGGCCGAGGGGCGGTACGAAGGGTCGGGTAGTGCTGCCCGAACAACGGGTGGCGACGGAGTGTTCCCCTCGGAGGAGAATTAAGGGTCCCGGTGGTGAGAGGGACCTTCGTGGGCCGCTGGTGCGGGACGTCGACGCGTCCGGAGGGTCCCTCGTGGCGGTGGACGGGTCGTACAGGGGCCTCGGGGTGTGTTCCCGGGACGAGCCCGACGTCACTCGGGAGTCCCTCCGCGCTTACCAACTCACGGGAACTACCCGGCTGGGGGTCGCGTGGATGGACCGACTGAAGTGACAGGCAACTCGCGGGGGAGAAGAACAGTAGAAGGCTCAAAAGGACTACAAGCTCTCCACGCCAGTCTTGGACGCTCAGAGATCCCGGACTGTCTCGGCGGATGAAGACTCGGGGGTCTAGACTCCGGGCACCCGGTAAGGACCGGGGTCTCGACAAGTCCGGGGTACTCGAAGCGGAGGTCCCCTTGGATGGGTTGGGACGAGGAGCCCCGAGGACACAAACCCCCGGTCGTGGGAGCGGTCGGAGAGCCCCTGGGGCCTTCGTCGAGAGGAAGCCCTCAGGGGGGAGGGGGAGGGTCCCCAGGTCACCGGGTCCGTGTGGGGGTCGGGGGTAGCAGGAGGTATCGGCCTGGGTGTCTCCGGGACTGAAGGCACGGCCGCGAGATGTCGACTCCCGGGTCTCGGGCCTGTGTCCCCGAGGGTCGTCCTGCGAGGGCTCTGGGGCGGTGGTGCGGGGATCGGGCTCGGAGACCCGCTGCGCCAGGGGTCCGGAGTGGCACCACGTCAACCGACCCGACCCGCCCTACCCGCTCGACCTCCACCAGCTTCACCCGCACGACGACCTGACCAACTTCTAGAGTAGGAGGTACACCGACACCGACCCCCCCCTCCACCGCTGGTCGCGGACACGACACCCTCGCCCGCCCGCGCAGTCGCCCGTCGGGGGAGCGACCCGGGGCGGCGGGGGCGTCCGGGCGCGGCGCGAGTGCTTACAGGAGCTCCAGGTCCAGCAGCATCTCCTTGAGCAAGAGGAGCTTCAGCCCCAGGACCCTGCTCAGGTGCATCATGAGCTGCAGCAGGAACTAGAACGCCTACCGCAGGTGGTCCTACCTCAGCAACAGGTCGTACGCGTCCTACCAGAGGTCGTACGCGTGCACCATCGCCACGAAGAGCTACACGGCGAAGTCCGGGAGCTACGCCAGGACGAAGACGACCGCTCGGGCCCGGGCCGAGTCCCCGCCGTCCCGGGGCCTGCGGGGGGTTCGGGCGGGGGCGGGCGGGGGTGGGTGTCTCGGACGGGGGTGTCTCGGGCGGCGTCAGGGGTCCGGGGGGTTCAGAAGGACTCGGGCGGGGGACGGGAGGGCTCGGGTGGGGTCAGGGGCCCGGGGGCTCAGGAGGACTCGGCCGGGGGACAGGCGGGGGTGGGTGTCTCGGGCCCGGGGGATGTCTCGGACGGGGGCGGGCGGGGGGACGGGAGTGTTTCGGGCGGGGTCAGGGGTCCGGGGGTCCGGGAGCTAGGCCAGGACGAAGACGACCGTTCGGGCCCGGGCGGCCGGGGGAGGTCGGGAGGCCTCGGGTGTCCCCGTCGTGTGCGAAGGGTGGTATAGCGACGGTGACCGTCCCTCTCGGTCCCTCGGGACGCCGAGGGACGCTGTCCGGGGTAGGTGGTGGGTCGGTGGGCGGAGAGAGTCACCGTCGGGGGTGGACTCGGGTGGGCGGATGACGCAGGTAACGGACGTCATGTGATTGGGGAGCGGGGGGGAGCGGGGAGGAGCGGGATTGTCATCATTGCTGGTTGGCAAACCCCCACGTATGACGAGTTTTGATACTGGTAGAGACAGTGGTGGGACTGTGGTGTGGGAATAGGTACATGGGGATTCAGACCTAAGTCTTCGGACGGCGTTTCCGGGGTAGCGGAAGTGCTAAACTGCAGAGTCGAGGTCGAGGTTAGGGAGACGGGATGTTCCTGGACGGAGGGAGACTGTGGGCCGGCGGGGACATGACAGGAGGTGGGAGGAGACGTGTGTCTGTCCCCGTGGGGACTTTGTGTCTGGGCCGTCAGGACCGAGAGACCCTGAGCCCGGGACCCGGGACCGAAACAGAGTTTCGTAAGGAGAGGAGTCCGGTTTGGTTGGCAAGGAGGTGCAGGGTGACACGGGTGTGGAGGGCGGGAGGAGTCCAGGAGCCGGGAGCCACCGACCCTCCGGTGTCGCCATCGAGGGGTCGGACGACGGGACCCCCGGAGTCCGAAGTACGAATGGGAGTAGAAGGGGTTTTGGCGGGGAGGACTGTCAGGTGACAAGTGGGTCTGCGGTCCGTCGGGGGCACCCTGCCGAAAGGGGAAGAGGTGTCGGGGTTGAGAGTGGCAAGGGCGAGGCGGGGTGGACGGAGGCCTCGGGCCCGGGACTGAGGGTGGGCGGACGGACCTGGACGGGGACGGGACCGGGGGCGCGAGACCCGGGGGGTGAGTGTAGGAACAGTGGGAAGAAGAACGCGCAGACGTGGCTGTCCCTGAGGTGAAGCGAGAGTTTGACCAGGTGGACGTACAAGTCCCACAGCTACCACAAGACGCGCGTCTCCCCTCCTCTACCAGTCGTCTCAGGAGTGGGGTGCCTCGGTCCCGGGGTTGAACGAGTTGGGGGGGACGGGACTGTGTGGCACTCGGTGACCGGCTGGAGGAGGAAGAGGAAGACCCGTCCCAGGTGGAAGACACGGTCCGGGTCCGGGAGGAACGACATCCGAAACCAGAACCAGAGAGCGAGGTGCTGAAACTTGGCAAGGTAAACGACACCTCTCGCGGCAACCGTCCCCCAGGGCTTCCGCCCTCTCGTCGACCGAGTCCCGGCCCCTCGCGTGTGGCCTCGGGGTCCCCGGCGGCGGACGGAAGGGGTCCAGGAAGAAGAGTCCGGAGACCCCGGGGTCCTGAGGACGGTGGGGGCGGAGAGTCCGTGGTTGGGGTTCGAGGATGGCAGAGTTACTCGAACGCCAACAGATACTCGACGGAGAACAGGAACTAGAGCAACCTACGATGGGTACAGAACTAGACCAGGGAGTCGGCGATCTCCTCCGTTGCAGTTCTGCCAGTCCGCCGGAGTCCCGCCGGACCGGGGGTCGAGAGGTCGGGAGTCGAAGGGCCCTGGGTCGTCAGGTGCGAGGGACAAGGGTGGCGGGAGTCCTGTGTCCTCAGGTCCGGGGGTCGGGGGAGTGAACTTCGAAGAATTAGAGGAAGAAATCTAGTCGGAGTATGAAAAGAAAGACCAAGCGCAACCGACGTAACACCTCGACGCCCTGCCTCTCTTACGTCCGCAGTCACACCAAGACCGACGGGCTGCCGGGAGACGTCGCCTTCTGAGGTCAGAGAGACACCCGACCCCTGAGACCCCCTGGGTGGGGGGGTGCGGGTGGTTCGGTGGGGTCTCGCCGAAGAGATTCCAGGAATCGTGGACCTGTCCGTCCCGGGGAGGGCCAGGGAGAGTCCTCGAGGGGTCGGAACAGGACAAACGGGTAGGGACCTCCACGTGGACCTAAAAATCCGGGTCGGGGCCATGGAAGACGGTTTATAGAAGTTTAACGAGGTGCGGGAGCCTGTGGAAGAACTCCGTCGCCAGTTAGAGTGGACCGTCCCTTCTTTCCTCTGACTCACAGGACGCTCCGTCGTCCGTGGGCTTCTTCTCAAGGCTCCGCGCTCGCGCGCCGCGCGGCCGCCCTTCGGACCATGGAACCTCAAACGCGAACAGGCGGTAGAAGGGACGGGATGCCTGCGCGAGAGAAGTATGAGAGGACCTCTGTCTGCGACGACCCTCTCTCGCTCCTCCTTGTGTGCGAATGAGGGGCCGACTACTCCCGGTGTTTGCTCCGGCCCTGATATCCCACACACCTACCGCTTCCCCTTCTCCGTCATCGATAGACCACGGCCTCTGGTCCGGGGTAAGAGGAGGAGGCCGGGACTGACGGGTCGTGTCCAGACCGGGTACTCTCCTGAGATCTTCAAAGACTGGTTCCTTTATGTATATGAAAAAAGTGTGGAGACTGGGCCCTTCACCTTTTAAGGATCCCGTACTTTGTGGAAGAGGGGGTCTACTGTGAGTTTTCCTAAAGAATCTCGTCCTTTTACCGTGTACCGGCTCAGTCCGACTGACGACCCCTACTCCGGAATCTGGGTCTCTGGTGCTAGGGGGTTTCCTCAGTTCGTGTTTCCACTGGTCTTAGCATTGTGTCCCTCTCTAGTGAGAGGTCTGTTCAGTCCTCTGTCTCTTGAAACGTAGGGTGTCTCTCCTCGACCGTGGCATATGTGTGCCGCTTCGACATTCCCTGTCTCCCCTTCGCACCGTCCTCGTCTGCCTTCCACGGATGTGGACCCTTTTGGTTTGGGTGGCTGGGAATGTCTCCCGACCTGGGGTTCGTCTTCTGCCGGAATCTGGAGACTATTCAAATGAGGTATGCTGTTAGGTCTTTGGTTTCTTCTATAATGATGATTGGGAATCCCGGTTGTGGTGTTTCCCAATCTCCGCACCCCGTCTCTCGTGGTGGTCTCTCCTGGTCCTCTCCGCTCGTGAGGCTGTCTCTACTCTCTCCCGTCCCCTGGAGCCGCCTCCGCCCCGACGGACGTGGGGGCGTCCTCGCCGCCACGTCTGAGTCCCGTGGATTCAGAAGGCTGTTCGGAGGAGATGTGTCTCTACCCGTAGAGGTCGGATGTCCTTCGCTGTGCTTGGGTCTCCCCTGACTCCAGTGTCCCCTCGGTGGTCTTCGAAAGGGACCCCCCTTCCACGGGGAGTCCTGGGCTGGGGTTCGGGTCCTCTCTGCCGCTCGGAGCCCCTCCCTCCAGGGGCGTCTCCACCCCTCACGTGGGGTACCCGGTTCCACCCCTCCGGGGCTCGTCGGGGTTGACGGGTCCGCCTTTCTCGTCCGGCTCCTCCTGATCCTCGGAGCTGGGTCTCTCTTCAGTGCGGTTCTCGCGGAGGTGGTGCCTCTTCCTTGTCCCTCGGAGGCCTTCTCAGGACAGGGGGTCTTGAAAGGTACCCCTCTCTTTGTGGGACATAGACACGACAGGCACTTGCACCGTTCCCGTTGTGTCTTGTGTCGATGTCCAAAACGATGGATCAACTCTAAGGTTATTTTACACGATCGTCGGTGGCCTCCCGGTCGCAGACTCTCGTGTGGAAGCTTGGTCTTCGTCGGGCCCTGCCCGGGTGGGAGGTCTCCCGGGGTGAGACCCCTGCGGTTGGAGACTACCCCGCCCCCTCCGCGCCCCGTCTTTCCCGGTTCGCTCTCCCTGTCGGTCCCGACCGACTGTGCCGTTCCACCCCTTGTGCCCGGTTGAGGTCGAGGTCCTTCCGTCTCGTCGGTCTTTTTCGTGGGTCCTCGAGCTTCGTCCACTCCGTCGTGGACCCGGGTCCTCGAGTGTGGTCCCGGACCTGACCGGTACTCCGTACGTCGTCACTCAGAGTCGGTTGTGGGGCTGCGACCCCGTGAAGGACGACGGGTGCCCCCACCCCCCGGTCCTCGCGGTCTGTCCTCGAAGGCGGGAGACGGAGACGGGGTCTTCGAGGTGCGCGCCCGCCCCTGCCCGTGAGGTCGGGTCTCCCAAATGTGGGGCTTGTTCCGTGACGTCCGGAGTCCCTTCCCCCAGGGGTGTGATTTACCCGGACCCGTGGGTCGGGTCCTCTCCCCGACTACGGGAGACCTCCCCGTTGTCTGACGCCGTCGTCGTCAGGACTTCCTTCGTCCACGGCCCCGGTTCCTCTCGGGCTCGGGTCCTCCTTGGAGAAGTCTGTCGTGGAGGTTCACCCGTCCCGACTCGGGCGCTCTTCTGTGGTGGACTCAACCCCTTCCGTCGTCGAGGCTCCTCCCGTGCATGTCGCCCAGCCCACGAGTGTGGGGTGCTACCCAGCCATGAGTGTCCTCGACTCTCGGAACCGACGCCTCCGTGGTACGGGGGTGGGACGGGGCTCTTCGGGGGGGTCGTTCACCCTCGGACACGGAGTCTAGACGTCCTTTCCGGATCTTTCCCCCGACCTCGGGCTCAGGACTCCGTCTCTTCGGGAGGAGTGTCTTCTCGGGGTCCGACTGTCCCGACCCCCGGGACGGTGGGAGTCTCCCCGGCGGCCCCTCGAGACCCCGTCCGCCCGCACCGTCCCCAGAGCCCCCTCTGCACGTCCACGAGAGTGGCGGGTCTCAGAGATTGCCGTGGGTCCTGAGACCTTGGGACCGGATCCTCTGAATTGGTTTTGTGAGGTAGGTCCTCCTTCCGTGTAGGGGTGCTCAGTCCTCGGATAGGACCCCCATCCCGCCACTCGTCACACGGTCTGGGTGTCCTCGGTTGCTGGTGAGCCCGTCCTGATTTTGAGTGTGTCTTCTCGGGGGTTTCTCAGTGAAGTGCTCTCTGGTGAGACGGCGTGTGCGCGGTGTTCTCGGTTTCGGAATGAGGACCTCTTGGTTATGGTTCGCCAGGGATTGGGACCCCCGACAGTGCTCGGGACCGGACGACCCCTCACCACGACCTTCCGGAGGGAATTGGACCCTCCGGTGACTGTCGTCCTCCGCCTGTATGGTCCAGGACTCCACCTCCCCCAGTAGAGGGGCGACGTTCCGGGTCCTGGTTCCGACCCCCTGACCCTTAGGGTGGGACCCCAGAAGGGGAGTTCAGAGCCCGTAGAATTGGGGGTGTAGTTCCTTCGACCCGGAGTCCTCTCCCGTCTGCGGCTCAGGACGGATCACCCTGTAGTGCACGTCCCGTCTCTGTAACCGGGACCCGTGGTCGTGGCCCCTCCCAGGAATCAGGGTGCCACCCCCCGTGTGTCTTTCCGCGTCTGTGGAGTTCAGGTTGTCACCGGTTACGGTTGTGGTTGTGTCTGTCCTTGGATGGGGACCTCCTCCGTTGTGGCTCTTCAAGGAGTAGGACCCCTTTTGTCGGGGTGAGGCCGGGGGTTTGGGGTGCGACGTGTCGTGTCCTTGGAGTCGGACCTCTTGGAATGTGAGGCTCCCCCGAGGTCATCCCACCAGACCCGTCCGAACTCGGGCCCAAGGTATTGACGAATGTGGTTCTCGCAAGAAATCCTGACCCCTCGAAGGTGTCGGTGTCGCTCCGCGGGTTCTACTTGTGAGTCCCCGACCCCAGGAACGAGAGAACGTCCTAGTGTGGGGTCACTTCCCTGATTACACTTACCTCTGTCTTCGGAGTCTGGTTCCCTTCACTGTCGGCTGTGCCACTCCCGTCACTCCACCCCTTCCTCGGTTTTTTTGGTCGTGGTTTCCTGTCCTCGTCGTTGGCACCCCTCCCCGAACGGGGGCCCGAGTGTCCGTCCCGGACGAATCTTTCTTGCCGCGACCGCGACGGGCGGTGGTCCTCTACCGACTACGGCGTCCCTCTCGCCCTTGAACCCTCCCCGGGGGTTCTCTCCTGGTCCACGGGCCCTGGGTGTCCTCGAGTTCTCAGGGTGGTTCTTCTGGGACTCCGTCCTCACTGTAGTTCTCCTTCAGGTGTGGGCCTCGCCCGGCCCGTCTCAGACCTAGGTCCTCTGTCTCGCAGGTTTTCTCGGTCCCTGTCTATGAGTTCTCAATTCTCGACTCCGGGTTCACCCGCTGTCGCTCCTGTCAGCACTGTGGGCGCCCTCCTTCCGGACCCGGCTCCCGGCACGTTCGAGTCTCGACCCCCTGAACAGTTCGGGATCTGGACCGCCTGAACAGTGATGTCTCCGTCTTTGAACCCGACTTTGAGGTTCGAGACCTCGACCACAGAAGGGAGGTCTTGACTGTGGGGGGGGCTGGGAAGGGGTTTCTCTTCTCACCGCGGGCGCCACCCTCCCCTCGCCTCTTCTCCCCCTTCCCACTGGGGAGAGGAGCAGGCCCCCTGAGCGTCGGGGTGTGGGTGCGCTTCCCCCGTCGGAGCGGGCCTCTGGCGGGGGGGTCGTGTCCCCGACGTCGGCTCCCCACCCCCCGTCCGTGGACTCGGGGCTCTCCCGCCCGCGGACGCCGGTCCCCGCGGAGGCAGGAAGGTCGCTCCTCGGTTATGGCTGCGCCTCTCCCCGCCCGTGGAGCGTGGGAGTGTGGGGTGCCCCCGGGCTGCGCCTGCGGCGCGCCCCGGCCCCAGCCCCCGCCTGGGGGCCCGCGGCGACTCCCCGCACCTCCTCGCCCCGCCCGCACGCCCCCGGCGCGTGGCGGGCCGCCTGCCGCTCGCGGCCCCGGCGCGCCCCCGCCCCCGCGGCGCGGCCGGTACAGCGCTGTCCGCCGCCCCAGCGTCCCCGCCCTCCGCCGCCCCTTCCGACGGCTGCCGCGGCTCCCTCCTCCCCTTCCCCAGGCCGGGTCAGCTCGGACTGCGAGAGTGGTGTCCTCGACCGCGGCGGCGACTCCTCGCATAGCGCTGTCCGCCCCCTCCGCTCGCGGGCGGCGGAATAAGAGCGCGGGGCCCGGGCCCGCGATAGCGCTATCGCCGCGCTTCGCCTTCACCCCACCCCCCTTCACCCGGGCCCCAACAAGACTGCTGCCCCAGCCCCGAGTTCCCTCCGGCGCCGCAGACGGCTTCCGAGGCGCCTTCGACTGGCCCGGGCCAGGTTCTACCGCCGCCGCCTCCTCCGGAGGGGAGGAGAGAAGAGCAGAGACCGCGGCTGGGCGGGGGCAGGGGGCTTATATCCGGATAGTAACGAGGCCGGCGTGCAGCGAGAACGGGCAGCTCGAGCGAGATAACCAAGAACAAACCCTACGCCGGCCGGGGGAGAGCTACTAACCTGTTAGCAACGTTCCGCGCCGCAAGCTAACCGAAGGGCGCGCTCGACGATCCTAACCGAGTGAGAAAGAAGGGGCGGGGCGGAGGAGGAGGGCGGAGCCCCGTGTTGTGCGGTCGCGCTCCTGAACACGCAGTTAGGTCTACGGACACAGCGGGACTAACCCATGCGGGCGGGGGGAGAGCATTGGGTTAACCAGCCTCCCTCCTCGATCCGACTAGTCCCCGCCCTTCAGCAGGCAGTTCAAACCTCGGCAGAAGGTAACCAGCACCCCCCTGTAAGACGGGACGTCAGTAACCGACCAGGTCTTCACCCACCCCTTTCTCCTCCTTCCGTACCTCTCACCAGCAATTTCCGGCGCATGGATTAGCCTTTGTCTGTCCACGGAAGTTTCGGCCCCGGTCCGATCTCCGTGGACGGTTAGTTCCGTAGGGAACCCGCCTCGGTCCGTTCCCGCGGGCCGACAGCAAGTAAAGACAGGCAGGTTACTACACTGCTCACCCGCCATGGGCGAGGACCGTCGCACACTTTGGCCCGTCTCGTCCATCCGAACCCTGGTCGCGCGTAGGGAGGCGGACGGAACAGAACCGGCCCGCCTGGCCAGAGAGTGAACGTGCCGGGTAGAAACTCTGAGTCTTCCTTCCTTCGTCCTCTGTCACGGGGTTCAGTGACTGTCGTGCGTATCGGCGTGACCAACCCTTCGTCGTACCTCAAAAACCGGAAGGAGACTTACCACTGCACTAACACCCTGTCGTTCAGAGGAGTCGTGGAGGCAAGCGAACAGCACTCCTGCGGCGTGTTCCATGTCTACCCTAAGGCACAGGGGGGTGGTACTAACAGCGGATGACCAGGAAGTGTAGAGTCGAGCCACCCGAAGAGAACTTCCCTTTTGAAGGACTGGAGGGCAAGACTCGCCAGGGTACTCGGGACAAGTAATCTTGGATGAGAACGCTCATGCGGTAGGAAAAGGATTACCAAACTCAGAAGAGAGTCATCTTTCGTAAGTCATTGGTAAACGACTTACTTATGTACCTACCTATACCCCTTACTGAACACCAATTCTGAACGATCCATGGCCACGAAGACGTTTGGTCCTCCGTAAACGGGACCCGGTGTGTCACCTCTACCCTTCAGTCCACCTCCTCCTTTCAATCCCTTGAGGTCCCCTCTACGGCCACTCTTGTAACCTTAGTGGACGCCGTTCCGTCCGTGACGAAAGTCCAAGTAGGTCCGGACCCCTCACTTCGGACGACGACGACGACGACGACGACGACGACGACGACGACGACGACGACGACGATTCAGTGAAGTTAGCACAGACTGAGACACGTTGGGGTATCTGCCGTCGGGTGGTCTGAAGGGGTGGGGACCCTAAGGGGTCCGTTCTTGTGACTTCACCCAACGGTAACAGAAGAGGTTACGTACTTTCACTTCAGCGAGTCAGCACGGGCTGAGAATCGCTGGGGTACCTGACGTCGGATGGTCCGAGGAGACAGGTACCTAAAAGGTCCGTTCTCATGACCTCACCCCACGGTAACGGAAGAGGCCCCTCACTTCGGATCCCTAGAGATAAAAATGTTTGAAGGACCGACTAGTGATCTTAACTCCAATAACTAGGTATTGTCGCAACAATAAGTTGTACACCAGGGACCTACCTCATCACTGAAATTCTTCCGAATTTTTAGGGAACCCCTAAACAGTCTACGTTTAAGACTAAGTCCTCCAGGGTCCGGGACGAAAGATTCCAAGGGTCCACTACCACTACCGGGTGACAAGTGTGATCCCGTTACCAAGAGTTTGAACCGACGTGGACCCCTGAATTTTGTTAAGTCTATGAGTCCGGAACGAGATCTGGCTAATTTAGTTCTCAAAGAGCCCTACCCTTGGTCTGTACCATTAAGTCTGAGACTCCTACTAAGGTTGTACGACGATTGGACCATCTCTTGAAAGATCTCATCGTCAAAAGTTTCACAATCAGGGGCGTAACCGTCGTTACTTGTGGTGGACGCTTCAACAATTTTTCAGCACGCAAGCTCGGGCTGCTATCTGACACACGAAGGGACCGCCGAGCCGTCCCTTCTCAGTAGACACCCACGTCGTCTGCGTCCAAGCTAGGGACCCACTCCTTCTAGGGGACCGTTTCCCTTGCCAGCGGGTGAGGTCATAAGACCCTTTAGGGTGTCTGTCTCCTCGGACCGTCCGATGTCGGGTACCCCAGCGTCTCAGCCTGTACTGACTCTGTGATTTGTGTGTGTCTGGTCGACTTAGTTTGAGAGGAAGGCCCACTAGGACTTCGCACGATTTGAACCTCTTTGATTCTCCTACGTCCCGACAGTCCGGTCCACTGACTCTAAGGAACTCTGAGCGTGGAGGTACGGGGACAGGTGACCAAGTTGCCAAGTCAGACCGACCCAACCCCCTCCCTGCCCCTGAGACTGTCCACCGGGAAGGGGCCGTCTGGGTGTCCGTCTCCAGCAGTGAAAGTTCGTTCCGACTAGATGTGTCTAGGTCACATTCAGACCCTTCTGTCAAGACACCGGACCCCAATAGACCGGAAGCCTTTCTTGGAGGGTCCACACGTATGAAAAGTGCACTCCCTCCCCTTCTCATCGGGACCCTACTCCCCTCTGACCCCAGGTCTCTGTGTGCCTCGGGGACCACCACTGCCGCCTCGGGGACCACCACTACCGTCTCGGGGTACCTCTCTCTAAAGTCGGTCCTGGGTTACTCGACCTCTCTCTGGGTCCCTCTTTGACGCTCGCCCTCTCCGGGCCGAGGGGCACCCCGACGAGGAGGTCCCACCGACTCTCACCGACTGGAGCGTCCAGTCGTTCATCGCGACTCCGGTCGCGAGTCGCGTCTCGTCCGCCTGGGACCTCCGTGTCGTGAGACGAATGGACCGTCCACGAAAGCGTCACGACCCACGGGGGTCCCGTCCCGCGGACAGACGGGGCGTGTCCGTCCCGAACCGCGTCGTCCCGTCCTCGCCCTTCAGGAGTCGGTTGTGACCTCATTGTTGTCACCGGGGCAGTGCCCCGGGACTCCGACTCGGGCCACGACTCACGAAGGACTCGGAGAAACACAGGGGTACACACGCGGACCGCTACACTCACCCCTCCGGACGTCCCACCTCTGGTTGGCGGGTCCTACGGCGCTCGTGGGTGCACCGGACACGGCCTTCGACCCCAGAGTCTTACTCGCGCCAAGAGTCTCCCCGGACCTCTACCTCTCCCGTTGGGAACGGGCCCTTGACATGCTCCACTGTCCGGGTCCCACCTAGACCCAAGACGCCTCGGGCTCGAGACGAGGGCTTGGGTCTCGCGACTGAGGAGTCGGTGGGTCCACCGACTGTTTGCGAGTCAGTGGTTCTGACCTAGGACTATTGCACAAAAATTAATGTAGAGAAGGTTTCCATCGAGGAAAGGGTCAATTTCTACTGAGCACCACTCCGGACCGACACACAGACGCCTCCCCCACCGCTCGAGGCACGCCCCCCGGCCGAGGAGGGCCCGGAGTGACCGGCAGTGCGGTGTCGCCGACCGGACCCCGCGGCGAGGGACGGTCGTGGGGGTCGGGGAGGCCTGGGGCTGGGGGAGCCCCGCCCCCGGGGGTACAGGGAGACCGGTCATTGCCGGTCCGCGGGGGGAGTCCACCTGCACTACGGCGAGAAGAGCGGGAACTGGAACTCCTTGAGTCGGTACGACCTCTTCATGAAGACCGACCGGAGGCGGTGGAAGAAGAGGCGACGAACACCCAAGTGTTAGAGGTCCGGGACCCGTCCCCTCCCTATTCCCCGCCCCACCCCTCTGCCGGAGGGGGTCACTCCCTTAGCACCGTACAGTCCCCGGGTACCGGGAAGGACTACCCGGACCCCAAGACCCGTTCGTACACCTCCCGCACGGTCGGGGGTCCAGAGGGGGTGGGACCCTCTAGGAGACACCAAGACCCCACTCGGTCGCCCCTCCTGGACCTAGGGACTTAAAATTGTTCTAGGGGTCCGCTAAAATTTTTGTAGTGGCACACTCTTTCCGACTAGGGCAAGTCAAGGACTTACTCCTTTGACTCAGGGTCTTCATTCTCCGAACGGGTGTCAGGGTCGTACTTGGCGTGGTCGGGGTCGCTCCTAAATGGTCGGTCGAGACCTCCAGACTGTGCCCCGACCACAACTAGGCGTACAGAATGTGGGCCCCTAAGAGTGGAGCGACTCCGACGGGGACCTCCGAGGTAGAGGGAATCAGGAAAGGCCGGGTCGTGAAAGGTGGAGGGTTGTGATACATAGAATGAACAGACTGGGGACTCTATTTGAGGTTCTCCCGTTTTGAGGGGCACACACACACACAGACACACAGGATAAACAGACAGGGGACTCTATTTGAGGTTTTCCCGTTTTGAGGGACCACACACAGACAGGTAGAGTCGCGGACGCTGTCACGGGGGTCTTAAGTCGCCCGTAGGGAGTCCCCACCCTCGTCGACCCGGACGAGCCCCGGTGTCTCTGAGTCACCGGGGACACTTGGCACTGTACACGACCCTTAGGTCTATGTTGGAGCCCCCGAAGAAACCTCGGGGGTCGGGTTTGGGTACCGTCGGGACTTCACCCCGAGTCCATTCCTTCGTCGTCGGGTCCTGTCCCCTTGTGCCGGAAGGGGCCCGGACGACGGAGGTCTTTGGGCCATGGACCTCACCCCACTTCCGGTGCGACCTCCGCCAAGGGCTGCTCGCCAGTGCCTACCACCTGAAGGGTGGCATGTGGTGCGAGACGAAGACGTCCCAGGCGACGCCCCTCCCGTCCCGCGAGTCCCGACACCGGACCCAGACGTGTGGGCACGGACGGGGGCATCGGGTCCGGGGCGGGGGTAGGGGTCCCGGCCGGGCGTGGACGTCGCAGAACCTCTAGGACCGAAACCATCGGAGCAAGTGGACACAGACGGCGTGGGCGGGCGACGGGCTGAACGGGTCTACAGGGTCCGACTTTGGGTCTAGGAGGACCATCCGCAGGAGGAGCTAGACCACCCTCCCCTCTGCAGGTCCACAGTCGGCGGGGAGTCAGTCGGGTCCCGAGGTAGGGTAGGTCCTGACGGACCCGGGACTCACGTCACTCGGAACGACCCCGGGTCCACTCCTCGTCCCCAGGACAATGATGACGAACTCGACTTCCCCACACACACACACACGGACGCGGCACACTTCTTGGCTTTGTCAAAAGTGACTGCTGTGCGTTCGATCAAGGCCGTCCTGGTCGCCCCACTACGAGTCCATCGGCCCCGGACCGTCCGCACCCCGGACCCTTCCGGACCTGTCGCCCCACCTCTTCCACCCCCCTCTAGGGAGACCCCGACCCTGTCTCACCTCCGGTCCCCTGGGCCCTTCTCCGACTCCACAACGGTGCCGGTGTCGTCACCTCCCCTACACCCCCGCGCTCCATCCCCCCACACTGGAGAGGTTTCGAGTACGCCAACCGGACGAAGGCCTAGAGGCAGTCGGGGTCGGCGAGGAAGTAGAACGCCATGGACCCCGCCCCGTCCCCCCAGTCGACCCTTCCCCTTCGGAGCCGGGAAGGGCGGGGTGGACCAGGGGTCCGGGGTGGACGCCGGCGGAGCGAAGAACGCGACGGGCAGCTCCCCGCGCCCGTCGCCGAAGTGGACGAAGTGCCCGCCGCCGAGGACGGTGAACAGCTTGAACGCGAGTTAGAGCAGGAAGTCGAGCATCGGGTGGACCCCTCCCGCCCGACCCCAGGTCGTCGCCGAGGGTGCCCGGACCTGACGGGGGGCGGGGTCGAGGAGAGTCCAGTCATTCCCCCTACGGGACCTCTGGCGGCGTGGGCTCTTAGGTCGACCCGAGAAGGAAGTCCTTCCTGGGGTCATCCCGGGGCAGTCGAGGAGACTCCTCGGTCCGAGAGGGGACCCACGTGTCCGAGTTACACTGGGTGGGACAGGGTGGTCGAGGGGGAGACGCCCCGAACGACCCGAGGTCGGACCGCGACTGGCAGGCGACGAAGTCTGGGGCAGGGGGTCACAGGTGCCCTGAGCGGACGAGAGACGAGCGTCCGGGTGCAATTCGGGAGTGGAGGAGTCTCGTCGGGAGGGCGGAGGGTCCAAGTAGTCAGATTCGAGGGAACGGTGGAGGTGCCGGAGGAGAGGGGAGTCGGAGACGAGCCGTGGGGCCTGTGGGACGTATAACTGGTCGCACGCAGAGGGGTAGCGGTGGGCGGGGGTCGGTCTGACCTCTTCGGTGTCCCATCCTGAAAGCAGACCGGCCCAGTGGCGGCATGGGGCACCAGTCTCTCGGGGCTTGCGACACCGTCCGACCCACGGACCTTTTGGTATGACGTTCCCTATCTGTGTAGAGGACAGTGTCTTGTCCAGACGGGTCCTTCTGTCCGATTGCCTTATTTGTGGTCGTACCGCCGTCACGACCGTCTCCTCTGTCTTACGTCGTCCCTTCAAGGAGGGCGGGGTCGCACAGGTCTCTGGGGCTTCGTCGTTTCTGCAAGGAGGGACAGGGTCCCACAGGTCTCTGGGGTTACGTCGTCTCTTCAAGGAGGGGGCGGGGTGGGGTCCCACAGGTCTCTGGGGTTTCGTCGTTTCTTCAAGGAAGGGACGGGGTCCCCCAGGTCTCTGGGGCCACGTCGTCTTTTAAGGAGGGGGCGGGGTGCCACAGGTCTCTGGGGCCACGTCGTCTTTTAAGGAGGGGGCGGGGTGCCACAGGTCTCTGGGGCCACGTCGTCTTTTAAGGAGGGGACGGGGTTCCACAGGTCTCTGGGGCCACGTCGTCTCTGCAAGGAGGGGGCGGGGTCCCACAGACGATGGACCAAGGACACTCGAGAGTGATGGACTGTTCGCCCCGAGACGTCCACACTGACCCGACCCCTAGAACTTCCCCTCACTCTCGAATCACCACACACCCCGGTCACCCCGGTCGCCCCGGTCGCCCCAGAATTTCCCGGTCTCTTCTTCTCGTCCGTCTCCGTCTCGGTCCCTCTCGTGCGTCTCCGACACGGCCGAGACTTCTGCCTCCGTCCCCGGGGCTCGTCCCCCGCGTCGCCGGGACCCTTCGACCTTTGGCGGCCCTCGCCGGGAGGGCTCGAGCTCGGAGACCTCCTCGTTTGAGTCGGTCGTGGCGCCGCAGTCGAGCCCCTTGGGGGCACCCGGAGACCGGACGTCCTGAGATTCTGGCGTTGGGGCACAGGGAGACCCGGTGACGCGAACTCCGGTAGCAGTACCGTCGTACCCCCTCCCCTCCGGCGGGGCCCACCCCGGGTCGTTGTGGGGGCGGGGCGGGACTCAGGGGCACGCCCTCCCAGAAGACTACTGCCGCGAGGAGCTGTCTGGTGTCTGTCCGGTACGCCTGTGACGGGAGTGGAAGGGGAGGCATGAGAGCACCTTCGACAGGTGTGCCCGACGGTCGCATGTGAACCGCCGGTGGTCGGCCCGCCGAAAGGCAGCGTCTAGGACCCCGTTGTCTGTTCCTCCGCCCAGTCTCGCTCCGTCGTCGGAGTCTCGGGCCCGAAGGGTCTTGACGGCGGAACGGCGGGAGAGACGGGTCGTCGAAGGTGGAGGTGACGCCGAGTCCGGACGTGACTACACAATGTCATTGGGTACTAGTAGCGACCACAGAAAAAGGTGGAGGAGAGGGTAGACGTCTGTTTGGACCAGGTCAAGCGGGTGCATGTCTGCCCCTCTGGCTCCAAGTCTCGAGTCCGAGGCACGGCCCGTCCACCCACCGTGACTGCCTTGGGGTTCGGCCGGGTAGCCGAGGCCGGAGGAACGAGGGCGGGGGAACGTGGGCGGGCACGCCGGGTGGGAGACCGAGGGACGAGGGCTGCGGACAGCGGTCGTTACTCGGACAGCGGTCGTTACTGGGCCCCTGGGCCCCCCGCGAGTGGCCCCCGTCCCTGACGTGCTACAGCGACACCATCTACATCGGCCACACCCCGTCGTGGCTCCACCTGCTCTTCGGGCTGTCGCAGAACGCGACGCGGGGTTCGTCGTACTACAACGTCCGTCCGTAGAACCTCTCCAACCAGTCCGGCGGCCGGTGGGGACGTCGTCCTCCCCCGCCCGTAGTCGCCCCACCGCCCCCCACCAGGAGGCTCGCGACGGGGAAGTGTCCTCAAAGGTCGGCGTCGGGGCTCCCCCCGGGCGGTCCCTCACAGTTGCACAGGGTAGAGCCCCCCTAAGCCTCCCCGAGGCTCTCCGTTTCCCTGCACGGCCTCCGACGTGTCACTCGGGGACCACGTGCTCCTTGGACTGGGGCGCGGACCCTTCGGTGCACCCGGACGGACACGAAGTCCCCAACCAGTGGTGCGGTCGCCGGGCCCACACTTGGTGGAGACCCAAGGTTCTCGCACAGACGTCCACACCCGTTGTGGGAGGACCAGAGGTCCCACCTTTGGTTCCGCGCACCGTGCCAAACGGGTTTCTACACTCCAGTCTCCACCGCCCCTCCCCCCCTTCGTCCTCAAGTAGGAAGGGCGTTGGGACGTGTGCGGACGGAGTGCCTGTCTTGACACAGGGGGTGTCTAGGTGACCGACTTCAGGATTCAGGGGCGGTAGAATCTTAGACCTCTGTCCCGGAAACGTCCCCACTCGGTCCACTCTGCTACGGGGGTCCGACCTGGGGGTTGGTGCTCCTGTCCACGGGGCTACCCTCCCCCTCTGGCCCTGCGCCCCACTGGTCCTCCCTTGGGCCCTGCTGGTCCTCTCCTGGGCGCCCGTCCCCGGTAGGGGGGACGCCTCTCCGGCGTCTTCGTGGGACGAGGGCTGCGGGTCACGACGAGATAGGGCGCCTGCCTAGAGCGGGAGCTTCGGCGCGGACGCACTGACTGTGCGAGTGACCAGATAGTGTGTGCACGGGTGTTCACAAGGAGCCGACTTCCCTGGTCCACGGACCCTCTCCGCCGCCCCCCGCGGGGCTCCTCCTTCCCTGCGTGAGAAAAGGGTAGTCCGACGGTCCCGGTCGCGAGGGTAGAACGCCCCTTGAGACCCCGCGTCTCTCGACTGGGTAGTGGTCCGCCGGGGCCCAGGGGTCGGAGGGGTGGCCGGTGTGGGGCGGCGGGGACGTCGACGGCCCGGGGTCGAGACGGCCGGCGGTGCGACCAGAAGCTAGAGGCCTGTCTGCTCGTCCACCCTCACCCCCGGCGTACGACCCGGGGTCCTGCACATCTTGTGCGGGGCTAAGTGTCCTTTCCCTGTCCGGAGACGCTTCGGTGCCCGCGCCCCGGCCCGGAGTGGGTACTAGAACCGCCGTCACCTCCGGGGCTACTACTACCTCTCCAACCCCCGCTACTTCCTGTAGGCGCTGAGGTGCATGAGCATCTACGCCACGAACCTCCGCAAGTCGAGGTCGCGGTACAGCGTCCGGAGGAGGTCGGCGAGGTCGAGGAGGAGGCTGTCGACGACGGACGCCCGTCCACCCCGTGCCGACCCCGCCCCGTGCCGCCCCCGCCTGGCTTGCTGGACCCGGAGGCCCCCAGGACTCACCACTCGCCGCGGTTGGAGGGGCGGCACGCGCGGGCGCACGCGCACGTGGAAGTCCTGCTAATGATCGGGGCGGTCGGGGCTCCGGACCTTCGCTCCCGACGTCTCGGGGGGCACCACCGCGCGGGGGCGGCGAAAGGGAAGAGACGGCCCCTCCGTTCGACCGGGTCCGGTCGGACGTCGGCCCGAGAACCGTCCACAAGGGAGAGACTTTGCGAGGGGGGTCGAGGGGTCTGGAACGTCCAGAGCCGGAACGGTTGGTCGCTCCGGCGGTAGGTCGACGAGGGGTCCTCGTGGCAGTGGTCGGCGGCACCTGGGACGGGCAAGTGCCGAGCAGGCCAGTCTCGGGACGACACCCCACTGTGCGGAGACGGGAAGAGCGTCCGGGCGGTGTCTCCAACTCCCCGTCCCCCTCTGGGGCACACGGGGAGGAATCCCCTGCGGTGAAGATTAATGTCCGGACGGGAGGCGACGTGGGGACTCCTGGTGTCCGAGACCCTCCTCCGACCGAAGGGTTGCGGCCCCTGGGCCCCGGGTCTCGGACCGGACGTCCTCCACGAGCCGCTTGTGCACCGTCGCGTCGTTGGGCAGGAGGACTGTGATACGGGCACGGCGCCCCCGGGGTGCTGGCTGCTGACAGCCTACCCGGACGGCCCATGCGTGGGGACCCACCACCTCCGCCACTGCGACTGCTGGTACTACCACCGCAACCAGTCCTAGACGACGTCCAAGAGCAACAAGAACGTAAACAGGTCCGACAACGGGTCGAGGACCCCCTCCTCCCCCGTACTCCCCCTCCGGGCCCCTGAGTCCTCCCAGATCTTGGAGAGGACGTCCCTGTCACCGGCGGGGGCAGACGGGGGTCAAGGATGTTCGGGTGTCGAGTTTCGTAGGCGTCAGACGGGGCCCTCCCCGAGTGGGTCTTCGTCTGCCAGGTGGACGTCTCTTGCCCGACGGGGGTGTCCGGACGGCGGGCACAGGTGAGCGTCACGTCCAGACTGGCGCAGAGGAGGGGTGGGGGTAGACGAGCTGAGAGGGTCCTCGGACCCACCACCACCACAGGACGGAAGTACACGGACTGGGAGGGCACCCCCGGACTGGGAGGGCACCCCGGACTGGGAGTCTGGGCCTCGGAGCCTCCGGTCTAACTGGACTACTGGAGAATGTGAACGGAGGAGGGAGAGGGACTTGCGAGGTCCCGGACAACGGTAGAGCCCCAGAACCGAAGGGGGTTAGAGACGAGGGACAAAGGTAGGACGGAGACCGGGTCTCGACTCACTGGGGGACCTCCCAGGTTCTCGTCCCACGAGAGTTGTCCGCACCACCGACCCCCGGGTAGGAGACGCGAGTGGAACTGCCACGCCTACATTAGGTCCCGCAACCCCTGGTCCCTGAGGTCGAGCCCCTTAGCGAAACTCATGAATAGGGCCTACTTGAATACCTACTATAGACCCCCGTGTCCCGCCCGTCCTCGGGCTACTCCCCGTCCGTCTGCGGCGACCGAGGGGGTCGTGGGTAGACGGGAAGCAGGACGTCACTCCCTCGGGGAACACCGTCGGCCCGAGTGTCTGTGTGTCGTGTTTCCGACGGGGATGACGGCCCACGCCGACACACCTAGTCAAGACCAGGCATTCCGCACTCCCGTTCAGTGTGTCCGTTGAAGGTCCAGTGAGAAAATTTACTTTTTTACACGGGAGGAAGAGAGAGGACTAAAAAAAACGACTACCCCTACACCTCCACTACCGACCTCCACCCGTCAGTGAAACATGTCACTTTGTCCACTGTTTAGTCACTCTGTGTCTGTCGGACCCGAGGAGTAGGTCTGAAAGGGTGCTCTCCTTTTATGTGGAGGAACAGTGCAGTGGGAAGACAAGTCATCGACTTGGATGCAAACTCGATTACGTCCCCGAAGTCCCGTCCCGGGACCCTCTCCGGTCGTCCCTTCCACCGGACGCTAGGACGGGTGGGGAGGTCACCCCTGTCCTCTCCGACACCCCCTGTGGCCCGTCCCGACAAAGACGAACGAGTGAGTCGAGCAAGAGTCAGAGGTGACCAGCGGGAAGGGCCATGAGTGAGTCGAGCAAGAGCTAGAGGTGACAATCCAACAACCGCAGGTGCTACTGGGCCATGAGTCCCCGGCGGAGGTGACCAGGGTAGTGACACCCCTACTCTTTGTCGGACCACACCCACACACAGATTCGTGGGTGGGGAAGGGTCCAGGATCGACCCGTTCCGGCCCCTACACCGACCTCACCCCGTGTGTCCCCGACTTCTCCTTTGATCCCTTGTCCACGCGCACAGACGTTTGGAGAGCAGAAAGGTAGGGCCGGTCAGATCTAAACTGGAAGAGAGAGGGACCTTGATTCGGGAGAGCCCCGAGGGGTACGGGACTCCTGATTTTCGGTACGAGGGGTCCCACTACAGACTCCTGAGGGGTTTCCGACTTTCCAGGCCGCCACCCCCCCCCTCGGTCGCGACACAGACAAGGGATTCGACGTGGGACCCCACGGGCCGGGTGCCGAGGGAGAGGACCATGTCGAGAAGAAGGAGTTCAGACAAGGACAGAGAAGTGCGGGACTAGTGCTGCCACCGTTATCATGACAGTGCTCACCTTCCCCTCTTCCGTGGAAGACTTCGAAACCGGACGAACGACTACATGAGGAGTTAGAAGTAGTACTAGAGCCGTTTGACACACCCCTCCTCTCGTCTCAGTCTCGGGTCCAGGGCGGTCCTCTTCCCCCGACGACGGACGCAGTCGGACGGGCCCTGGAGGCGAGTGGTAGAACGACAGGGTGTCGAACCGCTATGAGAACTGACTCAGGGGCCTTTCTAGGTCGACCCAGAGGAGGACGTGTAGGAGCTACCGACCGAGGAGGAGGAGGAGGGGTATCGAAGGAGGGAGGAGGAGAAGACGGCGGAGGAGCTCCAGCCGGTCGTCGAGTAGTCGGTCTCTGTAGGACTCCGGACACCCCTCCCTCCCGTCCTGAGGGGGAGTAAATGCCCCTCCCCCGAGGGGACCGGTCTTCCGGGACCAGGAAGAACTAGTCGGGGTGAACGTGCGTCCGCGGTGTCCCTGTTCCGTGGAAGCAAACGAAACGAGAGGCCGAGGATTGCCACGGACCGTGCAGTGTCTACGAGTTGTTTGTGGACAACTCACACTTCGGTGGAGGGTCTTCGTCCACCAGAGGTGAGTGTCGAGTGGGAAGGGTGGGAGTGAAGTGACCTGTTCTGTGGCGTGTGGGAGTGTGGTTACAGAGATTCCGAATAATCCTTTTTCACGTGGGGGAGGAGAATTACTCTATGCTGGAGAAGAATGTAGGAGGAAAAGAAGGCGGGTAATGTCTCCGGGGTGGGGTGGTTATCGACCCGGGGTTTACCCACTATCTATGGGACTTTATTACGAGAGTCTACAGTCCTGTCGGTCCGTCCCGGATTTTACAGGTCTCGGACTTCCGATTAGTGGACCCCGGACCTCGTCGTGGAGTAGGTGGGGCCCCTCGACATGTCTGACAAAAACACTTCAGGTGCGTTTCGTGACAAGATGTTCCATGTTAGGGGAGTGAGACAGGAGAGGTCACGAAAAACAAATTTATTCTTTAACGAGGAAGAAGGACAAGAAGAAGTCATTCTGTATACATAGTATATGTGCAATGATATGTATTTTATCCATTGGTTGTTTCTGTACGACATATCGTGTCTTCTGAGATGACTCATAGAAGATTATTCGATATTCCCCTTTCTCCCTGACTGTCAGTCACCAATTCTGAGGCTCGACTGTGCCATCCCTCTCACCCACACTAGGGACCAGTCCCTTGGTTCTGGGGTGTACGGGACGTCGAACCGGTTATGTCGTCTTTGTGTTGTGACAGTTAGTTGATATGAGGTTTTTTTTTTTTTTTCTTTCAAAGTTTTTTTGAAATCCCTTAAAGGGTCGTCAGGTCACCAATCGTGAACCACGAATGTGACGGTACCCGGGTCTACACAGACAAATGACATAGAGGTGGTAGATTGTTTTGTGGATCACATACCATCCACAAGTTCTATATAACCCGTTTACCTACTTATTCACTCAATTTAGGAATAGGATTGGTGCAGACCAAAAGAAAGAGGTCAGAGACTTGTATAATAAGAAAAGTAAGGATTTCGTCCCTGTGTTTGTTATAAAGAACGTCGCACCTAGAAGGGACTGAGGCTCTTACCTAGGATAGGACAACGACATGTTGTATACTTGGTCAAACAAATGAAGTTGTGAACTTTAAGAGATTTGAAGATTGTAAAACAAACTACAGGTAGAAGGGATAACTCGATTTTCAAGGTACTTTTGTCCCTGTCACAGGTAAAAGTCGCGGGTCGAATCGTGGACCGTGCCTCATCCACGGTGCTGGAGCGAACTGTGGTGGGGTGGAAAGATCGGAGTCGGGGACGGGGATAGGGGGTTTGGGGTGCTCAGGAGTGTAAAGAAAGAGATTGGGTGAAGAAGGGGAGCGAAAGCCAGAAGTGTGGGAGGGAAAAAATGGTCAAGTTGTGGAGGAATAGGAAGTCAAGAGCAGAAGATCAGGTCGAGGTCTCATCTATCGACCGAACCATTATGCGTGTCGTGTGCGGGACACACATGGGATTCCGCGTAGTGTGTAATGAATAAGTCCATTACTGAACTAATTCGGACAAAGGGGTCCGTTGTGGTACGTTTCGTGATTCTGTGGGTCCTTGCCAAAAGAACGAGGGTGATGTGGGGTCTCTACATTGGGACTTCCGCGAGACTCTGGGAACCCATCAGCCAGATGCTTCCCTGGGGGAAAGAGAAACGTGTGAAGGAGGGGGCGGGGCCGGGCCCTTAGGCTGGAGCGGAAAGGGCAGAGGTAGTGCGAGTGGAGAAGGGAGGAGTGTGGTGCCAGAGATCCTTCTATCGAACGTTTGTCGCCAGCTGCGAGTGACTACTGCAGAGTGGGAGCGCGGGAGCAGCTCCGTTTCGACGCGAGACTAACCGGTGGCGGGGCGCAGAAAGGACCTCGCAAACCTTGTTGAAATAATCGTGTACTGCGATCCGCCTCTTCCCTACTCGTCCCCCTTTCCTTTCCGTGGAATAGGTCGAGCGCCGGGCAACACTTGTCTCGGGCTATTTCCTCTGAGCGGCGTCAGAGCGTTATCCCACAGTCCTATTCTTATTTCCCGTTGACTCTGCTTGCCACCTCGGTGAGTTGCTCTTTCGTTCCGAATCAAATTCGGCCCTCAGCCCCACCGCCCACCTTCCCAATGCCTCGCCTTGGCCTTTATCCTTGATGGCGAGGGTCTTCCGCACCGCCGTCTCAGGGCCTACAACCTCGGCGTATCGGACTGCCCTGCCCATCAAAACGCTTCGTGAATTGGATGCCTCTAACGGCTCCAACCTTCAAGACCCCGGACCCCGAGGGGCTCGTCCTCTCTACCTTGACCTCGTCTCTCTCCCCACTCACTAAAACTCCTTTTGAAGCTTAGCGTTTTCTGCAACATCGACGTACTATCGTCAGACGCGACTCCTGACTGCGGCCCGACGTCAAGGACCGTCAACGAAATCGAATCCTGAGAAGTCCCAGACCCCAGGCATGAGCTCGTAGGACTCCGTCTTCCGACGCCCAGACCGCCTCCGGCCCTGGGGACCCAGACCAACTCCCCAACCCCGAACTCGACAGGTCACTTCTCTAGACCTAGGACCCTTCCCCACCCGACCCTCGGACCTGAAGGCCTAGGACCCTCACCCACCTGATCCCCGGACCTGAGGAAGGATTTGGAGTCGCTCCTCCGTAATCCTCGGCCCCGCAGCCCCAGGGACTCGTGGGGGCTGGAATGTCCTGGTACCGGCGGCACCCGAAGCTCCTCAAGAGCCGCGGCGGTCCGAGCCTCAACCGCGACGGAGGCGAGAAGCCACCAGTGTAGGACCTCTCGCTCGAACTCTGGCTTCACCTCAAACACAGGCCCCCAGACCCGCCGAGGCCCGAGGCCCTCGCTCTACTTCTCCTTCTCCGTCGGGCCCCGGCAGCCGCCGCGGTCGCCCTTGATTTAGCGTCCTTCATGGTCCGCGACCCAGCCGCGACGGCCCTCTAGCTCGTCCATCCACTCACACCCAGGGGGGCAAACCCCGAGGAGACCGGACTCAATCATCAGGAAGGGTCACAGACGGACAGATCCACGGGTCGGGTCGAACGGGTCCACTTACTTGGAAGCAGGTAAGAAGTAAGTAAATCGTGGATCACACACAGGCCGTGGGCCGTTCCGTGGAACCGCCCGACAGAGGAGGTCCTCGAAGGAAACTGTTGTGTTTCGTCGAGTCACGACAGAGTGTCCGCGGAGGCACCGAGGGGTGACTCGACTGAAAAGTCTAGAGTGTGGGGACTGTAGTACGAGTCCAGGACAGGTAAGACGGAGAGACTAGAGAGAGTCGAGGAAGAGGAGATAGGGGTGTCGGAAACGGTTCTGAGTCCAAGAAAGGCGACTTAGTGACGCGATCGGAGGAAACACTCTTACTCCTACCTGTCCTTCGGTCCGGGTCTAGAACTTTCCGGTGCTTGTACTATCGTTCTTCAAACCTAAAAAGGAAAAAACTCTCACTCCCCTCGCTAGTTTTCCAAAGTCTATCCCTCCTTGTCCCAGTCCAGACCCACAAACTTTCTGACAGACAGAAACCAACCTGAGTAAACGATCCCGACGACATAGTTCTCGGTGTTTGCCCAAGATCTTCAGACCCTAGTTCCACAGTCCTCACAACCAAGTGGGACTCGCGACACTCACTCTTAGACGATAGACAAGACCCGTGGGAGGGACCGAAGGTCACCGAACGACCCCTAGAAAGTACAGGGAACCGGACATCCGGAGCCGAAAGTCTTAGTGTGTCGCGAGGAGGACACGAGACACACACACACAGACAGGGACGGTACGACCTAATCCTGGGCGACATATTGTCGGAGTAAATCGGGCTAATGCAAACACTTCTCGAACACAGGTTTATTCCGGTGTAAGACTCCAGGACCCTTAATCCTGAGGTTGTGTGGTAAAAACCCCCTGTTTCTCAGCCTGTGCTGAATCGCTAATTTGTTGTTTTTGGGTCGGGTACTGTCACCACAACCCACTCAAGACCTTCTCCCCCAGTCGATCACATCACCGGGTCCGTCCTCTCCTCCGCCGGACGCGAGCCCATCCTCGTCTCCTCTCCTTCTCCGTCCCCACTGCCTTGATTGCCCTCGCTCCGAACTCGGCTCCGAATCCCATTCGTCGTCGTGCCGTCCGACCTCTTCGTGTAGGTCTCGAAGTGTTTCGTGTCCCGAACGAGTCCTGACGTCTCCGTAAACCAAACTGCCCCTACAACCCTTCCCCTAGACTTCCGGCCCGACTCCCGTCGTCCTGGTCACCTTCACGAGCCTTGTCCCAGGCGAGACCTACAGTCTAATGTATGTAAGGGGACTTCACGTCCTTCCAACTTGGATACGTATGGGACACCGGTCGTCCGGGTCAGGAGGTATTTATGGGTCTTCTGTGTGTTCTGTTCACGTGGCGGTTGTCAATGGTCTGCAAGGATCGTCATGAGAAAGATTGTACCAAAATACCTACACACATCTATCCCTCGACCACTACATTCATACTGACTCACTCACTTTCAGCGAGTCGGTACAGGATGAGAAACGCTGTGGCACCTGACATATCAGGTACCTTAAGAGGTCCGGTCTTATCACCTCACCCAACGGAAAGGGAAGAAGTCCCCTAGAGGGTCGGGTCCCTAGGTTGGGTCCAGAGGGCGTAACGTCCGCCTGAGAAATGGTCGACTCGGGGGTCCCTTCGGGATTATGTTCAGAAGTCAAGTGAAGTCAAGTCAGCGAGTCGGCACAGGTTGAGAAACACTGGGGTACTTAGCGTCGTGTGGTCCGGAGGGCAGGTAGTGGTCGAGGGCCTCAAGTGGGTCTGAGTGCAGGTAGTTCAGGCACTACGGTAGGTCGGTAGAGTAGGAGACAGCAGGGGAAGAGGAGGACGGGGGTCAGGGAGGGTCGTAGTCAGAAAAGGTTACTCAGTTGAGAAGCGTACTCCACCGGTTTCATGACCTCGAAGTCGAAATCGTAGTAAGGAAGGTTTCTTGTGGGTCTTGATTAGAGAAAATCTTACCTGACCAACCTAGAGAACGTCAGGTTCCCTGATAGTTCTCAGAAGAGGTTGTGGTGTCAAGTTTTGGTAGTTAAGAAGTCGCGAGTCGAAAGAAGTGTCAGGTTGAGAGTGTAGGTATGTACTGGTGACCTTTTTGGTATCGGAACTGATCTGCCTGTACACAACCGTTTCATTACAGAGACGAAAAGTTATACGATAGATCCAATCAGTATTGAAAGGAAGGTTCCTCATCCACAGAAAATTAAAGTACCGACGTTAGTGGTAGACGTCACTAAAACCTCGGGGGGCTTTATTTCAGACTGTCAAAGGTGACAAAGGGGTAGATAAAGGGTACTTCACTACCCTGGTCTACGGTACTAGAAGCAAAAGACTTACAACTCGAAATTCGGTTGAAAAAGTGAGAGGAGAAAGTGAAAGTAGTTCTCCGAAAAACAAAGAGAAGTGAAAGACTGTATTCCCACCACAGTAGACGTATAGACTCCAATAACTATAAAGAGGACCGTAAGAACTAAGGTCAAACACGAAGAAGGTCGGGTCGCAAAGAGTACTACATGAGACGTATATTCAATTTATTGGTCCCACTGTTATATGTGGGAACTGCATGGGGAAAAGGATAAACCTTGGTCAGACAACAAGGTACAGGTCAAGATTGACAACGAAGGACTGGACGTATATCCAAAGAGTTCTCCGTCCAGTCCACCAGACCATAAGAGTAGAGAACTTCTTAAAAGGTGTCAAATAACACTAGATGTGTCAGTTTCCGAGACCGTATCAGTTATTTCGTCTTTATCTACAAAAAGACCTTGAGAGAACGAAAAAGGTACTAGGTCTCCTACAACTGTTAAACTAGAGACTAAGGAGACGGAAAAGCTTTTGGTCGAACTTGTAGTCCCTCAAGTGCCAAGTGTATAACGACTTCGGACCGAACCTCTTAAAACTCGTAATGAAATGATCGTACACTCTACTCACGTTAACACGCCATCAAACTCGTAAGAAACCGTAACGGAAAGAAACCTTACCCTCACTTTTGACTGGAAAAGGACAGGACACCGGTGACGACTCAAAAGGTTTAAACGACCGTATAACTCACGTCGTGAAAGTGTCGTAGTAGAAAGTCCTAAACTTTGTCGAGTTGACCTTAAGGTAGTGGAGGTGATCGAAATAAGCATCACTACGAAGGATTCCGGGTGAACTGAAGTGTAAGGTCCTACAAACCGTACTATGGATTATATTCATGTGTATTATGTGTATTTGGTCTAGGTAAATAAAAATAATAACAACAACGAATCAACGAGTCAGCATAGGTTGAGAGACACTGGGGCACCCGACGTCGGGCGGCCCGAGGAGACAGGTACCCTAAGAGGTCCGTCTTATGACCTCACCCAACGGAACGGGAGGAGGTCCCCTAGAAGGGCTGGGCCCCTAGCTTGGGTGCAGAGGACGTAACCGTCCGTCCAAGAACTGACGACCCGGTGGACCCTTACAGAAAGTGGCCCTCAGAAAGCCGAGGCGAGGTAGGAAGTCGAGGGGAGCTGGAGAGAAAAGAGGTGCTAGTGCGTAGAGAAGAGAGGGGATCATTAAAGTTCCGAGGAACACAGGAAGAAAAGTGTCAGAAAGTCATGTTCCCACTGCGACCGTCTCACTCGTGAGAGGGCTCCTGTGGGTGAGATACGGTCCGGCCCCTGAAAGTCGGGTACCGGGGGCGGGGGGGGGGGTGGGGGTTCGTCGTCGTCCATAGGGTTCGGGACAAATTGTCGACCTACGACCCAAGGTTTCTCTGAGTGGTAAACGAGTTTACCTCGACGTAAACTCGGAGACGAGAATCGGGTTGGGGTTGGTCCTCATTCAATGTAATAATGAGAAACTGGTCACGTCTTTGAACTCCGAGTCTCTCCAATTCATTGAATGGGTTCCGGTGTGTCGACCCCTTCCCGTCGCACCATAAACTTGGGTCCAGGAGACTGGGTCCTCGTTAGGTGCGTAGAGGGCACTGCCGGGATGGATTTCGTCGGTGGAGGACGGGATTAGAGGTCGGACAGAGGACCAAACCCCAGGAACTTCGTGAGATAGTGAGACACTTGTTCAGGAGACCAACCGTCCCAAATCCCTCGTCGGCGGACGGTCCGAGACGAGGTCCGGGACCCCTGTCCCCGTGTCTGGAGTCGGGTGACCTCGAAGACGGGACCGCCGTCTCTGTCCCTCCTGTGACTCATCTCTGTCTCCGACCTTCCGCCTCTTCGTCTCGACTCGTCTCGCCTACCCGCCACCCCGAGACCGCACCCTTCACCCCCGGACTCGCCCCCGGAAACTACGTCCACAAAAAGGAAAAAAACCGGTGTAACACCCCGTGTGCCCTAGAATCAAGGGACTCGTCCCTAGGTCGGACACGGGGGACGGTACCTTCACGTGTTAGATTGGAGTCTGGAAGTCGCTCCAGGGACTCACGTCAGACCTCCTTCACTCGGAGTGTCCGTGGACCCCTCCTCGCGTGACTCACGGGGGTCCGGGCCGGCCACGGTCCCCTGAGCTCACACTCGTGTCGCCTGGTTCGTCACCTTGTCCTCTCCGTCACTCGTCCCCTTCGCCGTGTGTGCGCCCGGGACCTCCGGGGCCGGTCAGAGGGACCACGGGTCCCCGGGGTGAGTGGCACGACCCAGGAACCTCGGGTCGACTGCGCACGAACGAGGTGGAGGGGCGTCCACTTGCTCGCCCAGGATTTGTCCGAGGTGGTTCACGTCTCTTATTGGGCCTCTGAGGTCGTCCTCGCCTCCATTGGGGGAGCGCCGGGCGCGGAGTCGGGTAGGGACGGTAGAGTAGGCGTGGTAGAGTCCAGCCCGGACCCGTCGTTCGACTCAGGGTCCGGACCCCGCCACCCACACGGGGGTCACTTACCCCACCCGCCTCACATCTTCTGGTCGGGTTCCCAGTGTCTGGGTCGGAACTCGGGACGAGACGACCCACGGAGGTCCGGTCGGTGTGGGGACAGACTCGTGATCCGACGGTAGTTCTGTCCCATTACGGTCCTAGTGTCCCGACGACTCCTGACTTACCCTCGGGAGCCCCGTACGTCGGTGGACCAAGATTAAAAGTCTTGATTTATTTTCATTCGCTTAGCTGGTAAAGGTGTACAGTCAGCGAGAGCGGTACAGGGTCCACGGGCTCCTCTCCTGTCCACCGTCGTCGAAGACATCGCCTGTCGGGGTTCTCGTCGACCGTGCACGACCCTCCTCTCTAGTACGCACCTTCTCCGAGGCGGGTCCGCGACCGAATACCCCTGGTAGACTAGTCTCGAGTCTTCTCTGTCTTTTGGTTTTTCGAACGCCCTCGTCCCTCGTCCTCCGTCCTTCTCTTCCGTCCCAGCAGTCGGTCCCGGGACCCGGGCGGAGGGTCGATGGTTACTTTTACTGGTCAATGACTCGGCTGTGGGTTGGGCCCGGACACCGTGATGGCACGGCGACAGACGTCCGGCGGGGCCACGTCCCCAGTGTGGGGGCCCAAGGTCTCGTCCTCGACTCCACGTCTCCCGGGGCACAGGACGGGACTCAGGTGACCCGTGGGCCCACAGAGTCTGGAAGTCCCAGTCTCGACGCGACATAGGGCAAGGCGGACGGTCCGCCTTCCATTTCGCCGAGGGGGCCGCCGAAGGGACGTCCAAGGAGTACTCTCACGACCTGAGGATGCCGCTACTGATGGCGAGGTCGGTCAAGTGGTAGCACGACCTCCACTCGACCCCAGTGCCCGCCCGCCGCCCGGGCCTCGGGCCCTGTGCCGGAGGTGGACGGGGGAGAGGGCAGACGGTCCTACTCCCGTCGGTCCCGTGTCTACGGGGGTGGGGGCCGTTACGGCTTTTGCTCGGAGGTCTCTTTCTCCCCGACAGGGGTGGAGCCTCCTGGGGGCGCGGGGGTCTCGGTCCGTCGGGCCGGGGGCCGCTCCCCGGGTCGCCCTCCTCCGCCGCCGCTCGTGGCGCGCTTCCGGCCGCTCAGCCCCGACGCGACTGGGGTCTTGACCGGGGCCACTCCCCCCGCCCCCCCTCCCCTCTCCCCACGTCCCCCGCGTCCCCCTCGTCCCTTTCCGGTCCGGCCCTGACGCCCCCCCTCTCTGCCGGAACGTCCCGCCCCCGCCCTTCCCCCACTCCGACCGGACCCTTCCTCTTTCTCGACCTTTCACAGTCCGCCCCCACCTCTTCCTTCTGGACCTCCTCCAAGACGCCTCCTCCTCTCTATGGGCCCGCCCGACCGTCGTCTCGTCCCTCTCGACTGCCCACCCCCGCCGAGACCCCTCGCACATGCCCCTGGAGGGCACCCGGTAGCCCGGTCCCGGAGGAGTGCGGGGTGAGAGCAGAGGGGGTCTAGTTCCAACTCCTTCTGAAACCGAAACTTCGCCTGCTCCGGGAGCTGAGTTCGACCCAAAGAGCCCCCGGTCTGTTTGACGACGGGATGGGGTGGGATCGGTCGGGGGGGAAACTGATTGAGTGAGGGGGGTTATTTGGTCGGGGGTGAGAGCGGAACCGGCGACGGGTGACGCGGGTGGCCACGGGTGTGTGTGAGTCCGAGCCCGACCAAAAGTGTGTAAATAACCCCGGTAGCCCCGCCCCCGGCGAGGCAGTTGCCTCCGCGAGTGTCAGAGAAGTCGGTGAGGTCCGAGCCCGGGANCTGATTGAGTGAGGGGGGTTATTTGGTCGGGGGTGAGAGCGGAACCGGCGACGGGTGACGCGGGTGGCCACGGGTGTGTGTGAGTCCGAGCCCGACCAAAAGTGTGTAAATAACCCCGGTAGCCCCGCCCCCGGCGAGGGACAGTTGCCTCCGCGAGTGTCAGAGAAGTCGGTGAGGTCCGAGCCCGGGACCCCCAGGACCCCCACCGACCCGTGCAGCCCGTACAAGGGTAGCAGAGCCTCCCCGTGACACCTGTCCTCCCCCGGCGACTCTGGTCGTCTAACGGTCCCGGGGGTCTCTTCCCGGTCGGACAGTCGAATGTAAGTCTGTCCCTCTGTCCTGGGGTCCCCTCTCTGCTCTTTCATTCCCAGTCTCTCCCGAAGGGACCCCGGAGTCCCCGTTTCTTAGACAGACGTTACGTCCTCTGCCCCAAACTAAGGACCCACCCCCTCTACGGGACCCTCTGTTTTACCGTCGGGTGAGGTCGTAGGAACGGACCCTTTAGGGTACCTGTCTCCCCGGACCGCCCGATACCAGGCACCTCAGTGTTCTCAGCCTGTTCTGAATCGCTGAGTTCATGGTGGTGGTTCCCAGTCTCTCAGTCTCTACATCCCTTCGTCCCTCTATCTCTGGACCTCTGTACTTTTGGGTCTTACTCCCTGTGTCTGTCCTCGGGGTTCCTTTCTGGTTGTCCGTACTCCTTCGTCCTGGCCGGACCTCCCCATCTCCGGGTCTTTCAGTCGTCGACCCTTTCGTTGTCCGACCCTTGGGTCCTTTCCTGTATTTAGACTTTGGTCTCGTTGAGTGTTTCACGTTTTTGATCTGTCCGCCCTGGAGGGGCCACCGGGTCACCGATTCTGAGCCACGAGGGCTCCGTCCCCCGGGCCCACGCTGGGCAGTCCCTTGATCTAGGGTGCAACGACGTCACTTCCACTGGTAGAGCTCGTGGCGTTGATTTTGGGCCTCGTCGGTTTATTTAAATTTTTTCTTCACTTGAGCTGCCGTACACCTAAGACAGATGACTTCCTACTTTCCTGTCTCAGGTCTCACGTGCCGTCTCAGAACCTCGGGACACCTCCTGCGCGGACGGGTAATGACGGGAAGGGGTCGTGTCCGTCCGGAGTGAGTGGACCCATCAACATCCCACACCGGGCCAACTAGTACTCGCTTATGAACCACATCCCCGACTCACACCCGTCCTAATGTCGACGCCTCTCTATTGTCCGTACTCCGGACCCCTTTCCTCCTCTAGGGGCGCCTGTCTTCGACTCGAAGCCGGTTTACCCCCAGTTCACGCACCTCCCCTCCCCTCGTCCCCAAGTGGAGGTTCCTCCGGGAACCGTGGGACCCTTGGGGTATGTAGTCGTCTTCCCAAATATTGTGAAAAGTCTCCAACCCACTTTCGGTTCATGAGTGTCTGTACACCCTGGACCTCCCGTGTCCTCCCTTCTCCCCCAACCAGTGTCTTCCTCACGTAAACCCAGTACCTCGTATGACCCCCCATACCCAGTCCCCCAAAGACCCCTTACAAGGTCTCCGTTGTCTCCTTCTCCCCCTCCAAGTTTCTTGTTAGTAACTCTTTGGTCAGGGAGACCCCACCCTCGACCCTCAGTGCCCCTCCACCCCGTCCCGTCGTGACAGTCTGCCCTTACGTTCTTCGTCGCTACGTTCAATGTACCTGTCCCTCCGGACCGCACGGCGTCGGGTACCAGCGTTTCTCAGTCTGTGCCGACTCGTCGACTGGACTTATCGGTGTGACTTTCCGTGCCAAAATTTTTTACTTGGTCCATATACGTTTTATGACAAAGTCATATAGTTGTACTTTTTTTAAGTCATATACGAAAAACAATATCCTTCAGAAACTTTAGGTCGTGCATGAAATGTGCTCGCAATGTGCCGGGTAGAGTCAAGTATGGTCGGGGCGACGTTCTCGAGATCCCGGCTACACCCGGCACCGACGGTCCGGCCTGTTGACACCAGGTCTTGGAGTGGGTCACACCCCGGACGGGTGGTCGCGACGACTGTTCCGGACCCTTGAATCACGTCGACGGGGCCGGGGAGGGTCTGGATGACTTAGTCTCGGACACAAAATTACTCTCGGGGTGAGGGTGAGGACTTCAGACTCGTCAGGTCGAGGTCCCGACTCCAAGAGGTAGTCCCTCCGTACAATCTTAGAGGTCTCCTAAAAGTCCTCTATGGTCTAAGGGCTCAAGGTGGAGGTGGGCGATGGTTGGGTTAAGTCTTAGACCACCCCCCACTCCCCGTTGTCCCTCTCTGCTGTAGTGAAAAGTGAAAAAAAAATTTCCCTAATCCATAAATATTACCCGTTGATCCTAACTCTTGAAGAAAGTTCCCTAATATCTTGAGAACCCACCCACGCCTACCCCACGCCTCGCTACCCCACCACCTCCCCAGTTTTATAATCCCCAACTCCACAACCGTGTGATAACCCCTGTGCCCAATAACTCCCGTTCCCAGTCCCGAGCCCCATGTCCAACCTCACTACCCCCCACTCCCTGTGCCCTACAACTCCCGCTCCCAGCCCCGAGCCCCATGTCCTACCTCACTACCCACCTGTGCCCTACAACTCCCGCTCCCAGCCCCGAGCCCCATGTCCTACCTCACTACCCACCTGTGCCCTACAACTCCCGCTCCCAGCCCCGAGCCCCATGTCCTACCTCACTACCCACCTGTGCCCTACAACTCCCGCTCCCAGCCCCGAGGCCCATGTCCTACCTCACTACNCCTCCCCAGTTTTATAATCCCCAACTCCACAACCGTGTGATAACCCCTGTGCCCAATAACTCCCGTTCCCAGTCCCGAGCCCCATGTCCAACCTCACTACCCCCACTCCCTGTGCCCTACAACTCCCGCTCCCAGCCCCGACCCCCATGTCCTACCTTACTACCCGCCTGTGCCCTACAACTCCCGCTCCCAGCCCCGAGCCCCATGTCCTACCTCACTACCCACCTGTGCCCTACAACTCCCGCTCCCAGCCCCGAGCCCCATGTCCTACCTCACTACCCACCTGTGCCCTACAACTCCCGCTCCCAGTCCCGAGCCCCATGTCCTACCTTACTACGCCCCACTCCCTGTGCCCTACAACTCCCGCTCCCAGCCCCGAGCCCCCTGTCCTACCTCACTACCCCCCACTCCCTGTGCCCTACAACTCCCGCTCCCAGCGCCAAGCGCCATGTCCTACCTCACTACGCCCCACTCCCTATGCCCTACAACTCCCGCTCCCAGCCCCGAGCCCCCTGTCCTACCTCACTACCCGCCTGTGCCCTACAACTCCCGCTCCCAGCGCCAAGCGCCGTGTCCTACCTTACTTCCCGCCCCTCGCTACCCTGGAGATGCCCTACCTTCCATTTCGACCCTGCGGCCAACCCCCACTACGTGCAAGCGTGGTCCCTGTGAGTGCGTGGCTCCGGGCGTTACCGCTTCCTACGGTGCTCGTGGCCAAGGAACCGGGTCTGTAAGAACTCCTTCCGACGCTGAGGACATTCCTACCCACTCCTCCCAGTGGCAGCGTCCACTACGGGGGCCACTGGAGATAGGGAGAAGGCAGTCGTGGCAGGACCTCCTCCGGGGAGCATTGGAGGCGTGGGGGGAGGCCGGGCCTGGGGTGACCGAGTTGTCCCCGAGGCGCAACGGGATTGGGGACGTGGTGGGCCCCGAGGATCTTGGTCGAAGTGCGCGGCCGTCTTGGGCCTGAATGAGCCTCGGTAGAACCAGAGCCGCCGCCGCCGCTGCCGCCGCTCCTGCGCCTCGTGAGACCCTCAACACCAGGGACCCGTACCGGGGGCTTCAGACTCAGGCGCGAACGCGTCACCGCGGCTTGCTGAGGGGCTCCGCCACCGCCGCGCTTCGTGAGACCCTCAACATCAGGGCTGGGCGCTCGGAGGTGCCCGACTCAGTCGCGCACGCGTCATAACGTCTTGTCGCCAGCCACTACTTCCGACATCTTTGCCTCCGCCGCGACACCCAAATTTGCGTTCGGACAGAGCCGCGTGGACGGTTCCAAGCGAAAAGAGTCTTGCAGCAAGGCCTCCTCATTGAAGGTCAGGATGACGTCGGGTCGATTTCGCCTCACGTAGTCAGGAGTACATATCAAATGAAGACTCTCGGGTAGAAATGAATGTCTACCCGTTTGCCTCAGACGCTTTCCTGTTTACTAGTTAGACAGTCAACTCCAGAATCGAGTTTTAGTCAAGCAGGACGTTCGGGATTGAGAGTAAGGACTGCCCAATCCCTGGAAGACACCCGAGAGTGTCACGGGGCACACTAGACGTCGGACACTTTTTCATCATTTGGACAGACACCGAGTCAGTACAAGTTGAGAAACGCTGGGGCACCTGACATCGGGGGGGGGGTCCGAGGAGACAGGTACCTTAAGAGGTCCGGTCTGATGACCTCGCCCAACGGTAAGGGAAGGCGTCCCCTAGAAGGGCTGGGTCCCTACCTTGGGTCCAGAGGGCGTAGAGTCCGCCTAAGAGACGGCAGACTCGGTGTTGCCTTCGGGGAGTAAGATCGCGTGTAGCGAAACAAAACAAAATCGAGTGGACCAGCCCTACACCGAAAGGACTGGCGTCCGACCCTTGATGACCTCGTGTCATTACCCCAGACTGAGAGGACACAGGGGGGCGGGGGTTGGCACGTCGTGTCCCAGACTATGTATTATCCACGATCGGAAAAAAAAAAAAAAAAATCGGATTACTCGTGTTGTCACTACTGGAGGGTGAGAGGGCTGAAAAGGGTGTCGTGATATTCCGATACTGTGTTAATGGGTCCCCGGGAGTGGAGCGAGGAGGAGGGAAAGGACTCGTGCCGAGACTAAAAGACTTCAACGGAGTAAAGGGCCATCCCCTGGCCCGTGCCACTCGGCCCCGACGAGAAGGGCGAGGTTGGCTGTTGACGGATAATACCGCCTCTACGACTCGGACGTCGACGACTGAGAGACACTCTGTGGATGGGGGAAGGGGGACCCAGGGTCCGACCCGACCCCAGAGGGACTCCAGTCCACGTCGTGATCGACTCCCAAGTCCCCCTAAGATCCAATCTTATTGTCCTGACCCCGAGGCTGGGGACTTAGGATTCCATTCTCCTGTGTCCCCAGGGTCTAAGGACCCAAGGACCCTCTCCTCCTTCAATCCCTCGTCCTACGAGATCTAGAACCTCGTTCTCTTCCGATCCCTGGACTTAAGGACCCTTGTCCCTGACAGGTCAGGATTTGGAACTACATTGTCTTTCTGCCGCCGACTCTGTGGACCCAGGGACCCTTTCCTCCTTTGGTCCCCGCGTCTGGGGGTTTGGGTTCTCCTCTTGACACGTGAGTCTGTTAACAGAGGACTTTTTTTCCCCTCGGGTTCGTGGACTTAAGAACCCACATCTCCTTTCTCCCTAAACCCAGATCCGAAACAAAGTAAAAAGACCGACACACCGCACCGAACACCCACAAATCAAGGGGTTTGGCCCCTAGCTTGGGGTCGGTAACCGTCCCGCTCGTGAATCGACATTGGTGACCTACGGGTCCCTTAACGGACAGGTCTGAAAACCAGAGACTTTATTCACCCCTAACCTTCAGACTTAAATACCGACTACTCTCTTCTCCTTCAAACCCGTTCTAAGGACAAAGAGTCTCCTTTCTCTCGGGCCCCTGAATCTAAGGACCCGCGCGTCACTTCACCCCGACCCTCGTCGACTTCCGAGACTGTTCTGGTTCGGGGGAGGGGGATTGGGAGACATCCCGACCACACAGTGCGTCTGTCGTGGGGTCGACCACTCATTGTGAGGGGGGCGGGGGGTAAGGGGGTGCACAAGGACTGTAGGGTAAAGGTTGACGAGTCGGAAAGAAAACCACGGGTGGGAGGGGGGTCTAAAGGAATGAAGGGAGGGGAGAGGAGAAAGAAAGGGAGGAGGGAGGGAGGGAGTGAAACAAAGGAAAAACGGCGCGACCTAGCGCCCACGCGCGACCTAGCGCCCACGCGCGACCTAGCGCCAACGACGCGCGACAAAAGAGATCAGCACCGGTGTCCGCAGAGCGACGGCACCGAAGGGAACAACGGGTCGTGTCCGAGATCCACGCGCCCGAACCATCAACGTCGTGTGTCCGAACCCACGGAGTAGCGTACACTCTAGAAAGGTTTGGTCCCCAGCTTGGCTACAGGGGACGTGCCCGTCCGTCTAAGAATGGGTGACACGGTGGTCCCTTCAGGGGCATAAGTGAAATCACTGGTCACATCTCTTCATCCCTTCCAGTACGTGTAACCTCACTTACTCTGGATTTGCCCTTGGGGCCAAAGCGGTAGGGTAAGTAAATACTGGAACTTGTCTGAGTTTAAAAGATGAGACATTTTCCCCGACAACACTCCTAAATTGTTTTAGTGTACGCATCTTGAGAACCGAGTCTCGAACCACTTCACGTCCCGAGTCCTTTGTCCTAGCGACCGTTTTGGGTAATAAAGGGGTAAACCTTTCACACCAAGAGGTGGGACTGTACTGAGCCAAAGAAAGGTCCCAAAGACTACGCCCTCTAGAGAAGAAGGAGAGTTAAAGGGGGGTTGATGTGAGGTTTATTCTCAGCGGACCTTTTGGTAATTGTGGAATCAATCGTTAAAAAAATTCAAAATTTACGATTTCGATTGTATATAAGTACTAAAATTCTTAATTAATAGTAGTCTGAAGGGACCACCAGGGCACCAACTCTGAGGCACGAGGGTGATGTCCCTCGTGCCTACCCAAGCAAGGGACCACCCCATTCCAAGGTGTACGGCGTGTCGCTCGGGGTTTTCGGGGTAATCAATGATAATTTCCTGCATATCGTTACCGACAGAAGGGAAAGGAGTAGAAGGAACATATTAGAGACTTGCGAATATTTTTTGAAAGGTACGTAAGTTTGTGTGCGTACATAAAAACACGAAGAAGAAAAAGAAGGGGGTTTCGTTTTGACCATAAAACACAGTCCACAAGCTGTGGAATGTAAAAAGTGAAACATTGACGACAACGTCTGTAAAGGTGCAGTAACAGCTACCAAGATGAAAAAAAGAGAGAGACAAATTTTTAACGACGGATCGTAAGTGGTAGCCTCCCGCCCCAAGAGCAAACCAACCAAGAAGAGACATATAAATCCAACGAGGGTCGCAAATGGGCGCGTAAGTAGCGACGCCACGCGTAACGTCACACTTCAAAGGTACAAGGACATTCACGCAAACAGGTCCAACCTGAATGACTCACCAACCGGTATAGAAAACACATAGAACATCTTTGACTGTTGGACGACAGAGTTTTCCACGCCAACTCACGTGGATTCGTGGACAAATGATATATAAGAGGGTTTGTGTTACAATTGGTCATAAATGTAAAAACTGTTGGGCTCTCCGTTTTTACAGAATGATAACAAAATTGAAAAATTTTTATCATAGTAGCACCTCACTGAAAGTGTAGCGTTGGGGATCTACACAAAGCCAGTCGACTTGAAGGAGGAGGTACTTAACGGACAAGTACAATACGGGCTTAAAGTCAACTTAACCGAGATTCTAAAGAAAAATGTGAAAAAAAAATTTACACCTGGAAAAAAAACTTCAGAAATAACTTAAACAATGCTATAACGAAGACGAAATACCAAAACCAAAAAACAAAAAACAAAAAAAAAACCGGTGCTCGGTACACCCTAAATTGAGGAGGTGGTCACTACCTTGGGTGTGGGGGACACAACCTTCCCTGTCAGAATTGGTGACCTGGTGGTCCTTTCAGGGAGGATGTGAGAATTAGATACTCTAAATACTTATTCGGTAAAGACTGTCAGGACAGTGAATAGCAGTAAATGTACAGAAAATGATCGAAGTAAATGTACAGAAAAGAGTATATGTCGAAATTTTCCAATTTTGCCGGTTTAATTACTTGTCAAAAGGGAAGACTTAAAAAGTAAAATGTAAAAGTCTGTCGGAAGAGTTGGGGTTTCTATTTATGTAAAAGGATATAAAAGAAGACTATGAAAATATCGAAAAAATTTTTGAGTGTATTAAGAAATGTAATTAGACCTTAAACGAACCCCCTTACCACACACTCCATCCCTAGGTTGTTAAAAAGGGGAGTCTATCTACCGTTCAAACCCGCTGACAACTTTATACAGTTTGTACAATGTTCATAAAACCTCCTGTTAAACTTAAGCGTCTAAAGACCCTAGGTTAGGGAACTTCACTACAAGTTTTGTCCTCAGCGACGGAGCGAGGAGACTACAACACGTCGGTCAAAACTTTCGGAACCAACCCCAGGTCACAGAGGGGATGAAATCCTCGTCCCTAGACTCCGACTCTTTCTCCGTGACTAAGAGTTCCTCGAAGAGGAGGAGGTCGACGGGCGAGTAGAGGAACCCGAGGGTTCTTCAGGCTCCTGGGTCCGTCGGTGCGAATGAGTCAGAGGGGTCGGAGGTTGGGGTCCGGCACCGACCCACGAGTCGGGCGACGTCAACACTGAGGGCCCCAGTTACAGTGGAACTCCACGGTCCGTGGGGTCGGGCGGACCTCCAAACGTGAGAAGTCCAGACGTCTCGAGTGACTACACTAAATGGCCCTACGTAGACGCCTTGACCTCCTCAAGAAGGACCTCCTCCACTGGGGTCGGGTCCCCCCGTCAATGGCGACGACGATGACCTCCGCTCCGACCCTCGGTTTACGGACCAGGGTGGGGTCACTACGGGACCTTGACGACCACTGTCCACTCCAGGACCCCCTCGCGCCACACCTCTTCCCTGTGTCCACCCTACCTCCCCGTTCCTCCCTAGGTGCCCACATACCTCTCCTCGAGGGTGTTCCGGTGTGTGGCTCTCAATGTGTCTCTCTGTGTCTCTCTCGTGAGAGTCGGCCCCATGAATACGGAGGGGGCTGGGCGGGTGGCTCAGACCGTCTCAGACCTCTGTAAAGACGAACAGGACTGGCCCCTTCCCACACGACGGCCGCAGTGTCCCCAATCTCCGGTCTCTACAATATCGTGGGACACATGTCCCGTCAGGTGGGGGCGTTGTGGGTGGGGGTTTCTTAGTAGGTCCAAATAGGCTTTTACAGCGATTGCCCTTAGAGGGCCCCAGGTCACCAATCCAAAGGTTTGTAACTGACGGTTCCCACGTCCAAGTTAGGGACTACCCCCTTCATTCTCGGGGATTCTTTGCCTCTTTGGGACCCCCTCTCTGTCGGAGACTCGGGGTGCGCCCTCACTTTGTGCGTGCTGTCCTCCCAATTTTTGCCTCGTAAAATCACTCGTGTCCCTGTCTCCCTCTCTCACCCTCCCTCTCCCTCCGTCTGCGTGCCCCCGACCCTCTCTGTCCCCGGCCTGTGGCTCCTCGACTCCCTCTGACCTCTTCCACTCTCCGGACGTCTGTGACCGGCCCTCACCTCCTCTCTCTACCCGTCCCTCTGTCCCTCTCGCCCCGCCCCACCCCACCTCCCCCTTCTCACCTTTCTCCTTCCTCCCC
>SJYO01050415.1:51347503-51495604 GCA_006410555.1 Capra ibex
CCCGCCCCCACCCACGCCCCCTCCCCTCTCCTCTCCCCTTTCTTACCCCGCCCCCTACCCCACTCCCTCCCCTCTCTCCTTCCCTTCTCCCTCCCCTCCCCTCTCCTCCCCCGTCTCTTACTCAGACCCCACCCCCCTCCCCTCCCCTCCCCTCCCTACTCCGGCCCTCTTGACCTGGGGCTGGGAGGGTGGAGGAGTAGGGCGTCTGCTCGACGGCGCGGGCAGCGACCACCGCGACGGGCGCGGCCACCACCGTGGGCCCCGGTTGCACTCGGACGCGACGCGGCCGGCGGACGCCCCGTACTCGAAGCGCGACATGGCGCTCCCGCTCCGCCGGGGCGACGTCATGGCCCTGAGCCTCGTCGGGACCCGCCTGAAGGGCGACGAGCCGCGGGCGCGCGGCCCGTGGATGTGGACGATGATGGTGTGCGGGAGGCGGGGGATGCACGACAGCCGCGCGTCGCTCGGCGACCACCAGGCGCGCCTGCCACTCGCCGGCCGGGAGGCGGGGGTCTGGGCCCCCAGGTGTGGCGTGTGGACGAGGGGGTCTGGGCCCTCACGTCCAGGGGGCGGAAAGGGGCTAGTCAGGGACCCCAGGTCCGGGGGCCGGGGAGGGGCGAGTCTGGGTCCCCAGGTCCAGGGTGCCGGGGAGGAGGGGCGAGTCTGGGCCCCCAGGCCCGGGGGCGGGGAGGAGGGAATCTGGGCCCCCAGGCCCGGGGCGGGGAGGGGGCAATCTGGGCCCCCAGGCCCGGTGCGGGGAGGGGGGAATCTGGGCCCCCAGGCCCGGGGCGGGGAGGAGGGAATCTGGGCCCCCAGGCCCGGGGCGGGGAGGAGGGAATCTGGGCCCCCAGGCCCGGGGCGGGGAGGAGGGAATCTGGGCCCCCAGGCCCGGGGCGGGGAGGAGGGAATCTGGGCCCCCAGGCCCGGGGCGGGGAGGAGGGAATCTGGGACCCCAGGCCCGGGGCGGGGAGGAGGGGAGAGTTTGGGCCCCCAGGCCCGGGGCGGGGAGGAGGAATCTGGGCCCCCATCTTCGGGACGACGGCGCGTCGAGGACGCCACAACTCTGGGCCTCCACGCAAGAGTCGAGGCGAGACCTCCAATCTCTGGGTCTCCTGCCCGCCTCTATGTCCAGACCGCCCCTGCGACTGGCGGAGAGAGGGAACGACTGGGGCGTCCGAGCCCGCGGAGCCTGATGTGGGTCCCGTTGCAGGAGGCGGACCCCGACCGCCCGGACCAAGAGTAGAGCGACCCGCGCGACCAGCAAAAGCTGGCCGTGTCGGTCTTAGCGCGGAGGCCGGTGCAGACCCGGACTCGGGCCCTCCCGTCTCTTCTGAAGGGTCTCCCCTTCCTCCTCGGCGCCCCCAGGGCACCAACCTGGCCGGGACGGCCGTCGGGGTGTCGGGTCGAAGGGCTCATTACTGCAGGAACGTGGCGCGGGCCCTAGAAGGAGGACGCGGTAGAGAGGTCCTGGGGGGTCTAGTCATCTTCCGCGATAGCCACCAATTCGGAAGGATTGGTCATTCTGGACTCCGGCTTGAGGTCACGGCGAGGAGAGAGGAACACCCCATAATCCTTTCGCTGTGAAGGGTCGGAGGCGACGGGACCGCCACTTTGCCTTCGGAACCTTTATGAAGTAATCCCAATGGAACCTGTTACGAGTTATTTACAGTCGAGGACATATTCTCGACGAAGAGAGTCTGAGTGTCTGGTGTAAGCAACACTAACGACACCAAGCGAAGAAGTACGAGGTTGAATGGAAAATAAAAAATTTAATATATATATTAAATAAATAAAGGGACGATACCCAGAACCAACACCGTACACCCTAGATCAAGGGACTGGTCCCTAGCTTGGACTCGGGGGACGCAACCCTCATACCTCAGAATCGGTGACCTGGTGGTCCCTTCAGGGAGGTCGAGTGGAAAATTTGCTCAGTGGTAGTAAGAGTACTGTAGTGAGAACCACCGGTTCGTTTGGAGAAGGTCTCAAGACGCCTTAAAGAAGAGACTAATGTCTAAGGCTACGAGTGTCGATAAAGGGTCTTGGGAGGAGTAGTCATTCTCCGTCCCAGACAACGAGTCCGTTGTCGGTCCCCGTGTCATCTGGAAACTGGACCTAGGATTTTAGATGGAAGCCCTTCGGGACCGATGAGGGTATCAAAGAGGGCTCAAATAATTAAATTAAGAGTAAAATAGGCCGTTAGACTACGGAAAGAGGACGAATCTGTGTGTAAAAGGCAACGATTCGTTTAGAATTGGTGAGTGCGTACACAAGAACTAAATACGGATTAAAACCACCTTGTGTAGGAGAAGACAAAAATAATTTTAAGGGCTGAAGAGGAAAGAGAGAAGGATGAAATATCTCTTCTCCTACTGAAGGAAAAACAAACAAACAAACAAAAACTAAAACCTGTCGGTGTCGGGGCGGTGAGTGACCCACCTATCGAAACTTGTTGGATGTCTAGGAAGACTCTGACGTGGACACTTTCCTCTTTGATTTTTGTAGAAGGTACAGTTAAGATCTCTCTTAATTTCGTCCCCAGGGACGGGGCACCCTAGAGTACGGACCACGAGACTCCACCTCGACTACATTATAATTATCTTTATTTCACGTGTCATTTGCATTCCGTGAACTTAGTGGGACTTTGGTAGAAGGGGGGAGCCCGACGCCTTTTTACTAGAAGGTGCTTTAACCAGGGACCACGGTCTTTGCGACCCCTGACGGTTTAATTTCGTTATTGAACAGGGGTTGTGCACTTCCTAGCTGGGTTCTTCCATACCAGTAACGGGACGGGGTGCAGGAGACGGACGAAAAACAGACACCTTTTCAACCAGTTTCTCATTCAAATTAGTCTCTTTACTCTTGTACACTTTTGTTTCCTTTTGTCAGTTTTCCTCTGGTTTATTATTATTACATCAGTAATTCACAGCCTCTTCCGTTACCGCGGGGTGAGGTCACGAGAACGGACCTCTTAGAGTACCTACCTCCTCGGACCACCCGACGTCAGGTACCCCAGTGATTCTCAGCCTGTGGTGACTCGCTGAAGTGAAAGTGAAAAGTGAAAGTACGTAACCTCTCCTTTTACCGTTGGGTGAGGTCACAAGAACGGACCTCTTAGGGTCCCTGCCCCCATTGGGATCACCCGACGACNGTTTCCTTTTGTCAGTTTTCCTCTGGTTTATTATTATTACATCAGTAATTCACAGCCTCTTCCGTTACCGCGGGGTGAGGTCACGAGAACGGACCTCTTAGAGTACCTACCTCCTCGGACCACCCGACGTCAGGTACCCCAGTGATTCTCAGCCTGTGGTGACTCACTGAAGTGAAAGTGAAAAGTGAAAGTACGTAACCTCTCCTTTTACCGTTGGGTGAGGTCACAAGAACGGACCTCTTAGGGTCCCTACCCCCATTGGGATCACCCGACGACAGATACCCCAGCGTGTCTCAGCCTGTGCTGACTTCGCTGAATCGTCGTAATTCGTATCAGCTCCTGTGAGTCAAGGAAGAGTTCCCGACGTCTATGATAAGACTCGGTATAAGACACTCGACAGAATTTCTATGACTTTGAGGTCCACCTCTTCAATTGATGTACTACCGGTCGGAGATGGGTCCTGTACTCGACGGTGTCAAGACCCGTGAGAACGGTCAACCAACTGTGGACAGACGACAACTCCCGGCAAACACTCACGACTCACAGTAAACCCGCAAAACGGTCAACCGAGACTGTAGATGGCGACTCCTGACAAAACCCCTGCACACACAAACCCTGAGGTGTCCAGTGGGAGCCTCTCTCAAATACTGACTAGACAGCAAACCACACACTCACACATGAGGTAAACACACCAACCGTGAGAACAACGGAATACATTTTACCCTTTAAGTCCAAGTTAAGTAATTCTTTTTAAAATCGACACTCTAATACTGGTTTTTATACTAAAAGAACCTGTTACATACCGTCGTCATAAGAAGTCTGAGGTCTCTTCTAACGAATTCTACTTTAAGAACTTTAAGGTTTTTTTGGTCAAGAAAAACGTATACATCAACGTTTTTAGATCAAACCATTTTAATAAAATAGTCTGGGACCCTTTTGTTTTTATACGGATCCTCTCTTAAACTTCAATTACGAATAGTACAGGAACTTTATGTTTGTGTAAGGTGAAACGGACCTAGAAGTCGGAACCCAATTTATATTTTGAAGTTCCTTTTTCTTCTCTAACTTCCGAAAATTTTGACTCTTACATTTAAACTGATAAGATAATCAGTATTTAACTACAAATTAACGTTACGGATTAAGTTATTTACATTTTTCTACTTCGTTTCTCTAGAGGCAAACAGACCTCCAAACATACAGAGTTATACACAAAAACGGTAATCCATTATAACGACTCCAATTACACATTTCCCCGAGATAAATTAACCGGAATTTTTTATATTCACGAATGTTTAGTGTGTTTAGATTTAAATGGATGAAAACAGAAGAGTATTCTGGTTCTCCCTTTGCTTTCTACAAACCCAAATAATTTGTACGTACTACATGATAATGTCTTTTTAATACGACACTTTTTACATATGAAAATCTACACACTTTATATCGGAATCCAGACGTTAGTCTTTTACGACCACATAGTAAAGTTAGTGAACCAAAACAATTCCAAGGTTCCCAACTTTCAACACTGTACATTTTTACCATTCCCTTTGTAAAGACACACATTTTGTTTATTTTGTACACAACAACCGCTCCTCTTTCCCATTTGTCGTCTCCATAAAAACCACCTTTTTCTGCTAATAATAAAACAGGATGTCGACAAACAAAGACCTACTCTTTTACGTCTTGTTTCACCAAACCTAGGTCTTTTGCTAGTTTCTGAATCCTTTTTCCTTGAAACTCCTCTCTTAAAACATACAACAGTCCTAATTCTAATCTGACTTAAATTAATCCAAATACTTACAGCAATAATTGTCATTTGACTACGTTCCGACTTGAACAAAGAAAAAAAAAAAAAAAAAAAAAACAGATACAATTCTTTAGTCTCAAGAGGATCTTGTAACTAGACTAAAACTATTGTCTCTGACGGCTACCTTTCATTAACAAAACAAAGATTATGAAGACTGGGGTCACAAGTCCTACCTTTTTGACGGGGTATTTCGACAGTGTCCCATATTGATAGTACTGCACATTGTGGCGGCCGAAATTCAAATGACGAATTTCGTGTCCGTGTCACAAACACACTGGCGACCCATATCTGCTATTTTACTTGCCGGATATTTTGTAAAGAGACAATCGTATGGAGACTCGGACAAGTACTATCGAATACCTTAAAGGGGGTTGTACCTGTTGATCCGTTATATATTTGTTTTTCCTCCGGATCGTAGCTTCCTCCACCGACCCGGGTCTCGTCCGTCTTTTTTCTCGGAGAGACCGTTACAACCCTTTTATACAACTAATAGTTACTAAGGATGCTTTCCTCGGTGTCAATTTTCCCCCTTTCCTACCTTCTTTACAAGTGTATAACTCCATACCCCTTCAGTAAGACCAGATATATACTAAATTAAATTTGAAATCCGATTGGTTTTGTCGGACGACCCCTGCGGTCGTCACTCTTACTCAGGATTGGTGACCTGTCGGTCACTCCAAGATCCTTAGATGAAACAGTTGACTTAAGAGTAGCAGTGTCAAACACTTTATTAAACTGTTGTCGGGAATCAAGAATCGGTCACCCGTACAGATGGTTGGTTGACTACGAACGGACCCTAAAGGTTATAGGAGTTACCGCTTCGCGGAAGTGGAGAAGTCCTTAGGAAGTCCGAGTACGGATTCCGTAGACCTGCGGATGGATAGACTTCGGAACTTTAAACGGGCTCTGTCCACTCCCAAAGGACACTCGGTTCAAGAACACGTTCTTTGTACAACGTTAGCCGTAGGAGTTGTGCAAAGGCCTTCCACACCCTTCTCCTTTGGCGTGACGGGTTCTTCTGACAAGGACGGGAGTGAGACCTCGTCCCCCCTCCACTCGGGAGTGAGACCTCATCCCCCCGTCACTCCGCGGCTAGTAAGGTCGAAAAGGGGAAAGACACCGACGCTTTGTCTTCTTCCTAGGGACCGGGTCGACTGTACGATGCTACGAGAGGTTTGATGAAGAGGAGGAGACGAAGTCATTCAGAGTGTCCCGGGTTGTACCTCTTGTGTCTTTATTCCATTGACCACCCGTCAAATGTACCCCGAACCTCTCTCTTCACTGTAGTCGAAATCAATGACTCACGTATGGTACAGCCTTTAGCCTCACGTTATGTGTGCAAGGGGGATTTGGTCCCGAGTTGTTTGCCGCGAACGAGAACAGGGTCGAAACAAACCCTACAAACGACTTACGGACCTGTAATATCCGAACACGAAAAGAAAAAAAAGACCGAAACGCAAAAGAATTCTGACTGAGTGTGACAAAACGAGTGTATTTTTATGTACAATCTCGGAGATATAGTTATGGTACCTATTTTCAGGGCACAGTGTATCTTCCATCGGTATTTTTTTACGTCGCTCCATCATTTACACTCTTCTAAGACACAAGGTACAGTTCAAAGACTGGGACTTTATGTACCAAAGAAATAATCTTTCCGTTCGTTGGTACTGGCTCTATGTAACCTCCGATCAAAGTTTATCTGCAGAACAACTATAGTAGTTTCCGTTATACTCCCACGAATGCCGCACGACAGTACGTCCTTAAAAAAAAAACAAAAAATGATAAAAAATTTCTTAGAAAAATAAAACTAAACCCCATATCGGTTAATTGTGCCGAAGGGTTTGCCGAGTCACCATTTCTTAGGCGGACGGTTACGTCCTTGGAGTCCTCTGTATACAAACTAGGGACCCAACCCTTCTAAGGGGACCTCTTCCTTTACCGTTGGGTGAGGTCATAAGAACGACCCAATTAGAGTACCTACCTCCTCGAACCACCCGATGTATGTCAGGCACCCCAGTGTTTCTCAGTCTGTGCTGCCTTGCTCACTCGTACATGCCGGCTACTTGTCACAACTCTATCAAAGTCCGCTTGTCGCCTCCCTGAGTCGGGATGTGTATGTCCATGGGGAAGAGGGGGTTTGAGAGGAAGGTAGGTCCGACGACGTGTGGTGACTCGTCTCAAGGGACACAGATATCATGTAGGAACGACCAATAGGTCAATTTATGTCGTCACACACGTGCAGGTAGGGTTTGAGGGATTGATAGGGAACAGTACGTTGCGAAATTGGTAGGAAGGAAGGTGGATTTTAGTAGTGTGCATTGTGGTCACCTGGTATAGGGTGTAAACCCTCCGTGGAGAGACTAGGAAGGGGTTTGTCGGTTGGTTGGTCGGTTCGGTTCGTTTTGGGACGTTCTCTTCTAGTCCAGGCGTAGCTGTCGAATCCTGAGTCTGCACTCAAACGTCTTGGTTCCCCGAACGAAGTCTAACGTGTCCACTATGCACTCCTTCGGTTTAATTTGGGTCTTCCCAGATCGAGGGGTTTGCTAAGGTGAGTCCGTGTTACAAGTCAATTCTCCTTGTATGGGTGCACCGGAAACCATACCTTCGTGGCACCCGCACGGACTGCCCTAAACGCCCAACCTTTTGCGGGTTCCTCCCTTTTCTATGCACCAAGTCTTACAGGGGGCGGGAGGTCGATATTTCGATCCTCCACTGTGTGCTCATAAAGGTCTTTGGTTGTTCCGAAAGATAAGTGTCGTTTAGACCTCTCCTCCTGAGCGGAGGTACCCCCGGAAACGTGAACCGAAAGCCGATAGTACGGTTGGGTGAGGTCATAAGAGCGGACCTCTTACGGTGCCTGTCTCCTCGGACCACCCGACGTCAGGTGCCCCAGCGTCTCAGCCTGTGCCGACTCGCTGACTGTGAACTTGAGGGAAGTGAAGAGGACAGTAGTATAGAAAGACTAGGGGTCCGACGACGAGCACAAGGAGCGCAGTCTCCGACAAAATCTCTGTGCAGAATCGACACAAAAGTCTCCCTTTCCGTCCCGACGACGTGCGAGCGGTAGACACCCTTGAAACCCTTTTGGTGCGGTTGTAGACTTTCAAAGGAGTAACAAGTCCCAATGGAAGTGTTAATCCCAGTTCATACGTACTGCAAGAACCCGTCCGATGTCAAGGACCCCAGTGTTTCTCAACCTGTGTCGACTCGGTGGTTGTGTCGTATCGTGTACGAGTTCTTCACGATGAAAAAATTGGTTAACTAAAAATTTCAAACCAGACACAACCCAGGCACAACGACGCACATCCGAAGGAGATCAGCGTCGCTCACCCCCGATGAGAGATCGACACAGAGTAGCGTCATCGAAGAACAACGCCTCCCGCCCGAGTCATCAGTGCCGGGGGCTCGAATCAACGGGGCGTCGTACACCCTAGAAGGACCTGCTCCCTAGATTGAGTACAGGGGACGTGACCGTCCTAAGAAAAAAATTTTTTTTAATTAATTAATTAAAATTGACCTCCGATTAATGTCATAACACCACCAAAAACGGTGTGCAACTGTACTTAGTCGGTACCCACATGTACACAGGGGGTAGGACTTGGGGGTAGGGAGTCCCAGTAGGGGCACGTGGTCGGGACTCGTGGGGAAGAATACGTAGCTTGAACCTGACCGCTAGACAAAGTCTATACCATTATATGTACAAAGTTACGATAAGAGAGTTTAGTAGGGTGGGAGTGGGAGAGGGTGTCTCAGGTTTTCAGACAAGAAATGTAGACACAGAGAAAACGACAGAGTGTACATCCCAGTAGCAATGGTAGAAAGATTTAAGGTATGTATAGACAATTATATGACATGACCACAAAAAGAAAGACTGAATGAAGCGGGACATATTAGCCGAGGTCAAAGTAGGTGGAGTAATCTTGACTAAGTTTACGTAAGAAAAATTATCGACTCATTATATAGTAACACAACAAGCTAGGGACCCACTCCTTCTAGGGGACCTCTTCCTTTACCGTGGGGTGAGCTCATGAGAACGGACCTCTTAGGGTACCTCCCTCCTCGGACCATCCGATGTCAGGTACCCCAGCGTTTCTCAGCCTGTGCTGACTCGCTGAAGTGAAGTGAAGTGTCCATGGTGTCGAAAGAATAGGCAGACGACTACCGGTAGATCCAACGAAGGTACAGGATCGATAACATTCGTCACGACCGTCCTCCTAAGAATTGGTGACCTAGCGGTCCCTTTAGGTTCGTGATGGCAAATTACAAAAAATAAGGAAAAGAAAAAGGCCGGTGCGTCCCGTCGTATGCCGTAGAGTCCAGGGGTTGGTCCCTAGCTTGACCACGAGGGGCGTCACCCTCAAACCTGAGAATTGGTGACCGGACTCTCTCTTAAGTTACAAATAATAGGGAAAATAGTAAGCCAGGGGAGACTGGACCAACCTGTAACTAAGGTAATTGTTGACGAAGGTCTCTAGAAAATCGGAAACTTGAAAATTTTGGAAGAGGAAAGTTGGTAAACGTTCATACATAAAGTCTCCATAAGACCCGTAAGTGTCACAACACGTTTCGTAGTCGGGTGTGAAAAAGTAGTAGAGGTTGTATGGGAGACATGAACAATTGGTTATTGGACAAAGGAGAAAGAGGAGTCGGGGACCCCTGCAGATGACATGAAAGACGGAGGTACTTAAACGGACAAAATCCATAAATTCACCTCAGCATCGACATAAACAAAAATTCACACAGACCGTTCAAAGTGAACCGGATTGGAAAAGGTCCGGGTAGGAACGACATAGCACATAGTCTTGAAGTAAGTAAAAGTACCGACTTATCATAAGGTAATACACATACGTGGAGTAAAAACGTTAGGTAACTAGAAAACTACCTGTAAACCCAGAAGAGTGGAAAACCCATAAATGAAAAGACGAAAAAAGTTTTGTACTTTGTATTCTAAAAACTAACTGAGTACGTTAGAATCGAGTTTCCGAACCATTGAAGGGAGAAAGTAACGTTCTGTGTCTCGACAAATCAGGTGTATCCCCATTTTTCTCCTTTAGAGAATCGGTGTGTCTGGATTGGTTGTAAGTAACTCAATCTAGATAGAGAGAGAAAATTATTACAATCTTTTGTGCGAACTATAATCGAAATTTCTCTATAACGACGACGACGACGATTCAGCGGAGTCAGCACAGGCTGAGACACGTTGGGGTATCTGCCGTCGGGTGGTCCGAGGCGACAGGGACCCTAAGAGGTCCGTTCTTGGGACCTCGCCCACGGTAAAGGAAGAGGCTTCCTCTACAATCGTGAGTCCATTTCGACATAGATGGTGCACGTCCGTAATTGCCATCATACACACCACGTATGCATGTGTGAAAAGTCTAAGAAAAGGGAATGACCAATAACGTTCTATAACTTTTGGCAAGGCACACGATAAGTCATCCAGGAACAACGAATAAAATATATGTCACCACACTGGGATAGGTAGGGTTCGAGTATTAAATAGGGAGGGAAGAGAAAGTGGAAACCATTGGTATTCAAACGAACGATACAGACACCCTTGATCCTCGGGTGTCCGTCGTGTCGGTTTGTCTCTCTCTCTCTCTTTCTTTCTGCACAGTTTGATTCGTACGGAGTCCATCTTCCTCTCCCATTCTCCGAGCCCCCTTAAGACACCTCGGCTCTTTACAGGACCCCAGAACCCTGTACTCGCGTCGGGACCTCTTCGGGACTCCCATCCCCACCTTCTCGACCCTCGTCTCGTCCCGGGTCCCAGGTCGCACCCCTGAACGTGTGAGGGCGCCCGTCCTCGGGGTCCTACCGGGGACCCCCGGCCCTCCACCGGTGCGTCCGAGGTCCGACCACAGACACAGAGTAAGGGACGTCCCGACACACAACCGGTTCGTCTGCTTCCTTCTCGACCACTCACCAAGAGGTACCGGGGAGGACCAGGAGGGAGGGTCCCTGGGGGCGAAAAGGGAGGGCAGGCACTCGAAGGGCTCTGGTCGGGACTCTGGGCGAAGGAAGGTCTCCGCGAAGGGTTCGGGAGGGAGTCCCGGACCGGGTCGAGCCACCAAGGGCGGCCCTCGAGACACTGGGACGCTACGCCCTGAGGGTGGTCCCTACATTCGAAGCGAGAGTCCTTCCACCCCTCGCAGACCCTCTACCAGGTCAGTGGGTTGAGGTGTCTCCCGGTCCGACTTAAGGTAGAGAGGCTACATTTCAGGTCGGTGCGCCCTCTCATGTGGACGTTTATGGTGTCCTCCCCCTTGGGGGTGCACTCGAGTCCCGGGTCACTGCGGGACGATGACGACCACTGCCCACTCCCCCGCGGACCCTTCCTCTCTCGGGGACCCCGGTCCCCGGCTCCCTCCCTGGCCTACTTCTCCGCCTCTCCCTCCCCTCTACCTCTCTCTGTCCCTGTCTCCACTACGGAACCAAACTAGGTCCCGAGGATCCTCCCTTTTTGGAGGAACAACCTCAGTCCGTCTTTCTCGTTCTCCAGTAACCGTGCAGGGTGTTCTTCGGGGACGGTCCTCTTGTCCCGTTCGCCCCGTGGGTTCCGAGGGGAGAGGCATTGGAGTCTCAGGGGGAAGAGAGCGTCCCATAGAGGCATTTGGAAGGGAGGTTCGGGTGGCTTCACCGCGTCACTGGCTCCCTGTTCTCCACTGGGACGTCACGGTCTCCGGCCGGTGCCTCGACCCCGGCCAGTACAAGCGGGACGAGTTCCGTCCTTCGCGTCGCGGCCACGTCCAGGCCGGAAGCCGGCCCGCCCTCTGGCTGAAGAGGGACGACTCGCACTCGCGCCCGCTGTCGCCCTTGATGTCGACGCACATGATGGTCCGGTCCCGGGGGAAGGCCCGAAGTGTCCGATCAGGAGCGGACCTCTAGGCCCACCGGCCATTCCAAGACTCCCTAAACTCCCGAAGAAAAGTTGACGTCACTTACTCACTGAATAGGAAACCGAGAATAAAGATGAGGTGAACGTGAAGACAAAAAATTCAGCCAAGTAAATGAGTGAAAACCGGCGTGACCCAGAAGCAACGACGGGGACCCGAAAGAGATCGACGGATCCGACCCGAAACGTCGTCACACGTCGGAAGAGTGACTTCACCGAAGAGAGGAACCCCCCGTGTCCGAGACCCCCGAGGCCAAGTCATTAACACCGCGTACCCGACTCACCGAGGTGCCTTACACCCTAGGAGGGCCTGGCCCCTAGCTAGGACGCAGGGGACGTAACGTCCCACCCAAAGATTGGGGACCTGGTGGTCCCTCCAGGTGCGATAGAGGAGAAAAATTACAGAAAGGAAAGGATGAAAGATGAGGAAACGACAACAACACGTAAGAACCAGTTAAAGGGGACGAAAAGAAGTTTCGCTAGTTTGGGTGGTAGGAGTCTTAAGATAGTGAGAGCGTAGAGAATTTCAAACCAAATAGGACCACTAGAACTAAAATAAGAGTTCTCTTCAAGAAAAAACAACAACAACAACAACAACAAGAGTCTTACACCACTAAAGAGTTAAATCTCTTTGCCTACGTTATAGAAAGGTATAGAGTCCAGTTAATGACAAACTTAAACTCTACTAAAACGAAGGACTGTCTTAAAACAAGGTGACTGACGATGCCTGAAAGGAAAAGAGTTGAAACAGTTGAAAAGAGAGAGAGAGAGAAAAATTTTTAAATAAAAATAAATAAATAAGCCGCAGTGAATCAACATCGTGTGTCCTAGAAATCAGCGTCCTACACCCCAGATCAAGACACTAGTCCCTAGTTTGAGCCCGGGGGCCGTAACCCTCCCGTCTCAGAATCGGTGACCTGGTGGTCCCTGCAGGGGGACACTTACAAATACTAATCTTTAGTCCCAGACACACGAGTTGGGGTTCTACCCCTCTCCCGAATGGTTCGCTCTACCACAGTAATGAGAAAGAGGACCACCGAAAACGGACGTCCCTTGTGACGACCACTACCAAATCTCTTCTCGAACCGTGACTGACCCTACACATCCCCTTTCTGTGCTTGTGTCCGAAGAGAAATCCTTGGTTCTGGTCACGGTCCGACCTCGGAAAGAACCGACTTCGCCTCTAGGAGGTTCCAGGTCTACGACCCGATGATTCGAGTCAAAAGATCTGAGCGACAGCCGTACTTCCAGACACGCTACCTCCCCCTTCGTCTACTTCGACGACTTAGTAAAGTCACGAAACACCTCGTTGAATCCAAAAATCTCAACAAGGATTCCGACACACACACTTTAGTGAAGTTAGCACAGACTGAGAAACGCTGGGGTACCTGACGTCGAGCGGTCCGAGGAGACAGGTACCCTAAGAGGTCCGTGCTTATGACCTCACCCAACGGTAAAAGAAGAGGTCCCCTTAGAAGGACTAGGTCCCTAACTCGGGTGCAGAGAATTAAGGACTAAGTACCTCCATCTTCCCTTTTACCTTCACGCCCTCTCACCTTTACACTATTTCTTGTTTATTTACCTCTGAAGTGACCACCGGGTCACCGGTTCTGAGACGTCAGGGTTACGGCCCCCCGACCTGAACCAAGGGACCTAGGATGTGGGTCGTTTATTCTACATTGTGTCGGTTTATTTATACTCGTTTTCATTGTTTATTCGGTTTCTGTGTACTGTTCCGTCTCCCCTATATTTCTTGTCTCCTCCGTCCACCTTGGTGCCGTCACGAATAACAAGGGTACTAACTTTGAAGTCACAGCCACGTCGACTGGTGGCCGGTCCTTTGGGCCCGCCGACATACTCTCGGTGAGGCCCATCTACTGCGGGAGCGCACCAGGCACGACTAGGTGTAGAGAGAAAGTCGAAGGGGCGGAAGGTATCGGAGCCTAATATGGTGCCCCTTGGTGTAGTCTGATCGAGATCGGCGGCATTAATACCAATAACGCCCCCGAAAGGACGAACTTCGGACCACATGTGTCTCCGTGCAGGCGCCCCTCAGTCCATTTTCTTTTGTCAGGACTTGTGGAGAAAAGTGTCCGACGATAGCACTATGTCCCCGGCTGAGGTAGCAGATGGTGTCTTGAATAAGAAATTTTTCGAATGAAGACACAGACGTGACCCAGAGTTAACACTGGGAGCCCTAGAAATCAACGTCGGTTCGCCCGAGATCAAGGGACTAGTCCCTAGCTTGGACCCGGGGGACGTAACCCTCACACCCCCAGAATCGGTGACCTGGGGGTCCCTTCAAGACTACCACCGATTGAGAGATGTCAGTTTATACGGACGTTATGACCGAGGAAAAGAGGAACGAATGAAAGTCCTACTTCCTAGGGGCCAGGGGTCTCGACCTCTTCGGGCACCTTACTGAATACGACTTGACCTGTCGTCTCGGGATTCATTTTCAGAAGGGTCGACCTCTTCCTTCCCTCTTGAAGGTCGTTCCTCACCTACTACTCCCTCTCCGGGGAGTCCCCTGATCCGTTCACCCTCCGAGAAAGGAGTCTAGCGGTTATTTACACACAAAGGAAGAAGATTTCTTGAAGAAAATTCACTCTCCGTAATAAGTGTATCTCAATTTGTGTGTGTAGAGTTCCCGTGTCCGAGGTACTGAGATAGATAAATAAATAGATAGTAGGTAGGCAGCATCAGATAGTAGGTAGGTATATAGGTAGGTAGTAAGGTAGACAGATAGTAGATAGATGGGTAGGACAAGGCAGTAGATAGGTAGGTAGGTAGTAAGGTAGATAGATGGGTAGGACAAGGCAGTAGATAGGTAGGTAGGTAGGTAGTAGGGTGGGTAGTAAGGTAGATAGATAGTAGATAGATAGGTAGGACAAGGCAGTAGGTGGGTAGGTAGTAGGTAGTAAGGTAGACAGATAGTAGATAGACGGGTAGGACAAGGTAGTAGATAGGTAGGTAGGTAGGTAGTAGGGTAGGTAGTAAGGTAGACAGATAGTAGATAGATGGGTAGGACAAGACAGTAGATAGGTAGGTAGGTAGTAAGGTAGGTAGTAAGGTAGGTAGTAGGGTAGACAGATAGTAGATAGATGGGTAGGACAAGACAGACAGATAGATAGGTAGGTAGGTAGTAGGGTAGGTAGATAGACATGAACACCAGGCAGAGCCTACGGGCCAAAGAATGGGACTACCAGACCAGGTCACCGAGATGCCACGAAGAGGACGAGTCTGTTGAGGTCTCCCACGTCGTACGAGTGTGGGGGTGTCCTGTGGTGTCTACGGGGGGCCTCTGGTCTCGGCGGGTGTGGTAGGAAAACGACCACCAGTGGGAGCAGTAACAAATGTATGGCTTAAGGTGAAAAAGAAAAATAGAGTGCCAAGAACACCTCAAAACAGACACCAACTACGTCTGGAGATTACAGATCCCAAGGACAAAAGGGTGGTAAAGAGGAAAGGACGACGAGGAATCCCTAGGATCTTGACGGTCTAAGAGAATTCAACTGTCGTTTATACTAATTCCACTATTTATAAATCATCTGACGACCTTATTATTGTCTTTAATAAGACAGTGGTGAGTCACGGTTCACAAATTTAGCTCAATATTGTATATATAATGTAATCAAAATCAAAATGCTGTATTGCTCACCCAAAATGCTGTATTGCTTACCCAAAATGCTGTATTGCTTGCCAATGAACGCACACAGCGTTTTAGTAGGGCGCTAAGAGGGATGATAGACACGTGGGGGGTGTGTGCAACATGTCTAAGGAAGAACACTACCCTTGAACTTCAAAGTTATGGAGTCGTAAAACGTTTTGACGTTGTCACATTAGCTGTTATCATGATACAACCTGTAGGGTAGGGGTACTGGATAAACAGAACATTGACCGACAACTATGGGAAACTGTAAACATGAGTTGTGGCAAAAAATCATTTTAGGGTACTTGTGTTTTCCAGTCGAATAACGTCCACGACGAAACCCTCTAGACTTTCAGTCAGGTACTTTAATGGTCGAGTCTCTTCTGTGTCGAAGGCAGAACCGTAACAGCGAACGCATAAATCAAAAGTAGTGACGTTTTACCTTTTCGTTGTTTGTAAACAAAAGACAAACAGGATAAAGAAAGGCAAAAAAAAATTAAAAATTTTAAAACGGAAATGAAACCTGTCACACCACAAAAATATAAGGTAATTTTATAATATGAAATTACCATATTGATAAAAAATAACCACCAACATCGACAATATATACCTAGGGTTTATCACACAGATATATAAACAACGAGTATTAATTGCGATACGAGAAACGACAGTACCTGATGAAAACAGATACGTTTTATTTTTTGCTTCTCTTTCCCTTCAAATAGGTGCATAGTCACACTAACGGTAAAGATAACAGAAACCGTAGAAGAAACATTTTTACCAAAGGAGAAACCATCTTAAAAAGGACAAACTTCTTTAAGTAAATGGAAAATTCCTCAATCCAAATATTACTCACTCAACAAAGTTACAAACGTACAGATTTTTATAAAATTAAAATACACGAAAAAAGGTATAATTTCACATATTTTTAAATTATGTTACACTAGTATTACGACGACGACGATTCAGCGAAGTGAGCACAGGTTGAGACACGCTGGGGTATCTGCCGTCGGGTGGTCCGAGGAGGCAGGGACCCTAAGAGGTCCGTTCTTGTGACCTCACCCAACGGTAACGGAAGAGGTTACGTCCTTTCACTTTTCACTTTCACTTCAGCGAGTCAACACAGGCTGAGTCACTAGGGTACCTGACGTCGGGTGGTCCGAGGAGGCGGGTACCCTAAAAGGTCCGTTCTCATAACCTCACCCCACGGTAACGGAAGAGACCACTAGTATTATTTTCGTATGATTCATTGTCTGTTGGAACAAAATTTGTGATTCCTTAATTTACGGACATACAATAAAAATCGAAAATTTATTAACTGATTTTATTAAAGTCCTTATTATATAAAAGAAGGAGTGACTTTATGATGAGGTTAATAATTGTGAAATTGTGTAAAGTATATAGTTGATGAGAGAGATACAAACTAGGGTAATAGTGATCTAAAAATAGGTCGGTGAAGTCTCGTGACACACTTGTCCCACTTAAGGTGGGAATCGACTGATCGTACCGAAAGGGATTTGTTTCTGTGGGAGGACGTACTGGTCGTGTGGCGACAAACGAAATCTTTTGGCTCCACCTATGTCGTGATGATCGGCGTCAAGGACAAGTCTCAAAGGTCGACTAGGGTCTGTAGAGGAGGAGCAAAGACCAACTCTAAGGGTCGTTCTAAAGACACGACGTAAACCGACGGTGCGGGAAAGGAAGAAGGGGTCAGACAGAGAGAGACAGAAAGGAAAAAATTAGGATAGAAACTGGAGTCAAGTCAAGTCATGTCAGCCAATCAGCACAGGCTGAGAAACGCTGGGGTACTTAGCGTCGTGCGGTTCGGAGGGACAGGTAGTGGTAGAGGGCCTCAAGTGAGTCTGAGTGCAGGTAGCTCAGGCACTACGGTAGGTCGGTAGAGTAGGAGCCAGCAGGGGAAGAGGAGGACGGGGGTTAGGGAGGGTCGTAGTCTCAGAAAAGGTTACTCAGTTGAGAAACGTACTCCACCGGTTTCATGACCTCGAAGTCGAAATCGTACCAAGGAAGGTTTCTTTAGGGTCCCAACTAGAAGTCTTACCTGACCAACCTAGAACTGGATGAAGTCAGATATCCTACTGGGAGGAGAACCACAAAGACTACTGAGGAGTGCTGTCCTAGTCAAATGTAAAGGATAAGATCAAGGTACCTTTTGCGGTAACCGTTAAACTTCACCTAACGTAACTTAGATATCTAGCGGAACATATCACAACTACGTCTCGTCCTGGGACACCAGAAACGACTCCGGAGTGTTACAGGAGATGCACGGAAAGTAGACACCTTATTGAGATCGGTTTCTTATTCAAGTTGTCCTCTTCAATTTTGTACGTTTTTTGTTTCCTTTTGTCAGTTTGTTCAGGTTTGTTATTATTACATCGATAATTCGTTTCAGCTCCTGGAAATCAAAGAAAAGTTTCCGAGATCTATTATAAGACTCGGTATAGAACACTCGACAGAACGTCTGTGACTTTGGAGGGTGATCCACCTTCTGTAATTGATGTAGCTCTGGTATGGTATCGGAGTGTTTTCCACGGTGTCAAGGTTCTTGACCGGAATTTCTTTACCCTTGTTTGGTGTCTTGACTTGTGAGTGACGTGGATTTTGCTCTGCTGCGACCAGTCTGGTGGTCACTGGTTAAAGTTCTACTGACAGTCTCGACTGACAAACGTACATCGGGGAGCGGAGACAGATATTTTGGAGAGTGGGCGACTGACAGTCGTCTCCCTGAACCGGTAACCTGTCTGCAGTGGGGAGGGGGGTACAGTGGACGTAGATTTATTTCGTTTACAAGAAAAGTGGTCGGACCGGACATTACCGAAAACTCACCGCTCGTCGACCTGGGGTAAAAGCCATTGTCCTATTAGTAGAATTGTCATAACTAAGAAGGTAGACTTTTCGTCTTATATAGACGGGGAGGAAACACAGTGAACTCAAAGAAAGTAGTCGTAGAGTCTGAAAAGCTCCCATCAAGAAAAGAGAGGAAGTCATCCAAATAAGTCTCTACAAAATAAGGACTACGTTACCATTTACCTGACACAGGAATTAAAGAAAAAGACTGTCGAACAACAAGATTACATGTCTTTACACTCTCTAAAGACACATAATTAAACAGAGGATGTCACAAGGACTTAAGTAGTCACTCGAGATCATCAAAATACTATGTAGACATCTTAATAAATATATATTATAACGGAGTAGACGTTTGTCACTGTCATAATGATAAAGGAAAGTTTACACCTAAGGAAAATAAAGAAAAAGAAGAGACTAGTGATACCGATCTTGAAAGTTTTAATCCAACTTATTTTCACCACTCTAATCAACCAAATTGTACAAAGAACTAAATAAAAGACAGACCTACTAGACAGGTAAGTACATTACCCCCACCACTTCTGGGGTGATGCTACCACAATGGTACCTAAAAAGGAACATCTAGGCCATTGTAAAGAGAACATATAACTCCACGAGGAGACAACCCACGTATACTTAAACGTCAACAATGTAGAAGAAAAATTCAAATTGGAAACTAGTAATCATCACAGGAACAGAGAACTTTGCCAGAGGCAACATTTCTGACGGAACAGACGAAGGGTCAGGTTTACTGGGTCGTGAACCTCTACCCGACCACCAGATTAACCTCGGGGTTCCTTTTCCTAGGTACCCACTAAATCCCGTTTAATGTCAGAGGAACGTCTCATACACCTTCACTCCCTGTAGACTGTAAAGATTCCTCTCCCTATGACGGAAGTCTCAACACAAAGGTCTATTTTATCTGGACTCCGATATTACTTCTTTCTATCACCTTGAATTTGAGTCCCCTTCTGGTCGGACGTCTAGGGTACGACTACTAGTCACTCTTTTGTCAAACCTTCTCACTCCGGTACTTCCTTTTACGGGTGGCCCTCTGTCACTTCCCTCGGACCCACGAGACACTCACAGGGAGGGGACCGATACTGACAGTGACACTTGAACCCGAGAGGGTGTCCCTTGTGTCTTTTGAGAGGACGGGAGACGAGTCGACGAACGCACCTGGAAGAGTCATTGACGGTCCTGAACAGGGATCAGGGGTCCGCACCCACTCCCACTGCTCGTGACCCCCATTCTAGACCGGGAGTGACCTCTGCGGGGTCTGAGAGGTACGTCTGTACAGTGGAGACGAGGTCTGCTGTACTATTACCGAGGAGACACCCCTCTCGCCCGGGTCCCCGGGACAGGGATATTGACCCCGGGTAGGGCTGACGGTGAAGGGACGTGTCTCACACCGCGGCTCACGTCCGTCCACTCACGAGGGAACTCAAGTCAGAGTCCCGTCCTTTGTCCTCTCGACCGAGAGTCGTCCTCTCCTCGAGTCTCGACGTAACAGTCGTGGAACCCGTCCTGTCCACGGGGGGACGGAACAGGACTCGACGGGCCAGGTGCGGGACCGACCGTCCACCTTCCCCCCTTACACGACCCCACACATAGACTCACCCTGGTCTCGACACTCAAGTGACGGTTAGGACACAGGACTCCAGGGACTGTTACTCCCCTTCTCCCTCCCCCAGTGACACCTTAGAGACGGTTCAGGACATACTGGTTTCGGAGCCCGAAGAGTTATAACTTATTTTCACAGATGACTGGAGCCTGGATTAACTAATCCGAACCCACACTTATACTATCTTATCCAGCTACACGTTCTCAAAGTCAATCTTGGACTTTCAGGACTTGATTCTAGGTCACTGTCTGTCTGTCTGTCTGTGTGTGTGTGTGTGTGTGTGTCTTTGTGTCTCTCTTTCCGGCGGACATTGTTGTGGTGCTAAGGGGAAGTGACTTGCTGCAGCAGAGACACACAAGCTAGTACCAAACGAAAAGTACCAAGAGAGACACAAAACACAACACATGTAGTCACACCGAGTGCAGAAGGGGAGAGAAACGGAAAGTACCAAGAGAGACACAAAACACAACACATACAGTCACACCGAGTGCAGAAGGGGAGAGATTGACTTATAGTGTTATGGGAGTCGGAATAATGGTACTCGTCGTTCCTTTTCTTTTTTCTTAAACATAACTCTGCCTCAAGTCAATTGAAAGGTTGGACGGCATCCTCACATTCACAATCTTTCGTTCGTAGCAATCTAAAAATTTGCTAACCTTAGTCCTTGACTTCCTCATGGGAGACACTATTAAGTTACAAAATATAATCCTTTATGTCACTTTACCTGGAACCCGGTACGGTGTTTAACTACAAACACAGAGTGTTTATAAGTACACGACTTTAGGATACAGAATCTCTGCTCCCACAATCTTCTCGGAGACCTCCGCGAATATAATTCACCCTCCGGGAAACACTTATCCTAAGGGTTGAACAGGTTTGACCCGAAGGGACCACGGAGTCTACCATTTCTTTGACGGGCGTTACGTCCTCTGGGTCTAAGCTAGGGACCCAGTCCGTTTAGGACGGGAGAGGTCTTAAGAACGGACCTCTTAGGGTACCTGTCTCCTGGGACCTCCCGATGTCAAGTACCCCAGCGTTTGTCAGTCTGTATTGCAAAAAAGTGAGGGACAGGTTTAAGTACCTGTGAAGGCACGGGTCCGACCAGGTGGGGGTGGACACCCACGTCTCTCCGGGGACCCCCGCCGCCCGCGATCTTGCACACAAGGACAGAGTCGTGTTCCCGGGGAAGACACCCAAGTAAAGACTGAGACCGACACCACCACGAGGGGGCACACACTGACGAACGCCGACCCCCAATCCCCAGCCCACCCCCGTCCACACAGGACGTTAAGGCCACTATTGACAACCAAAGTCCCTCCGTGAACGGGACACCCCGCTAGAAACACACACAGGGTGTCTTTCCTGTCTGTCATCGATACCGGTGTAGTGAGGGGGGTCGTTTATGAGTCCGGTTCTCCTTTCTCGACTACCCGGTATTGACTAGTGACTTTAACGTCACCTATGTGTTTCATGGGGTACTAGAGTATGTACGTGTGCAAGACTTCCGCAGGTGTCAACCGTCCTGACTCCGTAGGTAGCGGAGCGAAGAATCCACAGTAGTGGACACGAGTGGTCCAAGATGTGATCGGGAGTCTGGAACAAGTCTTTCTGGCGTAGGAAATGGTAGAAAAGGGGAAAGGGGGTTGGGGTCAAGGGTCCGCTGGTGGTAAGGTGAGACAAAGATACTCTGACAAAAAAAAATAAAAAAAATATTATTGAGATTGATATTAACTGTCTTTGCCTCTTCTCTTACCGTTTATAGATATAGACCTATAAAGTGTGTGGCTTCACAGGGACTCAAAATAGGTACGACAACGTTTTCCTTCCTAAAGGTGGAAACTTTTTGACTCGAGAGACGGCGGCATGGTACGTGGGGTCGAGGGACTGGCTGAGCAGACAGTCACCGCGAACCGAACAAAGGCACAGAACCGAGAGCACCGCTGTTCCGTCGTTACTTGTGTCCCCAGGTCTGTAACGAAGCTCTAGCACTAAAGTAGGGGAACATATATATGATCTTCGTCCTGACGACCCGGAATACCGTCTAGCCCAAAATCAAAGGCTCCTTAAATTTGCAAAAGGCGTCTCCGACAAGGGCAAGTACAAGGGCGGTTGTTTGTCACGGAGTCACAAGAAAAAAGAGTTGTCGGGACGGTCAGACGAGGGAGAACAGAGACCCCCTTGTCCGCGATTGTCCACTCTCCGCGACAGTGTAGCCCTAAAACTAGACTACTGACCTCTATGACTCGTCGACCGGTACTTGGAAAAGTCGGGAAACAAACGACAGACACCTGTTTACAGATGACCTCAGGAGACACGTAAAATTTGCCCCACCACCCAAAGAGGTCCTTAGGGGAAGGGTAAATCCTACGACCCAGTAATGACCCCACACCCAACGACTAGGACAGAGGACAACGTGTCGACGGAGAGGTACCGAAGGAACCGAGACGTCTCCAGAATGCACTATGTGACGGTAAGCGAGTGGCAACGAAAACAACAATTTGAGTTTGGTGGCACTGGTTCTGGTCACAGTTCCTCGAGTGGAGAGAGGAGAGTCTCGAAGTACCCAAGTCGAGAACCGGGTCGACTCGGGTAAAAACCCACACTACATTCTACCAGACGTCTAAAAGAACATCAAAAATTTTAACCCTGTATTGACTGTATGGTACTATGCTCAAAGTACACATGTTTTATGACTAAGTCGTGAACAGATACAACGGTCGACCAATGTCATTCAGATTAATTGCAGATAATATGTGCGTAATGTAAAAAAAGTAAGTCAGTGTTAAACCATCCAAACACTGATGGTCAAAGGCAGAAATCTGCACCTACAAGTCAAAGGTTTGTCGTGAACAACTTCTTTGATAGGAAAAAGATAATATATAAGAATCACGGAGACAGTTTTGAATTAATTGGTGACCTCGAACCCAAACAAAGGTGGAGAAATAAGACAAGGTGACTAGACAGACAAATTTGAGGGTATACGCAAAGACAATGATATTTAAACTGTATGTTAAACTTTATTTCTTCAAAGTACGAAACAACAAGAAAGAGTTCTAAGAAAGTGGCAAACCCATAAAAAAGTAACTGATGTTTAAACCCACCCAAAAAAAAAAAAAGACAAAGACTCTTATTACTGTAACTTTTACCAATTGCATTCGGTCGTTACAACGACTTCTTCCGTCTGTACAAAGGTTTCGACTGTCTGTCGGGAATGTACCTCTGTCCCCTAGTCCTATATTTTCGTTCATCTTTCGACAACTTATTGTACCCCGCGAGTCGAGCCACGGGACAGTACTGGAGCTCCCCGTGTTGACCCTCTTCCCCCTCCGAGTTCTCCCTCCTCTATATATATCTACATACATACATATGAATACCTCTTCAGTTACCGTTGGGTGAGGTCATGAGAACGGACCTTTTAGGGTACCTGCCTTCTCGGACCACCCGACGGCAGGTACCCCAGCGACTCTCAACCTGTGTTGAGTCACTGAAGTGAAAGTGAAAAGTGAAAGTACGTAACTACTTCCTTTACCGTTTTGTGAGGTCACAAGAACGAACTTCTTAGGGTCCCTACCACCTCGGACCACCCGACGGTAGACACCCTAGCGTGTCTCAGTCTGTGCTGACTTCGTTGAATCGTCGTACATATGAATATAAACTAAGTGTAACAAGATGTCGTCTTTGATAGTTTTGCAACATTTCGTTAATCGGGGGTTAAATTTTTTAAATTCATTTTCATTTAAATTTTTATATTTTATTATTACCACCTACGAAACTGACCATAGTCCTTGCACAATAGGCCAATTTCAGTGAAGAGACCTGATACTGTCAGAGAAGAGAAAAGTCCTCCTTATTTTACACCCTTAGGAGCAGGCGACAATCGACGCGTTCTTGTGACGACCACAGAGATAGACGTCACAGAGGACAGACGAGGCGCGGTGAGGCTTCAGGAGGGGTACAGAAAAGTGTCTCTCCGGGACTCTTGGTATCCGGTCCGGCGCGACTTCTGGTGCATGGACTGTGTCTACCCCCAACCCCGAGACCCGTTGCGGTAGGAGGACAAGGTGTTGTAGCGAGGTCCGAACGAACGGGTGTCGGGCTCCGGAGGTGTGTGGTAAGAGTGGGTGTACCGGGACCGGTTGGAAAACAAAGAAGACAGGAGACCCCAGGAGATGTGTTACCGTCGAAAACACAGTTCCTTGGGGGACTTGTCGGAGCCCACATTCACACGCATAATGCATGTCTCCCACCGAGAGTCGTGGCGGGACACGAGGTGGACGCAGGAGTCGTGGATAGTCCGGAAGTGCGAGTGGGGGTCCTCCCGCCTCACCCACTACGAGTCTCCTTCCCGGGGGTCCCAGTGACCGGGAAGGACGACGTGGACGACCCACAAGTCAGAGAATTACATGTAGATGCAAGGACACTTTTAGTGACCAGGAGTCCTGTGTGTGTTGATATGACTAAGGGTTCCGTTCACCAAGACGAGTTAGAGTCCATGACAGTGTCCGAAGCCGATGAACACCAAGTAGAGACTACGGTACAAATAATGGGAGTACCAGACGAGGTCGCCGAGGTACCACGAAGAGGACGTGTCTGTGGTGGTCTCCCACGTCATAGAAGTGTGGGGGCGACCCGTGGTATCTACGGGGGGCCTCTGGTCTCGGCGGGTGTGGTAGGACTACGAGTACCAGCGGAAGTAGTGGAAGATGGACGACTTAATGTCAAATCAAAAGGTATAGTCACGGAAAAGTCTAAAAGCGGACACCAACGAAGTCCAGAGTGTACAGAACCGAAGAACAAAGGGGTGATAAAGGGGGAAGGACGACGACGACTCCCTAGGATCTTGCGGATCCAAGACGAGAACTCAGTAATCTTACATACTTATTTCACGATTTATAGATCATCTGTGAAGGTTATCATTGATTAATAAGACATTCCGGAGTCATAGTAAGAGACAGTTAGCTACATGTTAATATAATTGAAGTCTCACTACTGTAGTACTTACCTATAAACATAGGTTTTACTAGTGTCATTCAGATCAATGGTAGGAAGGTGGAAGTGTCTACTATCCTTAACAAAAGAACGCTAGTCTTAAAACGGTGTAAATAAATCAATCAAAAACCAATAATAAACCGACACGTTGTACACCCTAGAATCAAGGGTCTGGTCCCTAACTTGGTCATGGGGACGTCACCTTCGAACTTCAGAATTGGTGACCTGGCGGTCCCTTCAGGGGTAGTCTTCTTGAAACTTCCAGTTCGCAGGATCGTAAAAAGTTCATACATTACTTATGTTAACTGACACAAGTGGTACCCCGTGCGATGTGGGGGGACTGAACAAATAAGACACTGATCTTCAACTATGGAAAACTACAACCGTGCGTTATAGGACCTCCTCCTTTACCGTTGCCTGAGGTCATAAAACGGACTTTTGAGGGTACCTGACATCGGACGGTCCGAGGAGACAGGTACCCTAACGTTTCTCAGCCTGTGCTTACTCGTCGACTCGGGAGTTATGGTGTAAAGATGCATTTGAGGTAACTTACCTCTTCCAAGTGACCTATGGTCACTACGGAATCCTCACGACTTTTAGGTAGGTACTTTAATGGACGAGCTTTTTGGATGGTTGATAATAACTCCTTTGCTAAAGGTAGAACTGGGTACGTCGGCAGACTTTCTTTGGAGGAAAGAGTCCTTGTAAAGTTCTCAAAGGTGCCTGAAATAGAGGTACACAACACCGACTATAGACTTTGTGACCGTGTGTTAGGTTATATCCCGAGGCACTTATAATCAGGACGCACCCGTCTCTAAACTAAAGACTCTACTTCTATTTTGTGTACTTTTGTCTGTTACACAAGAAGACGTAATGGACATTGAAATAAAGTTACAATTAAGAGGTCCTACGACATCACAGTGTGTCTTTTAGGTACAACACGTTACCGAACGAAGAGGAAATTTGGACCTATCGAATGTACCACCTGGGAGTTATTTGAATTAACTAATCTACTTGGTACATTAGACTTCCTGTCTGGTCTTCACCAAGAAAAAATTTTTAGACAAGGAACTTATATATCAAAAGAACTAACGTAAAACGTTAGACTCCAAACAAAGATAAACAGGTCAGATAAAAAAAGACGGAAAAAAAAAAAAAACGGCAGAAAACCTCACATTAATAAATTCAGGGTAAAATTTTTTAAACTCCATATCGATAAAAAGTCACTACAAAGTCGGTAGTACATACGTAAGGGTTCATCGCATAGATAAAGTTTGGGTGGACGGTTACGTTCTCTAATTCTCTGCGTCCAAGCTAGCGACCCACCCCTTTTAGAGGACCTCCTCCCGTGTCCTCGGGTGAGGTCATAAGAACGGACCTCTTAGGGTACCACCCGACGTCAAGTCATCCAGTGTTTCTCGACCTGTACTGACTTCGTTGAATCGTACGTCCGTGTACAATAATGACTGTTAATTACGATACTCAAAAGACAGTACTTGACCAACACAGAATGTGGTTTTTTCGTTACTTCTCCATATCAAATGCGTACATAGTTATACTAATGTAAAAGGTTACCAACATCAAGAAAAAAAAAGTTCAAAAAAGGAGAAACCACATTGAATGGAAAACCCACTTCTTAAAGGAAATTGAAAATACCTTAAACAAAATTATACTCACTCAATAAAGTTACAAATAGATTTTCATGGTAATAAAATGAATGCCAAAAAGGATAATTTCACATACTTTTTCATTATTTTACACTGGTTATTATTTTCATATGAATCGTTATCTAACCTCTTCCGTTACCGTGGGGTGGGGTGAGAACGGACCTTTTAGGGTACCCGCCTCCTCGGACCATCCGACGTCAGGTACCCCAGCGATTCTCAGTCTGTCCTGACTCGCTGAAGTGAAAGAGAAAAGTGGAAGTACGTAACCTCTTCCTTTACCGTTGGGTGAGGTCACAAGAACGGACCTCTTAGGGTCCCTGTCCCCTCGGACCACCCGACGGCAGATACCCCAGCGTGTCTCAGTCTGTGCTGACTTCGCTGAATCGTCGTCGTCGTCGTCGCTATGTATTAGAGGAAAATTTGTGATTCCTCAATTTACGGAGAATAAAAATAAACATTATATTAACTAATCTTCGTTAAAGTTAAGATGAAGTAAAAAGTGTGACGACATATATTCATCTATTGATTATTCCTGGATGACATATTTATCGTGTCTCGACCACCAGCGGGACGGGTGGCCCATGTCACTCTATCCCCAAGGGCTTGCACTCAGTCGACTTGACTCCACCTACTTGGATCTCGGACAACATACCTCACTTCATTCAGCCTTTCTCTCTCTCTTTGTAGCACACAATTGCGTATATGTACCTTAGAACTTTGTACCATGTCTACTCGAACAAAGTCCCGTCCTTATCTCGCCGTCTGTATCTCGGGTCTGAACACCCGCTCGTCCCCTTCCCCTTCCACCTGCCTGACCCTGGCGCCGTGACCGCATACACGCGCGGGCACAGTCTACCGTCACCCTTCGACGACGTCGCGGTCCTCGCGTCGAGCCACGAGTCGGTACTGGGTCTCGTCCCCCCACCCCACCCTCCCTTCCCCCGACCGCTCCCTCCCCTGTGTGTACGGATACAGACTGAGTGTGACGACATGCCGTCTTTGGTTGTGTCTCGATATTTCGTGAATAGGAGGTTGTCCGGCGCCTTCGTTGGATCTACAGGTAGCCGTCTACCTACCTACTCTTCGACACCATGTATACGAGTTACCTTATAAGTAAGTCAAGTCAAGTCAAGTCAACGAGTCCGCACAGGCTGAAAAACGCTGGGGTACTTAGCGTCGTACGGTCCGGAGGGACAGGTAGTGATAGAGGGTCTCAAGTGGGTTTGAGTACAGGTAGTTCAGCCACTACGGTAGGTCGGTAGAGTAGGAGACAGCAGAGGAAGAGGAGGACGGGAGTTAGGGAGGGTCCTAGTCCCAGAAAAGGTTGCTCAATTGAGAAGTGTACTCCACCGGTTTCATGACCTCAAAGTCGAAATAGTAGTAAGGAAGGTTTCTTGTGGGTCCTGGCTAGAGGAAATCCTACCTGACCAACCTAGAGGAGCGTCAGGTTTCCTGAGAGTTTTCAGAAGAGGTTGTGGTGTCAAGTTTTCGTAGTTAAAAAGTCACGAGTCGAAAGAAGTGTCAGGTTGAGAGTGTAGGTATGTACTGGTGTCCTTTTTGGTATCGGAACTGATCTACCCGGAGACAACCGTTTCATTACAGAGACGAAAAATTAAGTGATAGATCCAACCAGTAGTGAAAAGAAGGTTCCTCATTCGCAGAAAATTAAAGTACCGCCGTCAGTGGTAGACGTCACTAAAACCTCGGGGGTTTTATTTCAGACTGTGACAACGGTGACAAAGGGGTAGATAAAGGGTACTTCGCTACCCTGGTCTACGGTACTAAAAGCAAAAGACTTACAACTCGAAATTCGGTTGGAAAAGTGAGAGGAGAAAGAGAAAGTAATTCTCCGAAAAATCAAGGAGAAGTGAAAGACGGTATTCCCAACACAGTGGACGGACAGACTCCAATAGCTATAAAGAGGACCGTTAGAACTAAGGTCGAACACGAAGGAGGTCGGGTCGCAAAGAGTACTACATGAGACGTATATTCAATTTATTCGTCCCACTGTTATATGTCGGAACTGTATGAGGAAAAAGATAAACCTTGGTCAGACAACAAGGTACAGGTCAAGATTGACAACGAAGGACTGGACGTATATCCAAAGAGTTCTCCGTCCAGTCCACCAGACCATAAGGGTAGAGAAAGTCTTAAAATGTGTCAAATAACAATGAGTCGATAATTTTTACGTAAACTTAATCAAGATTACTCCACCTACTTTGACCTCGGACAATGTGTCTCACTTCAGTCTTTCTGTTTGTCGTTATGTCATATAATTGTGTACATATACCTTAAATCTTTCTACCATTGCTACTGGGATATACACTNACGGACAGACTCCAATAGCTATAAAGAGGACCGTTAGAACTAAGGTCGAACACGAAGGAGGTCGGGTCGCAAAGAGTACTACATGAGACGTATATTCAATTTATTCGTCCCACTGTTATATGTCGGAACTGTATGAGGAAAAAGATAAACCTTGGTCAGACAACAAGGTACAGGTCAAGATTGACAACGAAGGACTGGACGTATATCCAAAGAGTTCTCCGTCCAGTCCACCAGACCACAAGGGTAGAGAAAGTCTTAAAATGTGTCAAATAACAATGAGTGGATAATTTTTACGTGAACTTAATCAAGATTACTCCACCTACTTTGACCTCGGACAATGTGTCTCACTTCAGTCTTTCTGTTTGTGGTTATGTCATATAATTGTGTATATATACCTTAAATCTCTCTACCATAGCTACTGGGATATACACTCTGTCGTTTTCTCTGTGTCTACATTTTTGTCTGAAAACCTGAGACACCCTCTCCCGCTCCCACCCTACTAAACCCTCTTATTGTGACTTTGTACGTATAATCGTACACACCTTGTCTAGCGGTCAAGTCCAAGCTACGTACCCTGTCCCGCGAGTCCCGGCCACGCGACCCTACTGGGACTCCCTACCCTACCCGTCCCTCCACCCTCCCCCCAAGTCCTACCCCCTGTGTCCATGTGGGTACCGACTAACTCCAGTTACATACCGTTTTGGGTGGTGCTATAATATTTCATTAATCGGAGGTTAATTTTATTTATGTAATTAAAATTCTTTGTCTACCCCCGAGTGCCCCTTCCAGTCCGATCCCGCAGACCAGATGCCCTTCTGCGCGTCGTGGAGACGGAAGTGTGTGCCCCCGAGCCTTGGGTTCCACGAGACCGACTCGCCCGCCCACGGCGGTCCTAGGTAATGTCGCTGTCTCTGTCCTCTGGACGTGGGGACCCCTCCGGCGCAGGACCCAGGTCTTCGTCACCGGGGGTGCGGTTCGACCTTTTCCGTTGCCAGTTTCTTGTCCGGTGGTTTGACCCGACTCACATGTGACAACTTAAAAGGTATGTGCCCTCACTATTTATAAAGATACGGCGGCGGGAGGCGGCTCGGGTTCGTTCTTTGAAGCAAAACCGACGCCCTGCATACCTTCGAATCAAGAGGTGGCCCCCTAGCTTGGACCCGGAGGACGTGACCTTCGCGTCTCAGATTGCGACGTGACGGTCCCTTCAGGGAGTCCTGAAACCTTTATTTCAGTCTCCGTGTGAGCCGGACCCCAGGTCACCACTACGACTAATGACGCCTCTGTACCTTTGCGTAACGCACAATGCGCCTCCGGACCTGCCCTCCCCTCAGACTCCCTCCTACCTGCGTGCCTTATCAATACTGACTCAGGGAAACGACAGGTGGACTTTGAGTGTCGTAACAATTGACCGACGTGAAGTTGTGTTTTATTTTTCAAATTATTTTGTAGACTTTGTGTGTTTTGTTACTTCCGACACCCGAAGGAAAAGTGTACCTGCTTTTAAAGGATTTTGACTCACGTCGTCTCTGGTGTTGCCCGAAGGGACCACCGAGTCACCAATTCTAAGGCGACCGTCGCGTCCTCTACCCCCAAGCTAGGGACCCAACCCTTCTTAGGGACCTCCTCCTTTACCGTTGGGTGAGGTCATAAGAGCGGACGCTTTAGGGCACCTGTCTCCTCGGACCGCCCAGTGTTCCCCAGTTTGCATAGAATCGGTGATTTGTCGTCGTCGTCTCTGGTGTCGAGACTTATTTGTTTCTAGTGACTCGCCGTATGAAATTTACCTATTCCATATACCACACACTTAATTCAGAGTTTCTTGACGACGGTTTTATTTTACATAATTTTAGACTGTTTTTCGTTTATATATGTTACGAAACTCCTCATTGGGGTTAAGGTTCAAATCAAAATTTTTCAATGATTTCCATTGCAGTTCCAAGGCTACGTGGAACTTCACAGGGACATTATGGGTTACTGTTGAAACTAAGACTTAAGGGAAAAGGGTGTTCCTTATGTGTTTCCAAAGGACGGTCGATCAACCGACGGGTAGGCCCAGAAAAGTGACTAACGGTTTTCGACAGGGATTAGTGGGTTCCTCCTTCTACTACTAAATGTGACCCCTATTTAAACGAGGAGTGACCTTTGCGGGGTCTGAGGGGTGTTCCAGTCACAGTGGGTGTGTTGTCCACTGTACTATTGCCTTAGAGACACCTCTCTGGTTCCGATCTTTGTGGCAGGGATATAGGGACTAGAGTCCACGAGCCCCGAGTAGGACTCACTGTGCAGGGACGTGTCTCGAGACTTCGTTTCCAGTCGGTCCACTCACGAAGGAAGACAAGTTAGAGTCCCGTTTCTGACCCTCTCTGGAACGGAGGTCGTCGTCTCCCTGAACTGAATTGAGTGTGACCCGTCCTGTCCCCGTTGTGTCGGGGTGAACTCGTAGGAGTAGGTACGAGACGACCCACCTCCCACCGACACTCGGCCCCTCACAGAGTCCGGCCCTCGTCTCGGCCCACCAGGTGGCGTTTCGGGACACGGGACCTCAGAGATTTCTACTCTCTCCTCCCTACACCAGAGACCTTACACACGGTTCGGAACCTACTGGGTCAGTGACTCGAGGAGGGACAACGATTGTTCCCGGGACGAGTCACGTCGTCTGGAGTGTCTAGACACGAACGTCCCCTTCCTCAGGGGGACGGGGGAAAGAGTCTAGTAGAGGTGGGTCCTGGAATAAGGTCCGAGGAAATCAGGACGACGGGTGTCGAGCACTGCTACGGAGATTCGTCGAGTAAGAGCCGAGAAGGAGTCGTGACCCGATGTGTGGTCGAGACTAGAGTCCCGAGTGGACACTACTCAATGTGTGAGGAGACAGTTGTGTTGTCTTAATTGAGGACAACGAAGGTGACACAACATTCGTAAAAATAAGTGTCTTCATTTTTTTCTTTTCTTTTGGTTCTGTCATGCTCCTTTGGTCACATCGTTCTTCACGAGTCCTCGTTTTGTCTGTCTTGACGGAAATTTTACACAAAACATTTTCGTCTCGACACAGTAGTCTTCTCCCCGACCTTTTATCCCGAGGCCCCAAGAGACGAAAAAAAGATTCCTTCCAACGAAGGTCGAACAGGACAATGTGTCTCTCTCACTGGAAGGGTCAGGTCAGGGGTGCGTGGACACCCACGTCTGCGAGGACTCCACTGAGACTCGTCCACCTCGGTCCTCCGACTCGGACTTCCTGGTCTGGTGACTTCACCGTCCTTCTCCCCGCTGATCCTCGACCCTCCACTCCGGTCCTACCCAAAGGGCGAAACTCCCCTTCCTTACGGAGGCGAGACCACCCTTTTCCTCGCTCCCGCCGACACCCCAATCTTTGCGGACTCCACGGGCTTCAGTGACAAAGGAGGAGTGCAACGACGTCCACGAGGCACTGTTCCCCTTACAAGTAGAAAGGTTTGGGGTCGAGCACCAAAGGAACCAGAAAAGATAACAAAAATACAAACAAAAAATTTTTAATTACGTAAAATTAACCTTCGATTAATAAATGTTCTAACCTTACCAAAAACGGTATGTACCTGTACTTAGTCGGTGCCCACATAACAAAAAGACCGGGAATAAAGAAAATAAAGGTGAGACGAGAAAGAATAAAGGAACATCAACGATTGAAAACGGAATCAAACCCAAAACAGAACAAACCAAGGAACACGATTTTTCAATCGAACTAATAATCTTAGAAGAAAAGGAATTAGATCCGTAGACAACACTTTTATAGAGAATCTCTTCGAACACGACTTGGGGTATTTAAAGTCAAACACACAAAGGTTGGTAAGTACCAACAGGTTTTTACGAAAACCTAAAAAGAAACTGGTGTCAAACAAGACCCCACCAACAAGTAGAGGTGTATAGACACTTACAAGGTCGAGAGGACGGCAATAACCGTTGAACAAAGTATAGTGACACAAACCTTTTCTATGAAATACACTAAAGTCAGAATTTAGACAATTTCTGAACAAAACCCCTGAAGGGACCACCAAGTGATCAATTCTGAAGCGGAAGGTTACGTCCCCTACACCCAAGCTGGGGACCAGCTCCTCAATACTACGGTGTCCGGAGAGCCGGTTTTTTTGCTTTGCATTTTTTTTTCCTTCTTCGTTTTAATATTGTCTAAGTTATTTCCGAAATTCTTTTCTGGACAAACCCAGGCTTGTACACGAGACTAGACCACTCACAAGACGTTCGAGGACTCTTCTTACACATAAAACGACGACTACCCATCTACCCAGTCCAATACAGATATTCCGAGTTGACAAGGTTACACGTCGAGTCAGGTCGCAAAGGTACAACTCAAAGACAGACTACTTTCACCCCCGCAACGTCAGGGGTGACACTGACACAAAGAGTGAAAGCCAGACCGTTACAAACGAAAGAGAAATCCACTAGACTCCAACCTACTCTTGAATACATCCTCCGAACAGATACGTGGTCCTACTACTGACGTTAGAGTTTATATTAGAAATACACGTGGCCCTTCGACTTTTGTACGTGCTAGGCGAAAAAGCACTGTGACTGAAATAACGACACCAGACCCTGGTTTAAGTGTTGCGGAGAGTTGCCGTCATAAAGACGACACTTGGAGTGTTAAAGAAAGGAAACCCGACCTAAGTAACAAGAGAATATCAAGGACTCCGTATTTCGATAAGACAAATAAACTCTGGAAAGAAGGAACAAGTATATCTGTAGGTAGCGAGAGTCAAGTCGAGAATTTGACGAGAGGTACTCAAAACAATAGAACATAAAGGTGAAACTAAAGAGACTTTTGAAAAAGAACAAAAAGTAGAGTAGGTGCTTCAAATTAGAGGTGTATAATCGCTAAATAGGATAAAAGGAGATTGTTAACAGAACTTCAAAGTATAGTCACACCAACTTGTTCTACGGACTTTACTGAAGTGAGAAGAATTTATACAATGCTGAGTGTGCCTCTTATCAGGTGTCTGTGAACTCTTCTGATAAAAGACGACGACAACCGACCAATTCATGTAGACTAGAGTATACATCAAATTTAGGTTACTAATATCTAAAAGATATACTAACAAGATAACGACTCTCATACCTTAACTACGGGTATAATAATAGCACCCTAACAGATAAAAGGGGAACTGAAGACAATTGTCCACGAAGTATATAACTTCACGAGGGTCGAACCCGAACGTCTGTAATGTCACGAGACAAAGGAACTACTGAGCGATGCAAACAGGAATACCTTACCGGAGGAAACAGAGAACAATGTACGAAACCGAATGTCAGACAAAACAGACTCTACTGATGTCAATGAGGATGCAAGAAAAGGTAAAGGGACCTGACAGAAAAGGTAGGGAAGAGAAATCCAGATACACACTGGTCACTTTTGACTAAAAAAAAAACGTAGTGTATCAGGACACCCTGAGTTCATCCGACTCATGGGAACTAACAACCCCGCTCCACTAACCTCCCAGGTGGGAAACCCCCAGTCGGTGTTTCCAACCGCGGATTCTGCACACCTATCCGGGAAAGGTCCGTCTACGACCTCCGAACTAAAATACAAACCTAGTTCGGTCTCCCTCTTACACCTTTGTCACAGGTGCACGAGGAAGTCCGGGGGTTCTCGTGGGGTCAGTCGGCGACCCACGTCCCAATCTGCGGTCTCGGAGTCCGTCGTCACCTACCACACACGGCCGGTTGAGTCTACTCCACCACCCACACGTTCGGATGAGGGCGACGTGACCCGGACCCTACTCCGGTACCCCTCACGGTCATCCAGGTAAAGTGGTGGCGAGAAAATAAAAGAGTCAGGACGCCCCGAGTCGTTACGGGTAGGCGTAACCGATGGTCTTGATTCACTAGACTCCCGGAGAAGGAGACTACGGTCGGAAATTTCAATTTTACGAGTTGTAGGGAGTAATAGTCTCTCTACGTTTGGTTTTGGTGTTACTCCATGGTAGAGTACGGCAGTTACCGACGATAGTTTTTCAGATGTTCGTTATTTACGACCTCTCCCACACCTCTTTTCCCTTGGGAGAATGTGACAACCACCCTTACGTTTGATCATATCGGTGATACCTCTTGTCACACCTCTAAGGAATTTTTTTGTCCTTTATCTTGACGGAATACTGGGTCGTTAGGGGCATGACGCGTATGTGTGGCTCCTTCGGTCTTGACTTTCTCTGTGCACATGGGGTTACAAGTAACGTCGTGACAAATGTTATCGATCCTGTGCCTTCGTTGGATCTACAGGTAGTCGTCTACTTACCTATTCTTTCGACACCATGTATGTCTTACCTTATAATGAGTCGATAATTTTTATTACGTAAACTTAGTCAAGATTACTTCACCTACTTTGACTTCGGACAATATGTCTCACTTCAGTCAGTCTTTCTTTTTGTGGTGGTGTCATATAATTGCGCATATATACCTTAAATCTTTCCACCATTACTGCTGGGATATACACTCTGTCGTTTTCTCTGTGTCTACATTTCTTGTCTGAAAACCTGAGACACCCTCTTCCGCTCCCACCCTACTAAACTTTCTTATCGTAACTTTGTACGTATAATGACATACACTTTGTATGGTCGTCAGGTTCAAACTACGTACTTTGTCCCGTGAGTTTCGGCCACGTGACCCTGTCGGGACTCCCCTCTCCCCAAGTCCTACCCCCTGTGTACATGTGGGTACCGACTAAGTACAGTTACGTATGTTTTTTGGCGGTGTTATAACATGCCATTAATTGGAGGTTAATTTGATTTAATTAAAATTTTTGAATCGTACGACCATACTCCAAGTCTAGGAACTGTCTCTTCGTTCCGTAACTCCCAAAGTAACACCAACCCTCCGGGACACGACCCCCACCCCAAGTACCACTCGTCCACAGGGTCTTAAGGGGTGGGTGAGACTGCACCCCACTAAAGATTCAGTAGGCTACACATGTTCAGTGAGTCACATGTTCGGTAAGACGTAAAGAGAGCTTCCTCGACTAGGTGCAGATTCACAAAAGCGACACAGGCACCCTCCTTCCTCGGAGGACACAACGGTACAACCACTGTAGTGGGCTATGTAAGAACATTATTCGTTCTACTGGCACTTAAGATTTCCCCATCTCAAACAGAAATAGAGGACAGTGAATAAGTATATGAACAATATATAAAATTTTTAATAATACGCAGTTGTTACAACAACTTGCTCTGTCTGTGCCAGGGATACAAGCACCTGGAACGAGTGTGCACACACCTCTTGTCCTTATGTGTTCAGTTATCCTCATTTATTTTCAAACACTACCACTTTCCATATGGATTGCGGTTGACATACAAGACGTCCACTTTGGTAGAGAGACCTCATACTGTCGCAGAAAAAAAGAGTTCTCTCAACTTCCCACTCTGAGGGAAAGGATCAACCAAGGCACTCTTCTGACGACTACAGTAGTGACGGGTCGGAGAGGAGGCGAGGTCCGGTGAGACTGTCGGTGAGGTGTAGAAACCTCTTTCTACAGGCACACTGGCGTTCGGTCCGTCGGGACTTTTGGTACATAGAGAATGTCTACCCTCAACCCAGAGACCGGTTACAGTAAGAAAGAAAGATGGTGTAGACAGGATAGAACAGACCTGTGTTCTTCTCTGGGTGTCTGTGCTAAGAGTGGGTGTATCGACACCGGTTAGAAAACCAAGAAGAGAGGAGGCCCTAGGGGGTGTGTTACCGTCGAAAGTAAAGCTCCTTCGGGGACAGAGGAGAACCCACATTTAAGCACATGATAAATGTCTTTCACCGAGTGTCGTGGCGGGACACGACGTGGACACAGGACTCGTGGATAGTCAGGAAGTGCGAGTTGGGGCCCTCTCTTCCCTCCAGTACCGAGTCCCCTCCTCGGGGGTCCCAGTGTCGAAGAAAGACGACGTGGACAACCGATAAGTCACAAAATTGCATGTAAATACAAGGACAGTTTTAGTGACGAAGTGGCTGGTCTGTGTTAATATGACTACGCGTCCCGCTGACCAAGACGAGGAGGAGTTCAGGGTCACGTCCCTAACAGCAGGACACCAGGTGGAGCCTGCGGCACAAATAACCGGAGCACCAGACCAGGTCGCCGAGGAGCCACGAAGAGGACGTGTCTGTGGTGGTCTCCCCCGCCATATAGGTGTGGGGGTGACCCGTGGTGTCTGCGGGGGGCCTCTGGTGTCGGCGGGCGTGGTAGGACTACGACCACGAGTGGAACCAGTAGAAGATGCACCACTGAAGATAAGAACAAAAAATATAGTGACGGAAAAAACTAAAAGCTGTTACCAACTATGTCTGGAGACTATAGAACCAAAGGACAAAAAGGTGGTAAAGAGGGAAGGACGACGAGGAGTCCCTAGGATCTTGACGATCCTAGACGAGAACTCAACAGTCGTCCATACCGATGTTCAAGAGGGGAATTTAAATAACATAAATCGTCTGTCGAACTTAATATCGTCTTTACTAGGACATTGATTAGTCGTGGTGCCCAAAATGGACTCAGTATTACTTATTCCTCGCAATGTAATCAGTGTTACTTATTCATTGTAGTGCGGGATACCTATGACCGTGTACGACGTCTGACTAGTGGTGTTAAGAGGAAAGGTAGACGTGGGGAGGGGTGTGTACCGTGTCTACGAAAGAGGACCACTCTTGCATCTCACACTTACGGGGTCGTAAAAGGTTGTTACGTTGCGTCACCCTACTTGGTGTCAGTGGTACGACCCGTAGGGCGAGGGTGCTGAATAAATGAAACATTGTTCGACATCTACGGACAACTGTAAACATACATTTTAGGTTCCTTGTTTCCTCCAACTAAATGACGTCCACGATTGAACCCCCTAGACTTTCAGTTAGGTACTTGAATAGACGAGTCTTTTCTGTGTCCAATGAGAACTCCTTCGGTAAGTGGGAACTGGTACCGTCGAAAGACTTTCTTATGAGGCAAGAACACCTAGTAAAGTTCTCAAAGGTGTTTGAAATAGAGGTAATCAACACCCATTATGAACCGTATGCAATCGGGCATTAAGTCAATAACCAGAGTAATTTATAATCAGGAACCACGTACCTCTACAATAAAGGATCACTTCTATTCTTTAGACGTTTCACTTCCTCCAGAAAAAGATATAATGGAAGAGGAAATTTGGACCCAAAAGAAATGTATCAGCTGGTAGTAATTTAACATAACAAATCCGCCTGTGTTATTAACCTTCCTGTCTGATCTCCGAAAGGAGAAGTATAAACAGTGAACTTATAAAGTAAAAGTAGGAACGTTTGTCGTTGAACCCTAAAAAAAAGACAAACAGGATAGAATGATAAGGACACCAAATAAAACAGAAAAGAGACCTGTAACACCATAAACCAGACAAGTATAAAAGATAAAGAAGGACCAAGTCAGAACCTTTCAACATGGAAAGATTCCTAACCAGGTAAAGAAGGTGCAAAAGGTAAAATATCTGGGTTCACCAGAGAATTCTAAAAAAACATAAAGACCCCACAACCAACATGAAAGAGTAAAAAGAAAAACCTAAAATAACTAACTCTAGAGAGGGAAAAAAAGAATTGCTCAGACCGATTTCCAATTAGTTAGAACAAATAGAAAAGTTCCTTGGTCGAAAATTAAAGTAACTGGAGGAGATAGTGAATAAAAAGAGAGGTAAAATAAATAAAGACGACACTAGAAATACTGAAGAAAGAAAAATTGAAACCCACAACGACAGGAAGAAAGAGTTCAACGAAATCCATGTTATAATCCAACAAATCGACACAAAACAAAAAAAAAAGAACAAGACAGCGAACATAGACGTATTTGGTGAGAGAATCTTGACGAAGACGCCGTAGGGTATCCACATTATAATCCACAAATCGACTCAAAAAAGAGATCAAGACACCGAACATAGACGTATTTGGAGAGAGAATCTCGACGAAAACGCCGTAGGGTATCCACATTATAATCCACAAATCGACTCAAAAAAGAGATCAAGACACCGAACATAGACGTATTTGGAGGGAGAATCTCGACGAAGACACCGTAGGGTATCCAAAACTTAGTCGTACGAAAGTAAAAGTAAGCAGAGATCCTAAAAAGCAAAGGAGGAAATAAAGAAGTCGTTTGGTAACCAAAAAGTCATCGTGCAACAAATCAGAGGTACACCAAAAAATAAAAAGTCCAAAAAGGAACATCAACTAAGAGTAGAGTATCGTAACGTTAAACTTTTCTGAAAACTCTAGTAAAATTAAAAGAATTGAAATGACTCCGATCGAAATACTGGGTCGGACACTTGGAGGACATCTTGGTGGATGCACGGTGACTTCTGTAACACATAGGACGACGAAAACGTACCTACGAGTTATATATGGTTGATGTCTGAGCTTCCAGGATACACAATAAAAGTCCGACACGAAGGAAGAAGTAAAGACGGACCCGCTAGATAAATGACTACCTTCACCTTTCAACTTTCGGGGAGGATACTGACACAAAGACAACTGAAGAGGAAAATACAGATAGTTATAAACCGAATATGAAACTCCACGAGGACACTTTTGAACTACGAACTTAACACCACGACCCCTTCTGAGAACTCTCAGGGAAACTGTCGTCCCTCACGTTTGGTCAGGTAGGATTTCCTTTCGTTGGGACTTATAAGTAGCCTTCCTGACTACGACTTCGACTTCCATGTTATGAAACAGGAGGACTACCCTTCTCGGTTGAGTTACCTTCCCGTCCTCCTCTTCCCCTGTTGTCTCCTACTCTACCAACCTACTGTAGTGGTTGAGTCACCTGTACTTGGACCCGTTTGAGACCCTCTATAGTTTCCTGTTCCTTCGGAACTACACGACATCAAGTATTCCAGTGTTTCTCAGTTTGTGATGAATCGTTGACGTGTTGTTTCCAACCACGTATACATAAATTTTAATAATATAGAAAAAGAAGTTAGCTAGCGAACAGGGAACAAGTAATACATCACAAGAAGAAACAGGGAACTGTTTCAGATAAAATAGAGGATAGGTTGAGTTTACCGAGTCTTGGATCTCTGTCCGACCACCAGTCTCCCCCTAGGTACCCACTGAATCTTGTTTAATATTAGAGGAATATCAGTACACCTGTGTTCCCTCTGGACTCCTGACCCTCCTCCCTTTGTGGTCGAAGTCTCTCTAATAAAAGGTCTAATTTGTCCGGCTCTAGTGTATATCTTTCACGACACTTTGGATTTGAGTTCCCTTCGGGTCGGAGGTCTAGGGTGTGACTACTAGTCACTCTTGTGTGAAACGTTGTCAAACCTTCTCACTCCGGTACTCCTTTTACGGGTTGCCCTCTGTCACTTCCCTCGGACCCACGAGACACTCACAGGGAGGGGGCCGATACTGACAGTGACACTTGAACCCGAGAGGGTGTCCCTTGTGTCTTTTGAGAGGACGGGAGACGAGTCGACGAGTGCACCTGGAAAAGTCATTAACGGTCCTGAACAGGATCAGGGGTCCGTACCCACTCCCACTACTCGTAACCCCCATTCTAGACCGGGAGTGACCTCTGCGGAGTCTGAGAGGTACGTCTGTACAGTGGAGGCGAGGTCTACTGTACTATTACCGAGGAGACACCCCTCTCGCCCGGGTCCCCGGGACGGGGATATTGACCCCGGGTAGGGCTGACGGTGAAGGGACGTGTCTCACACCGCGACTCACGTCCGTCCACTCACGAGGGAACACAAGTCAGAGTCCCGTCCTTAGTCCTCTCGGCCGAGAGTCGTCCTCTCCTCGAGTCTCGACGCAACAGTCGTGGAACCCGTCCTGTCCACGGGGGACGGAACAGGACTCGACGGGGCAGGTACGGGACCGACCGTCCACCTTACCCCCTTACACGACCCCACACATAGACTCACCCTGGTCTCGGTACTCAAGTGACGGTTAGGACACAGGACCCCAGGGACTGTTACTCCCCTTCTCCCTTCCCCAGTGACACCTTAGACACGGTTCAGGACATACTCGTCTCGGGGCCCGACGACTTAGAACATATCTGCCAAGATCACTGGAGGAGCTTGGATTAACTAATGACGACCTACACTCATTCCACTCTATTTAACTACATGTCTCAACCCCAATCTTGGACGTTCAGGATTTTATTCTAGGTCACTGTCTGTGTGTGTGTTTGTCTTTGTGTCTCTCTGTCCGACGGGACATTCCTGTTGGAAGTGTCAAGGAAGTGACCGACGTCAGCCGAGTCCTTAAGGACGGCGCTATAAAGTGACGTTGAGAGAGACGTAAACACAAGACATGTAGTCACCCCGAGTACAAAAGGAGACAGATTGACTTACCGCTTTACGGGAGTCGGAAAAATTGACCTCGTCGACGCGAATGACACGTCGACGAGTCAGCACAGACTGAGAAACGCTGGGGTACCTGACGTCGGGCGGTGCAAGGAGGTAGGTGCCCTAAAGGGTCCGTTTTTATAACGTCACCCAACGGTAAAGGAAGAGGTTGGGGATACATATTTTACTGTTTATTACTCTTCGATGACATATCGTGTCCCTTGAGATGAGTCACGAAACGCCACTGGTTTTACCCTCCCTTTACATTGTTCCTCGCCTATTCGCATACACAAATCGCCTAAGATAACGACATGTCATCTGCATTGAGTTGTGACATTTCGTTGTTTTGAACTTATTTTTTTATAAGGTGACACATTGTGCGGTGTCGAAGGAATAGACAAGAAGATAGTCATCTGGGAACCCAACAAAGGTGCAGAACCGACAACATTATTCCATGATCACTTGTGCCTCACGTCCATAGAGGAGGACTAGCACCACAGAAAAGGAACCTAGATAGGATCTTCGCACTGACGACCGACCATGCCCCCAAGACCAAAATTGCAGACTCCTTGAAGGCATTGCACAAGGTGCTCCTACATGGTCGAATGTAAGGGTTGTCGCACATTTCGCAAAGAAAGAGAGTTGGAGGAGCGGTCACACAACGGAAAACCAAAAACCTCTTGTCTGTCTGATTGCCCACTCTTTACAGTGGAGTGACATTAAAACTGGACTACTGATCTCTGTGACTTGAGGGCAGGTACATGGAAAATTGAGAAACATACAGAAGAAACCTTTTTACAGACAAGTCCAGGAAACGGGTAAAAAAAGCCCCCCCCCGCCACTTATCTCCTTAAAATTAAGAAAACACAACTGTAAACATGTTATTATTATATAAGATATTAATTTGTTAAAAAAAATTAATTTTTCTTGATTGTATATAAAGGGTGGGAACGGCGTCGAGATAAAGAATACAGACGGGAGAATCACCAACTACGGTGGTAGGGGGAGCGGACCTTTAGACCTGGGGGTGAAACTGAGAAGTAGGAGGGTAGGTCAGAGGTACGGGACGGGAAAGATGAAAGACTTCGGTAGGATCAGGTAAAAAAATATGACTCCATATGGACTATATATTGTATACGGTCAAAGTTCATATGTTGTATTATTAAGTTATAGACATACGCAATACTTTACTAGTGATGTATTCGGATCAATTATAGGTAGTGGTATATGTTAATGTTTTTTAAGAAAAGAACACTACTCCTAAAATTTTAGATGAAAGAGTCGTTGAAAGTTTATACGTTTTGTCATAATAATTGATATCAGCAGTACGACATATAATGTAGGGGGTCTAAACCAGGTAGGAAATAGGGGTACAGAGACGGTAACGAGACCATTTCTGGTGTCGATGGAGAACGGAGTACCGGGGTCGTAGAAGGGTCCATAGAGACGGAGGGGTGAGTGGCAGGTGTATCGGGGTTCAGGTACGAAAAGTCACAAAATAGACTAACGCCGTGAGGGGTACGATCGTCTTAATTTAAGGTCAGGAGTCACGAGAAACATCAGACGAGAACCACTCAAGAATTTTAAGAGTGAGAGAAAGTCGGTAGTTGGTCTGGGGAAATGTAAAGGAAATATGGGAAGTTTTTATAGAGGGTTTTTCTTTTCTTTTTTTTTCTATATTTTTATAGAAGGTTCTTGACTGAACTTTTTTTTTTTTTTTCATTGACCTTTCGAGATTCAAGTTAGACTCTATGACAATTTTTTGTCTTTTCAGGTCAAGAATTTTCGTACAAACTTCCTGAACGACAATTTTTTTTTTTTAGGTAGGATAAATTGACTCCATAAATTAACTCCTTTTTGGATTAAATACCCGACGTAGTTTACCCTTTCACAGGTGTATTCTCTTACCCACAGTCACCCAACTTCATATTAGGACCCCTGTTATTACCTCGGGAAAAATTAAAATTTTTTATAAACAAAGAAGGAAGGAAGTAAAAACCGACGTGACCCAGAGGCAACGCCGCACGCCCGAAAGAGAGGAACGCTCGCCGCCGACGAGACATTGACGCCGCGTGTCCGAAGAGTGACGCCACCGGAGAGAACGCCTCGAGCCCGAGATCCCACACGCCCGAAGCCATCAAGTCCGAGGGCCGAGATCTCCCACCCGAGTCCCAACACCGTGAGTCCGAAACAACGGGGTTCAGTTCAGCCTAGGAGGACTTGGTCCCTAGTTTGAACACAGGAGACGGAACAGTCCGTCTAAGAATTGGTGATCTGGGGGTTCCTGCAAGGTACCTCGTGAGAATTCTTTCCGGTACAGTGTTTACTAGGGTGCCCCGAGGAGAGAGGTACCTTAAAAAGGGTCCGTTCTCATGACCTCACCCAACGGGAAAGGAGGAGGTCCCCTAGAAGGACGTGGTCCCTAGCTTTGACGCAGAGGCCGTCGAGGACTTGGCGTCCGCTTAAGAAACGACCACTCGGCAATGCACTGATGGCCCACATTTGAGACTCGGAAACTGGGAGGAAACGGGTAAAATTTGACCTACTAAACCCCTAGACGGGTTTAACCTATAAGTGAGTAATGACCCATACACCAAGCGATTATAACAGAGGATACGTATCGACGTAAAAGTACTAAAGGAAACGAGACTTCTGCGAGAATGTGCTATGTGGTGACGAAATAGAAGCGAAAACAACAGTTTAGGTTTGGTAATACTGGTTCTAATTGCAGTCCCTCGAACGAAGAAAGGAGATCCTCAAGGTACCAAAGTCTAGAATGTAGGTTTGGAATTACATCAAGTCTAGTAAAGACACGCACCACATTTCGTCGCAGGTCGAAGAAAAAGTAAAAAACTTCGACTCTATATTAACTGTACTGCAATACAGTCAAAGTGCTAAGTGACAAACGTATATAACGTCGACTAGTGTCACGTAGATTAATTGTGGATAATATATGTATCAATGTCAAAAAAAAACAAGACCAGTCTTAACATTCCAAATCGGAGATTCAAAAATAGAACTCTACACCTAAAGGTTAAAAGGTTTGTGGCAAATAATTTACTTGATCGGAAAATGTTAATACATAGGAATCACGGAAACACTTTTGACTAATCGGTCTCCTCGTATCTAAATAAAGACGTGAGCGATAAGGCAGGGTAACTAGACAGAAATACGGATATGGCATGACAAAGACAATGGTGACTAAACTGTATATCAAACTTTACTCCTTCGAGTTACAAAACAAGAAGAAAGTGTTTTACAAATGTCATAAACCCTCATAAAGTACCAACGTACGTTAAACCCCTAAAAAAAAAAGATAAAGACAATTATTACTGTTTTTACCCACTTGATCTGGTTGTAACGACAACTTGTTTTATATATATTGGAAGTGAAACATCTAGGACGTACCTCTAGCTTGTAGTCCTACATTTTCGTTTATATTTCGTTTTGGTTTATTTATTGCCACTTACGAAATTGACCACAGACCTAATACAATAGGACCATTTCAGTAAGAGATCTGGCACTCTGAAAAAAAAAAAAAAGTCCTGTTTATTTTACACCCTTAGGAACAGGTCATAACCAAGATATTCTTCTGTCGACTACAGTGGTGCGGGTGTCGGAAGAAAGACGAGGTCCTGTGAGAACTGCAGGAGAGGTACAAAAAAGTGTTTCTACGGGACTCTTGGTGTTCAGTCCGACGAGACTTTTAGTGCATAGAATGTGTCTACCCTTAGCCCAGGGACCAGTTACAGTAGGAAAAGAAGGTGTCGTAGAGAGGTCAGAACTAACCCGTCTCGGTCTTTGGGTGTCTGTACTAAGTGTGGGTGTACCGCCACCGGTTAGAGGACCAAGAAGACAGAGGACCGTAAGGGGTGTGTTACCGTCGAAGAAAAGGCTCCTTCGGGGACAGCCCAGAGCCCACATTCAAACACATAATGTATGTCTCCCACCGAGCGTCGTGGCGGGACACGAGGTGGACGTAGGACTCGTGGATAGTCAGGAAGTGTGAGTGGGGGTCCTCTCGCCTCACCCACTACGAGTCTCCTTCCCGGGGGTTCCAGTAACCAGGAAGGACGACGTGGACGACCTACGAGTCAAAGTATTACGTGTAGTAACGAGGAGACTTTTAGTGACCAGGTGGTTTGTACGTGTTGATATGACTATGGTTTCTGTTCACCAAGACAAGTAGGAGTGGACTACTTTATCCATGCTCGATAAACACCAGACAGAGACTACGACACAAATAACCGGAGTACCAGACCAGGTCACCGAGGTACCACGAAGAGGACGAGTCTGTGGCGGTCTCCCATGTCATATAGGTGTGGGGGCGACCCGTGGTGTCTACGGGGGGCCTCTGGTCTCGGCGGGTGTGGTAGGACTACGACCACCAGTGGAAGTAGTGGAAGATGAAGGATTTAAGACAAGACAGAAAAATATAACGTCGGAAGAAACTATAAACAGATACCGACTATGTCTGGAGATTACGTAACCCGAGGACAAAAGGATGGTAAACGGGAAAGGACGACGAAGAATCTCTAGGATCTTGAGGATCCAAGACGAGAACTGAACAATCTTACATACCAATTTCACGATTTATAGATCATCACTGAAAGTTATCGGAATTAATAAGACTTCATGAGTCATAGGAAAAAAAAAGACTCCATGCTAATTGTATATTGGAACGTAATCAAAGTCTGTCTGTTGTGTTACTTACCTGTAAATAAGTACAACGTCCTACTAGTATCATTCAGATCAATACTAGGGGCGTGCAAGTGTCTACTATGCTTGAAGAAAGAACACTATACTTGAAACGGTGCAAATAACTAAAATCAAAAAAAAATAATAATAATAAACCGACACCCCGTGTACCCTACAATCAAGGTTTTGGTTCCTAGTTTAGTCGTGGGGGACGTCACCTTCCAGGTTCAGAATTGGTGGTCCCTTCAGGGACACTGCTCTTGGAGCTTCCAACTGAGAGAACAACAAGAAGAAGTCAGTAATTCAACATAAGTTGAGAAACGCTGGGGCACCTGACGTCGTGTGGTCCGAGGGCAGGAAGTGGTCGAGGGCCTCAAACGAGTCTTAAGTTCGGGTGACTCACACTACGATAATTTGGTAACGTAGGGCAGTGAGGGAAGAGTAAAGTGGAAGTCAGAAAGGGTCGTAGTTCCAGAAAAGGTTTCTCAGCCGAGGAACGTAGTCCACGGTTTCATAACCTCGAAGTTGAAGTCATAGTCAGGAGGGTTACTTATGAGTCCCAACTAAAGGAAAAACTGATTAATCTAGGGGAACGTCAGGTTCCCTGAGAGTTCAGGGTTGTGGTGTCAAGTTTTCGTAGTTAAGAAGTAGCGAGTCGGAAGAAAAACCAGATCGAGAGTGTAGGTATGTACTGATGTCCTTTTTGGTATCGAAACTGACAGACTTGGAAACAGTCGTTTCACTACAGAGACGAAAAATTATATGAGAGATCTGAATAGTATCACAAAGTAGGTCAGAAAAGTGAAGTACCGACGTCAGTGGCAGGCGTCACTAAGACCTCGGATTTATTTTAGGCAGTGGCAAAGGTGAAGGGGGGAAGATAAACGGTACTTCACTACCCTGGTCTACGGTGTAAGAATCAAAAAAGCATACAAACTGAGAGTGTGTACGACTCGAAGGGTCCACCGCGATGTCCATTTCTTGGGTGGACGGTTACGTCCTCTGCACCCTAGTCAGGGACCCAGTCTTCTAGGGGACCTCCTCCCATGTCTTTAGGTCAGGTCATAAGAACGGACCTCTTAATCTTCCTGTCTCCTCGGACCGTCCGACACCAGGTATCCCAGTGTTTCTTTCTCAGCCTGTACTGACTTCGCTGAATACGTTACTTTACATTAACTAATATAAGTGGTACACAAAGTAGTGTAGGGGAACTGATCGAATAAAATATTGATCTTCAACTATGGAAAACTACAGACGTGAGTTGTGGTTTAAAGATGTATTAAAGGTTACTCGACTCTTCCAAGTAAATTAAGGTCTCTACGGAATCCTCTAGACTTTCAGTTAGGTACTTAGTAGTCGAACTCTTTACATGTTTGGTAATGATTCCTTTGGTAAAGTGGGAACTGGTTACGTCGAAAGACTTCTTTTAGAGGAAAGAAATCCTTGTAAAGTTCTCAAAGTGGTTTAGAATAGGAACACACAACACCGATTATCACCTGTGTGTGACCGTGTATTAGGTTATAACTAGAGGCACTTATAATAAGAACCCACACACCTCTAAACTAAAGACTCTATTTCCATTATGTGTACTTTTACCTCTTATACAAAAAGATATAATGGCACATTGAAATAAAGTGAAGATAAAGAGGTTACACGACATGACAATGTGTCTTTTAGTCACGACAAGTTACCGAACGAAGAGGAAATTTGGACCTAACGAATGTACCATCTGAGAGTTATTTAAATCAGCTAATCTACCTACCACACTCGACTTCCTTTCTGGTCATCGACGGAAGAAAAAATAAACAGTGAACTTATATATCAAAAGTACTAATGTAAAACATTTAAACTCTAAACAAAGATAAACAGGTTAAACCAAAAAAAAAAAGACAAAAAAAAACGGAAGGGAAATCACACAATAAACATTTCAGGATAAAAATTTAAATTCCACGATTACATATCGACAGAAGGTCACTGGAAAACCAGCAGTACATTCCTAGGGGGCTATCTCATAGATATATGTAATAATGACTGTTCATTACGATACCAAAATCGACAGTACTCTATCAACACGGAATATGTTTTATTCTTTACTTCTCTTTCATCTCAAATGCGTACACAGTTACACTAACGGAAAAGGTTACGAGCATCAAGAAAAAACATTCACAAAGAAAGAAACCATGTTAAACAGAAGACTCACTTCTTCAGGGAAATTGAAAATTCCTCGATCAAGATGATACTCACCTAACAAAGTTATAGATAAATAGATTTTTTATAGTATTAAAATGAAGGATAAAAAGGATAATTTCACATATTTTCCATTATTTTACACTAGTTATCTTCATATAAATCACTATCTGTTGGAGGAGAATTTGTCATTCTTTAATTGACGGATACTTATTAAAAATAGAAATTTTATTGACTTATCTTCATTAAAGTTGAGATGAAGTAAAAAGTGTGATGATATATATTTGTTCCATTGGATGATACACCGTGTCTTGACCACCGGGAGGACGAGTAGTCCATGTCATTCTTACCCCCAGAGATTACACTCAGTCAACCTGACTCCACCTACTTGGATCTCGGACAATATGTCTCGCTTCATTTAGTCTCTCTCTTGTTGTTTGTAGTATATAATTGTGTGTATATACCTTAGATCTTTTTACCGTCGACTTGGATAAACGGTCCGTCCGCATCTCTGCGTCTCCATCTCTTGTCTGAACATCTGTGTCGCCCCCCTTCCGCTCGCACCCTACTTAACTTTCGCATCGTGACTTTATGTATGTTGTGGTACGCATTTATCGATCGATCGTCCTTCGACGACACATCGTGTCCCTCCAATCGAGTCACGACAAACTCCGGTATCTCCCCACCCTACCCCTCCCGTCCCTCCGAGTCTCCCCCACATATACATGTATATCGACTAAGTACAACAGTATACCGTCCTTGGTTGTGTTGTAAAAATTCGTTAATAGGAGGTTAATTTGTAAAAATTACAATTATTATTTTTTTCTACTGCCAGGTTCCCTTCCGGTCCGGTCCCGCAGATCACGTGTTCTTCTGGTCATGATGGCAACGGAAATGTGTTCAGTCGAGCCTGCTGTTCTGGTGAAGCCGACTCGACCACCTTCGACAGTCGTGGGCAATGTTGTTGTCTATAGTACTCTAGGCGGTAGTGACCCCTCCGGCACAGGACCCAGGGTTTAGTCACCGAGGGTAACGGTTCCATCTTTTCCGCTCCCAGTTTCTTGTCCGGTGGTTTGACCCGATTACATGTGATAATTCGAAAGACATGTACTCTCATTATTTATGAAGAATCTGGTCTTTTTTTGAAAAAAACCGACAAACTGAACATCCTTGAACCAAGGGGTTGGTCCCTAGCTTTGATGTGGGAGACGTAACCTTCACACCTCAGAATTGGTGTCCTGAGGGTTCCTCCAGTGGGTTTTAAAGAGTATCTTTCAGTGTCCTTATGATCTGAGCCCTAGGTCACTACTACGAGTAATAAAACCTCTGTACTTTTACGTAACTCACAATACACCCCCTTACTTACCCTCCCGTCAAACCTCCTCTTATCTATGTATATATATCGACTCGAGGAAACGACAGGTGGACTTTGTCAGTGTTGGACCAATTGACCGATATGAGGTTATATTTTATATATCAAATTAACATTTTTAGACTTTTTTCTCTTTTTTTTTCCTAAACCCGAAAAAAAGGTCCAACTACTTTTAAAGGATTTTACTCACACCATTTCTGGTGTTGTCCGAAAGGACCACCGTGTCATCATTTCTTAGGTGGCCGATTTGCTCCTCTGCACCTAAAATAAGGGCCCACCCCTTCTAGGGGACCTCTTCCTTTACCGTTGGGTGAGGTCATAAGAACAGACCCTTTAGGGTACCTGTATTCCCGGACCTCCCAACGTCGGTCACCCCAGCGTTTCTCAGGCCGTTCTGAATCTCTGATTTGTTGTCGTTTCTGGTGAGAGACTTATTTCATTCTAGTGACTCACCGCATGAAATTTACCCACTCAATACACCATACACTTACTTTCGACGAGTTTCTGTGACAATGGTTTTGGCTTAACCATTTGTGGACGGATATATATTCTTTTATGGAACTCCTTATTCGGGTTAACCTTCACACCATTTTCTTTTTTTTCAAACTACGTGGAAGTTCGCTAGGATATCATGAACTACTGTTGAAACTAAGACTTGATGACAAAAGGTGTCCCTTAAGTCTTTTTTCAAAAGACGGTCGATAAACCGACGGGTAAGCCTAGAAAAGTAACTAAGAGTTTTCGACAGGAATTAGTGGATTCTTCCTTCTACTAAATGTGACCCCTATTGTAAACGAGGAGTGACCTTTGCGGGGTCTGAGGGGTGTTCCAGTCACAGTGGGTGAGTCGTCCACTGCACTATTACCTTAGAGACACCTCTCTGGTTCCAATCTTTGTGGCAGGGATATAGGTACTAGAGTCCACGAGCCCCGAGTAGGACTCACTGTGCAGGGACGTGTCTCGAGACTTCGTTTCTGGTCGGTCCACTCACGAAGGAAGACAAGTTAGAGTCCCGTTTCTGACCCTCTCTGCAACGGAGGTCGTCCTCTCCCTGAATTCTGAATTGAGTGTGACCCGTCCTGTCCCCGTTGTGCCGGAGTGAACTCGTAGGAGTAGGTACGAGACGACCCACCTCCCACCGACACTCGGCCCCTCACAGAGTCCGGCCCTCGTCTCGGTCCACCAGGTGACGTTTCGGGACACGGGACTTCAGAGATTTCTACTCTCCTCCCTACCCCAGAGAGACCTTACACACGGTTCGGAACCTACTAGGTCAGTGACTCGAGGAGAGACAACAATTGTTCCTGAGACGAGTAACACCCGAAAGAACTATCGAGTCGACCATGTCTTAGACGGACGTTACGCCCTCTGGACCTAAGCTAGGGATCCAACCCTTCTAGGGGACCTCTTCCCTTCCAATGGGTGAGGTCATGAGACCGGACCTCTTAAAGTACCCGACATATCAGGTACCCCAGCTTTTCTCAACCTGTGCTGACTCGCTGAAGGTGAAAGGGACGAGTAACATCGTCTGGAGTGTGTAGATACGAACGTCCCCTTCCTCAGGGGGACGGGGGAAAGAGTCATATAGACGTGGACTCTGGGGTGAGGTCCGAGGAAATCAGGGCAACGGGTGTCGAGTACTGCTACGGAGATTCGTCGAGTATGGGACGAAAGGAAGTCGTGACCCGATGTGTGGTCGAGACTAAAGTCCCGAGTGGACACTACTCAATGTGTGAGGAGACAGTTGTGTTGTCTTAATTAAGGACGACGAAGGTGACACAACATCCGTAAAAATGAGTGTCTTCAATTTTTTTTTTGGGTTTGATATGCTCTTTCAATCACATCGTTTTTCATGAGTCCTCGTTTTCTCGGTCTTGACGGAACTTACCACAAAGTACTTTCTTCTCGGGACAGTCGTGGACGACACTCGACCAAAGACTGAGACCGACACCGCCACCGGGGGCACACACTGGCACACCCCGACCCCCAGTACCTGACACACCCCCGTCCACACAGGAAGACTAGCACTGACAACCACAGTCCCTTCGTGGAGTGGACGCCCCAACTAAAGACACAGAGGGTCCTATACATGTAGGCCATCCAAACTGGTGTAGAGAGTGGGGTCACTTATGGGTCGGAGTGTCCTTCCAGTACCCGGTACACACACCCTCCTCTCCACGTTCTCCTACTTTCCTGTCCGTACTTGTCCTCAGTGACCCTCGACACTACGTCCGTCAGTACTCCCCCGAAGGCCTCCTAGGATACTCCTCAATGACACGCAACTCTAAGTGCAGTCCCAAAGACGACTATGTCAAGGTAGTCTAAGTACCTCGTCGGCGTAATCCTCCCGGTCCGAGTCCCGTGGGGGTCCTACCCGGTGGCGTCGGACTTCCTCCGACCTGCCCTGTGTCGCGTCCATCTTCAGCGACATGGCAGCACGTCCCGTCCCGGGTGTCAGGTGAGTGGACAGGCCCCGAAAAGGAGCCCCCGACGGCCCTCTAGTCCCCTCGTGCAGGTAGAAGCTCGGGGCCCTCGATGTCGCTCTAGTCTCCATGGACTTGTCCGGACACGGAGCCCTTGACAGCGCTCTAGTCCTCGTACACAGGTTCAGGAGAAAGGTCCTCGACAGCGCTCTCGTCCCCATTCTCAGATCCTTGACAGCGCTCTCGTCGCATTCGCAAATCCAGGAGCAGGGCCATTTGAGATCGCTTTAGCCTCCACCACGGACGTGTGTCGTCGAGGTCGTGCTCGGTCTCGACTCCCTCTCCGACCGGCCCTCGGTGCCACGAACAGCCCGCTCGCGACGTAGACGGCACTCTCATAAAGAACAAAGGTTCTCGAGAGCTAAATAGTCCTTCTCTCTCGCCTCTCCTCTTTTGCTTGTTTTTCCATACTTAGAGTAGAACTCCACTTCTCTCACTCACCCAGTCATCACTGACCCCCGCGAGGACTCCACTGAGACTCGTCCACCTCGGCCCTCCGACTCGGACTTCCTGGTCTGGGAACTGCACCGCCCTTCTCCCCGCTGATCCTCGACCCTCCACTCCGGTCCTGCCGAAAGGCCGAAACTCGCCTTCCTTACGGCGGCGAGACCACCCTTTTCTTCGCTCCCGCCGGCACCCCAATCTTTGCGGACTCCACGGGCTTCAGTGACAAAGGAGGAGTGTAACGGCGTCCACGAGGCACTGTTCCCCTTACAAGTAGAAAGGTTTGCGGTCGAGCACCAAAGGAACCAGAAGAGATAACAAAAAGACCAGAGATGAAGTAATTAAAGGTGAGACAAGAAAAAATAAAGGAGCATAGGTAACTGAAAAGGAATCAAACCCCAAACCAAAACCCCCCGCCCCCTCCCCCACCACCACCATAAAACCACCAAAAACCAACGACAACTAGGAACACCATTTTTCAATCGAACTAATGATCTTAACAAAAAGAATTACATCCGTAGACAACACTTTTCCGGGGAGAATCTTGTTGAACACGACTTAGGGTATTGGAAGACAAACGATACAAAGGTGCGTGAGAACAGAGTTCCAGAAAATAAAGGAAAACCTAAAAAACTGGTGACAAACGAGATCTCCACCAACAAGTAGAGGTACATAGACACTTAAAAGGCTGAAAGGACGACAATAACCGTAGATCAAAGTATAGTATCCCCAATCTTTTCTGTGAAGTACTCTAAAGTCAGAATTTAGACAACTCTGAACAACCCCCTGAAACGACCACTAGGTCACCTCTAGTAAAAACATATACTATCACAGGTTGAAAACTAAAACGTCAAAAAAATTTAACCTTATATTCGACTATATTACAATACAGTCAAAGTACCCATTTTATTGCTAAGTCACGAATACTCATTATGATAATCAAACTGTACATATGTGATGTTACGCATTTCATCTATTGATTACTCTTGGATGACATATCGTGTCCCTTGAGATGAGTCACGAGTCACCACGGGATTTCAACTTCTTTTCTCCCCTATTCACTTAGTGAAACGACATGTCGTCTTTGATTTATTATAACATTTCGTGTGTTACGTTGTGTTGATATGAGGTTATTTTTGTACACAATATTGTAATATTGTCGGTAGGAGGTCACTGTTTGTAGGGTAACATATTATGTCGTGTCGAAGAAACAGATAAATAAATATTACCCGTAAAGCTAATAAAGGTCCAGAACCTACAACATTATTAAGTTGTTGTCACATAGACCCACCCTGGTTCCACGACTGAAGTGACGTTTAGGGACACGGGACCCAAGGAACTGTTACTCCCTTTTTCTCCCCCCCCCCCCGGTGACGCCTTAGACAGTTNTCCCCCCCGCCGGTGACGCCTTAGACAGTTCAGACGTACTGGTCTCGGTGACTCGAAGAGTTGGTACACATTTCGGCAGATCACTGAAGAGTCTTGGATTGTTTAATCTGACACCCAATATTAAAGACGATTCTGTAAGAACGACCCTCGGTGGTGCCCTCTAGGGTGGGTACTGTTTTCAGTACACCTTCTCTTGACAATTCGTTCCGAAGTCTTGAGAAGCCCGAGGGATCCGAAAGAACTTGTAGATGGGGTTTTGGTCTTAGACAGACAAAATGATAAAGTACTGAAAGTGGTTGAGGAGACTGTAATTGTCCCCCGATAAGGACTGGTGGAAAGAGACCTCTTTTAGTTGCATCCCGATATCGATTATTCAGACCTGTACTCTTTTTATAAAGGTTAGTTTTGGGGAGACAATCGTAAAATCGAACGAACCGTCTATATAGGTCTGAGAATGTCGATGTGTACACTAATAAATGTCGGAGGGTTGACACTCTCCGTGTCTTTCGGACTTTGTATCTCGGAAAGTTTCTCAATTTTCAATAATCTCATCACGATTACATCCTAAAGTAATAACCCGGTTACGAGTAACGGTTCAAGGGTATAGAATAGGTGACACGTGGACCCTCACGTAATCAATTGTATCAACCTTTCATTCTTTTTGTTCACATCGGAACTTTACTTGGTATAGTCTGAAAACTCGATTAACCAAGAAAGAACATTGAGTGACGTGGAAACGAAGCACTCTGACATTGAGACAAATTATGAAAAACTCCGACTGTATCTAATCTTTATATTCTTTTTTATAAAGTTCCCTTTTATTCAAAAGACCAACTCTTCGGAAATAGTTTTCTCCCAGTATTTTACAAGTGTCCGGAGGTTCCGGTCTTCTATTACATGTGTTGCAACATATACCCTTTCCAAACGTCTTTTTTAGGGCCAAAACTATTTCTGCTTTGTCTACATTACAAACCCTACTGAGACATACTGAAACGTAGAAAGTAAAGGAGATACATATTCTGTTCGATATATTTATTGGAAATTTTTTATTTCGACAACCCGGAACGAACGACTTCGTCGAACCGGAGCACAGTTAGTAAAAGAGGGAGGGAGAAAAAGTCCGACTAGGGAACCTCGTACCTCCGAGGGACGCAAGTGAATAGACGGGCCCAAAGATTCTGGACTTGCCCTTCTGCAAGACGGAGAAGTGAGGGAGCCCTCTGGCCCTTCCGTGGACACCGGAGACACTTGTCCCGTTTGAAGAACAGAGCTTCAAAATAACCGAAAGATACATTTGGTTCCTTATAGTCGGACAGAGAGGGGATAAAAGAATAGATGTTATAAGAAAGGAATAGAGAGAGAGATTTAGTAGACGGTTGCGGAAAAAAGGAAGTCCAAGGGGACCTAGGTCGTCCCCGACCTGGGGCCGTGTAAGACAATCTCAAGACCTACAAAAATTCAACACACATATCTACAATGAGTATAAAAACAGAGAGACTAACTTACCCCCTATACGAGGGGGCGATGAAATAAAACCTCGTCCTCCTCTTTCTTTTTTCTGACGCATTACTCTACTTTAGATTACTTAAAAGTTGAGACACTTTTGACGTTTACGATCTTTTATTCGTTACACACGGGAAGAATTTCTTAACTTTCCTGATTTTACCTTTTGGTTGTTTACTGGATGACATATCGTTCCCTTGAGACGAGTTAAACTAGACCGTCAGTCCTACCCTCCCCTCAAACCACCTCTTACCTATGAACACATACATACCGACTCCGGGAAGTGACAAGTGGACTTTGATAGTATCGTAACAGTTAACGGATATGGAGTTATGTTTTATTTAAAAAAATTTTTTTACCATTATCCTAATCGTATTATGACAGACACTGTTAAGTTACGACTTAAATTATAAAAGTCTATGTCACTTTACATCGGACTTGGTACCTTAACAGACTCATAAAGACAGGGTTTTAAGTATATAACTATAGTATTGGGGTTTGTACTACCATAATCCTACAGTACTTGATATTTTCACGGGAATATTTTCTCTGGAGCTCTCGAGGTACTGAGAAAGGTAGTGGACTCTTGTGGCGTTCTCCGTGGTCAGTACTTAGTTCTTCTGTCGAGAGGAGTCTGTCCTCGGTACGACGTCGGAACGAGAACCTGAAGATTGGAGGCCTTGACACTCGTTATTTAAAGACGAATATTAGGAGAGCTCACGCACTACAAGACAACATGGTCAACTCTGTAAGATTCCGGTCATAACTGTTCCTGGGGTCCACCAGCAGCACCGATTCTGACTCGCGGNAGAGTCTTGGATTGTTTAATCTGACACCCAATATTAAAGACGATTCTGTAAGAACGACCCTCGGTGGTGCCCTCTAGGGTGGGTACTGTTTTCAGTACACCTTCTCTTGACAATTCGTTCCGAAGTCTTGAGAAGCCAGAGGGATCCGAAAGAACTTGTAGATGGGGTTTTGGTCTTAGACAGACAAAATGATAAAGTACTGAAAGTGGTTGAGGAGACTGTAATTGTCCCCCGATAAGGACTGGTGGAAAGAGACCTCTTTTAGTTGCATCCCGATATCGATTATTCAGACCTGTACTCTTTTTATAAAGGTTAGTTTTGGGGAGACAATCGTAAAATCGAACGAACCGTCTATATAGGTCTGAGAATGTCGATGTGTACACTAATAAATGTCGGAGGGTTGACACTCTCCGTGTCTTTCGGACTTTGTATCTCGGAAAGTTTCTCAATTTTCAATAATCTCATCACGATTACATCCTAAAGTAATAACCCGGTTACGAGTAACGGTTCAAGGGTATAGAATAGGTGACACGTGGACCCTCACGTAATCAATTGTATCAACCTTTCATTCTTTTTGTTCACATCGGAACTTTACTTGGTATAGTCTGAAAACTCGATTAACCAAGAAAGAACATTGAGTGACGTGGAAACGAAGCACTCTGACATTGAGACAAATTATGAAAAACTCCGACTGTATCTAATCTTTATATTCTTTTTTATAAAGTTCCCTTTTATTCAAAAGACCAACTCTTCGGAAATAGTTTTCTCCCAGTATTTTACAAGTGTCCGGAGGTTCCGGTCTTCTATTACATGTGTTGTAACATATACCCTTTCCAAACGTCTTTTTTAGGGCCAAAACTATTTCTGTTTTGTCTACATTACAAACCCTACTGAGACATACTGAAACGTAGAAAGTAAAGGGAGATACATATTCTGTTCGATATATTTATTGGAAATTTTTTATTTCGACAACCCGGAACGAATGACTTCATCGAACCAGAGGAGCACAGTTAGTAAAAGAGGGAGGGAGAAAAAGTCCGACTAGGGAACCTCGTACCTCCGAGGGACGCAAGTGAATAGACGAGCCCAAAGATTCTGGACTTGCCCTTCTACAAGACGTAGAAGTGAGGGAGCCCTCTGGCCCTTCCGTGGACACCGGAGACACTTGTCCCGTTTGAAGAACAGAGCTTCAAAATAACCGAAAGATACATTGGTTCCTTATAGTCGGACAGAGAGGGGATAAAAGAATAGATGTTATAAGAAAGGAATAGAGAGAGAGATTTAGTAGACGGTTGCGGAAAAAAGGAAGTCCAAGGGGACCTAGGTCGTCCCCGACCTGGGGCCGTGTAAGACAATCTCAAGACCTACAAAAATTCAACACACATATCTACAATGAGTATAAAAACAGAGAGACTAACTTACCCCCTATACGAGGGGGCGATGAAATAAAACCTCGTCCTCCTCTTTCTTTTTTCTGAAGCATTACTCTACTTTAGATTACTTAAAAGTTGAGACACTTTTGACGTTTACGATCTTTTATTCGTTACACACGGGAAGAATTTCTTAACCTTCCTGATTTTACCTTTTGGTTGTTTACTGGATGACATATCGTTCCCTTGAGACGAGTTAAACTAGACCGTCAGTCCTACCCTCCCCTCAAACCACCTCTTACCTATGAACACATACATACCGACTCCGGGAAGTGACAAGTGGACTTTGATAGTATCGTAACAGTTAACGGATATGGAGTTATGTTTTATTTAAAAAAAATTTTTTACCATTATCCTAATCGTATTATGACAGACACTGTTAAGTTACGACTTAAATTATAAAAGTCTATGTCACTTTACATCGAACTTGGTACCTTAACAGACTCATAAAGACAGGGTTTTAAGTATATAACTATAGTATTGGGGTTTGTACTACCATAATCCTACAGTACTTGATATTTTCACGGGAATATTTTCTCTGGAGCTCTCGAGGTACTGAGAAAGGTAGTGGACTCTTGTGTCGTTCTCCGTGGTCAGTACTTAGTTCTTCTGTCGAGAGGAGTCTGTCCTCGGTACGACGTCGGAACGAGAACCTGAAGATTGGAGGCCTTGACACTCGTTATTTAAAGACGAATATTAGGAGAACTCACGCACTACAAGACAACATGGTCAACTCTGTAAGATTCCGGTCATAACTGTTCCTGGGGTCCACCAGCAGCACCGATTCTGACTCGCGGTAGTCTCCGTTAGAGACTCTTTTCCGGTTCACTAAGACGTGACCTGCGCCGGACGAGACGGGAGGGGTCGCCGGGGGGACACAGGGAGACACGTCCCGACTCCAGGGCTGAGGAGACAGGTGCCAGGACCCGTGTACTGTTCGAGAGAGTCGTCCCGAAAGAGGGAGAGAATTCTCCGGACGTGTCTGGTCGAGACTGAAGACACGAGTGGACCCGACTCCACTCAATGTGTGAAGAGACGACTACGTCGCAGTGTGATTATTAATAACGAAGATGACCGAACACACGCACAAATCAGTGTCGCCTATGTCTTGAGGTTCACTAGACCACCTAAAGAGACTATCATTGACTCCCTTTATAGTGGTCTGAGTGTCTTGACACCCTACTCCCCAGGAGGACCTCTGAGACAGTCTGAGGACGTGTACCTCAGGGGTAGTTAGGTAACTAATACTCCGTCCTAAAGGATGGGTCCCGAACGACGTCTCCCTAAAGACGAGTCCTTAGAAACGAGGTCATATTAGAACCAAGGAAGAGAAGTGGACGACAGGGAGGGGAACACCTCCGTCACTACAGGGGACAACGGCCCTCGGTCGCACTCCTTGAGGCGGGTACCGTTTCTAGTACTCCTTGCTCCGAACCGTATACGTTTCCGCACTAGTTCGGAGTCCTTTGGGGGACAAGGGCTCGTAGATTGGGGTTCTGGTCTCAGACAAAATACGAGAGTGGATGTGGAGACTGAAATGCCCCCCGAGAGGGGGTATTGAGAAAGAGAGCCTCTTCCTCATTTGCACGTCGAGGTTCCGTTATTTTTAAGAACCCGCACTGTTCTCACAAAGTTGAATGCTTGAGGAGACTTCCAATAGATCGGGTGGACATATCCAAGTAGGTCGGTGTACTCTAACAAATGTCGGAGGGTTAGACTCTCCGTGCTCTACAAAATCTGAATGATTTCCGTTTAAGAAAACCCCTCAATCTTTAATAATCATATTACCCAACCAATCCTTAATATAACCACTTCCCAAAAAGTAAACAACATAGTTATTAACGACGATTAAGGGACGAGACCCACCCTGTTCCTATAGAGTCCAGTTTGGAGAGACGACTGTCTGATCGAACACACTGTCCTAACAGGTATGAGGACGGTGTACTAACAAATGATGGAGAGTTGGTATTTGTCGTGTCTCACAAAACCTCATAAAACTCTCAGAATTAATCGTGTCCCGGAAAAGAACAACAACTCAGTTTCTAACGGCGGTCCGGAGGTATAGGAATCCGTGGACCCGGGACAGAGAGTGGAGAGAATGACTAAGCTCTTAAAAGGCAGATAAACCACAAAAGGAACAATCCTGTCTCTCCACTGAGGGTTCGAGGAGTGTGCTCCTTGATGTTTCACGTCCAGGTGTTGACTAAAGATTCAATGTGACACACACCATTAAGACTACTTTACACTCAAAGTTCACACCTATTGACTGAGACAACTTTGACAATTTTAGTCGACCTGTTAGCATTTTCAAGTTATGAAAGCGTTAAACGCTAAAAAAGGAAGTACGTGAGAATTTTATCCTTACAGAGATTCTCCAAACCACATAGCCGAAAAGACAGGACAGCGTGTCAGTATATATGAGTCATGTATAAACATTGTAGATAATACGTAGCTGGTACAACCATTTGTTCTATTTTCACCAGGAAATTTTTTTACATAAATAAATAAACCGACGTAACCCAGAATCCACGTCGTGTATCTGAATGAACGGAACCGGACACCTTGGAGCCAAGGGGCTATTCACAAACTAGGAGACAGGAACGTAACGTTCGGCCAAAGAATTGGGGACCTGGGGTCCCTTCAGCCCCACACCAAGAATTGAAGTACCTTGAATGTACGACCACCTCTTATTCCTATACGGTATAATCCTGGATTATATGATTATCACTTTTCATATTGACTACAGTGCGTACACAGGATCTCCAACTCGGGGTGTACACCTCATACTGTTACAGAGGAAAGAGTCCTCTTCTTTTCTAGTTCTTAAGAAAGGGTTACAACTAAGACATTCTACTGACGACTACAGTAGAGGACGGGTCGAAGGAAAGTGGAAGTCCTGTGACTGCAGAAGAGGTACAGACAAGTGTCTCTACGAGTCTCTTTGGGTCCCCTCCACAAAGACTTTTGACAGAAAGACAAGGTCCACCACCAACCCCGAGACCCATTACAGTAGGAAAAGAAGGTGTCGTAGAGAGGTTAGAACAAACCGGTCTTTTTCTCTGCGTGTCTGCACTAAGAGTGTGTGAACCGCGACCGGTTAGAGGACTAATAAGAGGAGAGACCCTAAGGGGTGTGTCACCGTCAAAAACAAAACTCCTTGGGGGACTTGTCGGAACCCACATTCAAACACATAATGCATGTCTCCCACCGAGCGTCGTGGCGGGACACGAGGTGGACGCAGGACTCGTGGACAGTCAGGAAGTCAGAGTGGGGGTCCTCTCACCTCACCAACTACGAGTCTCCTTCCCGGGGGTTCCAGTGACCGGGAAGGACGACGTGGACGACCTACGAGGCAGAGAATTACTCATAGACACAAGGGAACTACTAATGACCAGGTCTCTTGTGTTCTTTACTATGACTGTTAGTCCCCTTCACCAAGACGAGTGGGTGTCGAGGAATGCGTCCAAAATACATGAAAACCAAGTAGAGACTACGGCACAAAGAATAGGAGTACCAGACCAGGTCGCCGAGGTGCCACGAAGAGGACGAGTCTGTGGTGGTCTCCCACGTCATATAGGTGTGGGTGTGACCCGTGGTGTCTACGGGGGGCCTCTGGTCTCGACGGGTGTGGTGGGACTACGACCACCAGTGGAAGTAGTAGAAGATGCACGACTTAAGATAAAATAAAAATATAGTCACGGGAAAATCTAAGAACAGATACCAACTATGTCTGGAGATCACAGAACCGAAGTACAAAAAGGTGACAAAGGGGGAAGGTCAGTGAGGACTCCCTAGGATCTTGAGGATCCAAGACGAGAACTTAACAATCTTTTTCACCAATTTATCGATTTATACATCACGTAGGCACAAATTAGAGAGTCAGTACAGACTAAGAAACGTTGAGGTCCGAGGAGACAGGTGTCTTAAAAGATCCGTTCTTATAACCTCGTCCAACGGTAAAGGAGGAGGCCCCTTAAGGGGATTTGGTCCCGAGTTGGACACAGAGGACGTAATCCGTCCGAGATGGTGACACGGGGGACCCTTCGGGGAATCTATGTCTCATCTGTCGAAGTCATTATCGGTTAAGGAAAGAAGACATTAATAAATAAATAAACAAAGTATGGGTGAAAATGACTTCGCATTAATTACACTGTAACATAGTGAAGTCCAGAATGTTGTAATACTAACCTATGAACACATACAACGTGTATTAGTCAGTTTATTCAGATGAATTATAGATAGACGACGGTCCAACAAAAGTCACAAACGGTGCAGGTTAAGAAGTACTAGTGCACTTGACGTCGTGTGGTCCGGAGGGACAGGAAGTGGTAGAGGGTCTCAAACGAGTTTGTGTGCAGGTAACTCAACCACTACGGTAGAGTAGTAGAGCGGGAGGCAACGGGAAAAGAGGAGGACGGGAGTCAGAGACAGTCGTAGTCCCAAAAAAGGTCACTCAGTCAAGAAGTGTAGTCCACCGGTGTCATAAACTCGAAGTCGCAGTCAGGAAGGTCACTTATAAGTCCCAACTAAAGGAAATCCTACCTGACCAAAGTAGAGGAACGACAACTTCCCTGAGAGTTCTCCGAAGAGGTCGTGGTGTCAAACTTCCGTAGTCAAGAAGTCACGAGTCGGAAGAAATACCAGGTTGAGAGTGTAGGTATGTACTGATGACCTTTTTGTATCGAAACTGATATACCTGGAAACAACTGTTTCACTACAAGAGACGAAAAATTATGTGACAGATCCAAACAGTATCGAAAAGTAGGTTCCTCGTTCGCATAAAAGTAAAGGACCGACGTCAGTGGCAGGTGTCACTGAAACCTCGGGGGGTTTATTTTAGACAGTGGTAAAGGTGGAGACATGTATGATGTTTTTAAAAGGACACTGTTCTTGAAACTTCTAACTGAGAGAATGGTGAAAAGTAATACGTTATGTCATAATAATTGGTGACAGAGGTACGACATGCAAATATATGGGTACTGATTAAATAAAAAATATTAATCTTAAACCATGGTAACTACAAACATGAGTCATGTCTAAAAATGTGTTTTAGGTTTGTTGAAACTTCCAGTTTATCTATTTACGAGTACGACGGAACTCTTCAGACTTTCACTTAAGTACTCTAACAGTTGAACTTTTTCTAGGGTCGGTAATGACTCCTTTGGGCGAAAGGGGAACCGGTCACGTCGACGGACTTTCTTCGGAGGAAAGAAGTCCTTGTAGTGAAGTGAAAGACTTCACAAAAGTGTTTCAAACAGAGGGACCCCACATCGAGTATAGACTATGTGCGAATGTGCATTAGGTCATAACGAGATGTAACACAATGAGGTCTCCCCCACCTGCAAAATAAAGTATCCACTCCCATTCTTAGGACCCTTTACCTCTGCCACAATACAAAAACAAACACCAAAAAAAAAAAAAGTGAACACAAAGAGACTATACGACATCACAATGTGTTTTTAGTTACAATAAGCTACCCAATGTAGTAAAAAGTACAACCTAAAAGAAATGTACCAAGTCAAGTCAGCGAGTCAGTACAGGCTGAGAAACACCGGGATACCTGACGTCGTGCGGTCCGGAGGGACAGGTAGTGGTTGAGGGTCTCGAACAAGTTTGAGTACAGGTAACTCAATCACTACGGTTGGTTGGTAGAGTAGGAGACGACAGGGGAAAAGGTGGACGGAAGTTAGAAGGGGTCGAAGTCTTAGAAAAGGTCACTCAGTCAAGAAACGTAGTACACCGGTTTCATAACCTCAAAGTCGAAGTCGTAGAAAGAGGAAGGTTACTTATAAGTCCTGACTAGAGGAAATCTTACCTGACCAAACTAGAGGAACGTCAGACTCCCTGAGAATTCTTAGAAGAGGTCGTGGTGTCAAGTTTTCGTAGTTAGGAAGCCACGAGTCGAAAGAAATATCAGGTTGAGAGTGTAGGTATGTACTGGTGACCTTTTTGGTATCGAAACTGATCTACTTGAAAACAGTCGTTTCATTACAGAGACGAAAAATCATACAACATATTAAACCAGTGCCGACTGGCAGTCATTTAAACTAACTAATCTGTCTACTTCAGTATACTACCTCCCTTCTCTTCGAAGGGTAAGGTATAAAAAGTGAATTTGCAAATCAGAAGTAGTGACTTTGTGTCTTATAACTCTGAATCAAAATATAAAAGAGGATTCGTGACAAAAGACACAACGAAACAGTATTATATAAAAAAGACCCTTTTACACCGTAAAAATTATAAGGTAACATGAATCATCAGAATTACATATTAATAAACATAAATAACGACATAGTTAATGTATACTCGAAGGTTCAAAAGAATATAAGAGGAATCTTAATAATACTGACAAAGTTTATTATACAGTCTTATCTTTACGAGGTTGGTTTCCTGTGTCTGTCCGACTAATCTATTTCTTTGTCTGGGTATATGGACGATAAATGTTTTTTTGAAAGGTAGATCGCTGTGTGCATCTGACTTTCACTACCTTACCTTTTCCAATAAGGTGTGTTTAGTTTCGTTTTAGTCTCTATCAATAAGTTTTTTCTGAACTTTTATTTCTGACAATGTTCTCTGTTTCTTATTGTGATGTATAACTAACTTCCTAGTTAGGTGCTTCTACATTGTTAACAAATTCATATATACGTGGGTTGTATCCTCGTGGAGTTATGTCTTCCGTCTAGGCCACACACACAATGTGGGTTCGGGGAGTCAGGTTTACTCGGGCAAAGTCCTCGAGTCACCGGGGGACCCTGACCTCGAAGGTGTGACCTACCGAGTCTAGACCTACGAAAATGGGTGAGTCGATCTTCAGACCCCTACTCAGCACACAAAGTTTATAGTCTTGGACTTCACAATCATTAAGAGGACCACAGAAGCAATGGATCACCTCCTTGCCGTGTATCATCCAGGTTCGACAGAGACACACAAACACAACTCGTCACAGGGGCATCACTTATCAGTAAGTTACATAATTTGGGAAATGCGTGTAACAGGGTCTGTACCGGTACTTACATGTCGAAATATCCTCGTCATTCTCAAGGGACCACCGGGTCACCAATTCTTAGGCGAACGGTCACGACCCCTGTACCCAAGGTAGAGACCAGACCCTCCCAAGGGGTGCGGTGTCTCGTCGACTCGAACACGGTGACACGGGATCTCGGCAACACGGGATCTCGCGCTCGAGACGTCCTTCTCTTCAGTGTCGCTCTTCGAGTGCGTGACGTTGATCTCATCGGGGCGAGAGGTGTTGCTCTCTTTCCGACACACGTGTCGTGGTCTTCGGAACACGTCGGTTTTATTTATAACAAAAAACTTCTTCGCCATCTACAAGACAGATGGTCCCAATAGAGCCTTCGGGGAACAAGTACTTTACGCCTGCACAGACGCCGGAAGTGCGTGGTCAAGAGGTATCCTCCGTGGACTACCCCTCCCACCTACCACAGGGAAGACGGCGTACCAGGGGGTCCTCTTTGTGGTCCGGTCGACGGGTGGACTACCTAGTCCATAGTTTGTAGGTTAATAGTTCAGTCTGAAGGTTGATCGTTAATTAGTGGGTGCCCAGTTAAATTTCTTAAGATTGTAAAAGAGGGATTATATTCAAATTATTTAAGAAAAGGGGTTGGGGACAGACGTACAGGGTCTCACGTAGAACGGTCTCGATTACCTGACATTGTGTTCCCGTCCGACCACTAGGTCACTCTCTGAGTTCCTCCACCGGACACCCCCTGCGCCTCGGTTACTGTTCCAGGAACGTCTCAGTGTACCTATGTTCCCTCTGGACTCCTAGGACTCGCCCCTTTGAGACCGAAGTTTCCTCCGCGAAAGGTCTAATTTGCCTGGACTCCGGTATTTATCTTTCCCGACACCTTGAATTGGACTCCCCTTTCGGGTCGGAGGTCTAGTGTACGACTACTAGCCACTCTTGTGTGAAACCCTGTCAAACCTTCTCACTCCGGTACTTCCTTTTACGGGTGGCCCTCTGTCACTTCCCTCGGGCCCACGAGACACTCACAGGGAGGGGGCCGATACTGACAGTGACACTTGAACCCGAGAGGGTGTCCCTTGTGTCTTTTGCGAGGACGGGAGACGAGTCGACGAGCGCACCTGGAAGAGTCATTAACGGTGCTCAACAGGGATCAGGGGTCCGCACCCACTCCCACTGCTCGTGACCCCCATTCTAGACCGGGAGTGACCTCTGCGGGGTCTGAGAGGTACGTCTGTACAGTGGAGGTGAGGTCTGCTGTACTATTACCGAGGAGACACCCCTCTCGCCCGGGTCCCCGGGACGGGGATATTGACCCCGGGTAGGGCTGCCGGTGAAGGGACGTGTCTCACACCGCGACTCACGTCCGTCCACTCACGAGGGAACACAAGTCAGAGTCCCGTCCTTTGTCCTCTCGGCCGAGAGTCGCCCTCTCCTCGAGTCTCGACGTAACAGTCGTGGAACCCGTCCTGTCCACGGGGGGACGGAACAGGACTCGACGGGGCAGGTACGGGACCGACCGTCCACCTTCCCCCCTTACACGACCCCACACATAGACTCACCCTGGTCTCGGGACTCAAGTGACGTTTAGGACACAGGACCCCAGGGACTGTTACTCCCCTTCTCCCTCCCCCAGTGACACCTGAGAGACGGTTCAGAACATACTTGTTTCAGTGACTCAGGAAGTTGGTACAAATTTCCTTCAGACAACTATAAGAGTCTGGATTATCTAATCCCAATCATACTTATGACCTCTTCCGTTACCGTGGGGTGAGGTCATGAGAACGGACCTTTTAGGGTACCTACCTCCTCGGACCTTCCGACGTCAGGTACCCCAGCGACTCCCAGCCTGTGCTGACTCGCTGAAGTGAAACTGAAAAGTGAAACTACGTAACCTCTTCCTTTACCATTGGGTGAGGTCACAAGAACGGACCTCCTAGGGTCCCTGCCACCTCGGACCACCCGACGGTAGGTGCCCCAGCATGTCTCAGCCTGTGCTGACTTCACTGAATCGTCGTCGTCGTCATACTTATGTACTCTNTGTCAAACCTTCTCACTCCGGTACTTCCTTTTACGGGTGGCCCTCTGTCACTTCCCTCGGGCCCACGAGACACTCACAGGGAGGGGGCCGATACTGACAGTGACACTTGAACCCGAGAGGGTGTCCCTTGTGTCTTTTGCGAGGACGGGAGACGAGTCGACGAGCGCACCTGGAAGAGTCATTAACGGTCCTCAACAGGGATCAGGGGTCCGCACCCACTCCCACTGCTCGTGACCCCCATTCTAGACCGGGAGTGACCTCTGCGGGGTCTGAGAGGTACGTCTGTACAGTGGAGGCGAGGTCTGCTGTACTATTACCGAGGAGACACCCCTCTCGCCCGGGTCCCCGGGACGGGGATATTGACCCCGGGTAGGGCTGACGGTGAAGGGACGTGTCTCACACCGCGGCTCACGTCCGTCCACTCACGAGGGAACTCAAGTCAGAGTCCCGTCCTTTGTCCTCTCGGCCGAGAGTCGCCCTCTCCTCGAGTCTCGACGCAACAGTCGTGGAACCCGTCCTGTCCACGGGGGGCGGAACAGGACTCGACGGGGCAGGTACGGGACCGACCGTCCACCTTCCCCCCTTACACGACCCCACACATAGACTTACCTTGGTCTCGGCACTCAAGTGACGTTTAGGACACAGGACCCCAGGGACTGTTACTCCCCTTCTCCCTCCCCCAGTGACACCTGAGAGACGGTTCAGAACATACTTGTTTCAGTGACTCAGGAAGTTGGTACAAATTTCCTTCAGACAACTATAAGAGTCTGGATTATCTAATCCCAATCATACTTATGACCTCTTCCGTTACCGTGGGGTGAGGTCATGAGAACGGACCTTTTAGGGTACCTACCTCCTCGGACCTTCCGACGTCAGGTACCCCAGCGACTCCCAGCCTGTGCTGACTCGCTGAAGTGAAACTGAAAAGTGAAACTACGTAACCTCTTCCTTTACCATTGGGTGAGGTCACAAGAACGGACCTCCTAGGGTCCCTGCCACCTCGGACCACCCGACGGTAGGTGCCCCAGCATGTCTCAGCCTGTGCTGACTTCACTGAATCGTCGTCGTCGTCATACTTATGTACTCTTGTATAAAAACACGACTCAAGTAATTTGACCTTTTAGGATGTCGTAGTTTATTCAGGACTACTGTGTCTGTGTGTACACGTGTGTGTCTTTATGTGTCTTAATGCGAAGAATTATTACTGTCCGTGTAAAAAGGATAAAAGTCAGGGAGAAGTCAACCTACTTCCAAAAGTGATTAAAACCGTTTCTATAAGAGAGAGGTAAGACGCACCCGAAACACCACAACACACACTAGGTGTATAAAAAGAGTCCTTATACCTTTTTTTAGGGTTGACAGGAAGGAATAGGACTCCGTAATACCTTTCCCTTTTCTTAGACGTCACTCTACTTTAAGTCCATTAAAAGTTCAGACGGTTCTTTACACTCGCTACCTTTCCTTGGCACATGTGAATAAAAAAAAAATGAATATTTATCTTTAATCTTATACTGACCGAAAACATTCAATCGAAACGTAAAATATGAGTCTTTACGTGACTTTATATAGAACCCGACAGGCACCAGACTTCAAACGACGACGACGACGATTCAGTGAAGTCAGCACAGGCTGAGACACGCTGGGGTGTCCTCCGTCGGGTGGTCCGAGGGGGCAGGGACCCTAAGAGGTCCGTTCTTGTGACCTCACCCAACGATAAAGGAAGAGGCCCAGATTTCAAACTCAGGGACGTTTAAAGTACGAAACTTTTGGATTGGGGTGTGTACTGGCAGAAACCTCCACCCACGAGACACGGGAGTGTACACCTTAATCACAACGACATTCTCTCCTCGACGTCTCACGGTACCTGAAAAGGTAGTGCACCCCTGAGAGACTCTTCGCGGTCGGTACTCAGTCCTTCCCGCGAGAGTGTCTCCCCAGGAGCGATGTCGGAACAAACACCCGCAGGTCGGAGGTCCTGACACTCGTCACTTAAAGACAACAAATATTAGGGGACTCACCCACTACGTAAAAAAAACTTTATTGTGGAGTTCGTCTGATTTTATCCACTTATGTCTCTTCCTGGGGTCCACCGTCAGGACGGATTCTGACTCCTGAAAGTAGCTCCGCTCGAGACTCTTCTCCGGCTCACTAAGACGTGACCTGCGCCGGGTGAGGCGGGAGGGGTCGGGGGCGACACAGGGAGACACGTCCCGGCTCCAGGGCTGAGGAGACGGGTACCAGGACCCATGTGCTGTACGAGAGAATCGTCCCGAAAGAATAAGAGAATCCTCCGGACGTGTCTGGTCGGGACTAGAGACACGACTCGACCCCACTCCACTCAATGTAAGAGGAGACTTCGAAGTCGTAGCGTAATTAAGGACGACGAAGGTGACCGAACACGCACGAATCAGTGTCGTGTATGCTTCAGGTCTTCCAAACTAGTAAGGGAGCAAGGACGGCACAGACTTAGATTTCAAACGAGACACAGAGGTTTAAAAAGAAACGGAACATCATACGGATCCTCAAAAAAGAACTATAGACCTGTACTCCATGACCCATTTTCCTTGACAATTAGTCGGAAGTCACTACACTACCACTCCACTCCCCTCTCCCCTCTAAGATGTAGGATGTTACTCCAGGGTCAGAGAGACACTCGGACACGGAGACCTGACACTTGGAGTGGTCGTTAAGAGACGAAAAAAAGAGGGGTCAGCTAACCCGTCTTACCGATCACACCCGACCTACGACCCACAAAGGGAAGGGTCCAGTCAGTCCGAGACTCTTTTTGGGGCCAACCAATCCGAGGTCAATCGATTGGAGAGGATTTCCGTCTAATTCTTCTTGGAGCACGAGACTACAAAAAGTATTACCAAAAAGGGGAAGGTTGGGGGTGACTTTCGTGTTCCTCTAAAACGGTGACTAAAAAAAAGGTGACTAAAAAGGGAGTTTCTTTATAATGTTTTGAGTCTTGACACCCCTAGAGGGATATTGAACCACAAGGACCTCAAAGATTAACGGTCTACAGAGGTGTGCCTCGGAGGTCGTTGGGTACCTCGGATGTATTTAGGAAATATTCAAGTCCCAAAAGACGGGACCCAGGCTCCACAAAGCAAGTACTTGGACACGAGGTTATGGGAGCTGGGGAAGATAAGTGACAGGCAGAGAGGTTAGTACCTTCGTCTCCAAAGGGGAGACAAGAACGGAGACAATCCTTAGGTCCTTAAATGTCTCACAAGACACAAAATTAATAACAATCCTGTCTTTCAACTGAAGGTACTCCCTCGTCTTCGGTCTTGACGTACTGGCTACAAAATAGCAAGAAAGCATAGAGACTATTCGACACTCAAGAGGTTCCACCTGTTGACCAAGTCGCTGTCGACATAATTTACATCAGTCTGAGAGGATATTAGAGTCATCATAACAAAGTAAAAAGTCTCAGTTAGACAATGATATTATCAGTCTTACTAGTATGTGAGATTTCCCCTTCCCATATAGTGACAGAAAGAGAGTACAGTGGACATTATACATATAAGTCCTGTATAATAAATTGTGGTTAATAACCAGTTGGTCCCGAAGGGTCCACCACGATAAACCNCACGCACGAATCAGTGTCGTGTATGCTTCAGGTCTTCCAAACTAGTAAGGGAGCAAGGACGGCACAGACTTAGATTTCAAACGAGACACAGAGGTTTAAAAAGAAACGGAACATCATACGGATCCTCAAAAAAGAACTATAGACCTGTACTCCATGACCCATTTTCCTTGACAATTAGTCGGAAGTCACTACACTACCACTCCACTCCCCTCTCCCCTCTAAGATGTAGGATGTTACTCCAGGGTCAGAGAGACACTCGGACACGGAGACCTGACACTTGGAGTGGTCGTTAAGAGACGAAAAAAAGAGGGGTCAGCTAACCCGTCTTACCGATCACACCCGACCTACGACCCACAAAGGGAAGGGTCCAGTCAGTCCGAGACTCTTTTTGGGGCCAACCAATCCGAGGTCAATCGATTGGAGAGGATTTCCGTCTAATTCTTCTTGGAGCACGAGACTACAAAAAGTATTACCAAAAAGGGGAAGGTTGGGGGTGACTTTCGTGTTCCTCTAAAACGGTGACTAAAAAAAAGGTGACTAAAAAGGGAGTTTCTTTATAATGTTTTGAGTCTTGACACCCCTAGAGGGATATTGAACCACAAGGACCTCAAAGATTAACGGTCTACAGAGGTGTGCCTCGGAGGTCGTTGGGTACCTCGGATGTATTTAGGAAATATTCAAGTCCCAAAAGACGGGACCCAGGCTCCACAAAGCAAGTACTTGGACACGAGGTTATGGGAGCTGGGGAAGATAAGTGACAGGCAGAGAGGTTAGTACCTTCGTCTCCAAAGGGGAGACAAGAACGGAGACAATCCTTAGGTCCTTAAATGTCTCACAAGACACAAAATTAATAACAATCCTGTCTTTCAACTGAAGGTACTCCCTCGTCTTCGGTCTTGACGTACTGGCTACAAAATAGCAAGAAAGCATAGAGACTATTCGACACTCAAGAGGTTCCACCTGTTGACCAAGTCGCTGTCGACATAATTTACATCAGTCTGAGAGGATATTAGAGTCATCATAACAAAGTAAAAAGTCTCAGTTGGACAATGATATTATCAGTCTTACTAGTATGTGAGATTTCCCCTTCCCATATAGTGACAGAAAGAGAGTACAGTGGACATTATACATATAAGTCCTGTATAATAAATTGTGGTTAATAACCAGTTGGTCCCGAAGGGTCCACCACGATAAACCATTTTTTTTTTTTTTTTGGGTGGACGTTACGTCCTCTGTATTTTCTGAGCTCAAGCTAGGGACCCAGCCCTTCTAGGGGACCCCGCCCGTACCGTCGGACGAGGGTCATAAAAAGTACGTCTTAGGGTCCCTGTCTCCTCGGGCCAGTTGACGTCAGGTGCCCCGGTGATTCTCAGCCTGCGTTGACTCTGAACCGCACATGCCTACGTGCGTAGGCAGTCAGTACAATGACTAGTTCTCTCTGTACCAAGAGTTCAAGGACCTGGAGTGTCCGATCACCTCGTAGTCGAATATGTTCACCTGTCTTTATTTACGTTTTATCATTCGTAAAACATAATCTGTAACATTGACTATGGCACGCACACAAGAGATCCAACTCTGGGAGGACACCTCGTCCTGTCGCAGAGGGAAGAGTCCTCTGTCTTTTACGTTCTTAGGAAAAGGTGAAACTAACACATTCTTCTGAAGACTACAGTAGTGGTCGAGTCGGGGGAAAGGCGAGGTCCTGTGAGACTGCAGGAGAGGTACAGACAAGTGTCTCTACGGGACTCTTTGGGTCCCCTCCGCCAAGACCTTTGGTAGAGAGACAATGTCTACCACCAACCCCGAGGCCCATTACAGTAGGAAAAGAAGGTGTCGTAGACAGGCTAGAACGAACCGGCGTTCTGCTCTGGGTGGCTTCACTAAGAGCGGGTGTACCAACACAGGTTAGAAAACTAATAGAAGAGGGGACCCTAAGGGGTGTATTATCATCGAAAACAAAACTCCTTCGGGGAGAGGTCGGAGCCCACATTCAAACACATAATGCATGTCTCCCACCGAGCTCCGTGGTGGGACACGAGGTGGACGCAGGACTCGTGGATAGTCGGGAAGTGCGAGTAGGGGTCCTCCCGCCTCACCCACTACGAGTCTCCTTCCCGGGGGTCCCAGTAACCAGGAAGGACAACGCGGACGACCCACGAGTCAAAGGATTACTTATAGACACAGGGACACTGTCAGCGACCAGGTGTCCCGTGTTTGCTGATATGACTATTGGTACCGTTCACCAAGACGAGGAGGAGTCGAGGCTTTCGTGCGAAAGACATGGACACCAGGCAGAGACTACGGCACAAATAACGGGACTACCAGACCAGGTCGCCGAGGTACCACGAAGAGGACGAGTCTGTGGCGGTCTCCCACGTCATATAGGTGTGGGGGTGACCCGTGGTGTCTGCGGGGGGCCTCTGGTCTCGGCGGGCGTGGTAGGACTACGACCACCGGTGGAAGCAGCGGAAGATACGTGACCTAACGTAAAAACGAAAAGTATAACGACGTAAAAATCTAAAAGCGGACAGCAACGAAGTATGGCGATTGCAGAACCGAAGTACAAAGGGGTGGCACTCGGGCGACGACGACGAGGAATCCCTAGGATCTCGAGTGCCCACGACGAGAACCCAAAAATCCGTAGCACCGACTTTATCATTTATACTTCTTCGAACGTATAATCGATGTTCGAGAGATAAAATATTGATAGATGACTCGTGACAAATAAAACTTCATATTAATCGTGTGTGGTAATGTCTTCAAAACCAACACGTAGTCTTATTGTGTCAGAAACACACACCGACAGCATGTCAGCGATTCAACATAGACTGAGAAACGTTGGGATACCTGACGACACCCTCGTGCGGTCCGAAGGGACAGGACGTGATAGAGGGTCTCAGACGAGTTTGAGTACAGGTAACTTAGCCACTACCGTTGGTTGGTAGAGTAGGAGACGGCGGGAGAAGAGGAAAAACGGAAGTTATAATGGGTCGTAGTTCTAGAAGGAGTCACTCAGTCGAGAAGTGTAGTCCTGTTTCATAACCTGGCAGTCAGACTCGTAGCCAGGAAGGTTACTTACAAGTCCCAACTAAACGAAATCCTAACTATCCAAAGTAAAGCAGTGTCAAGTTCCCTGAGAGTTCTCAGAAGAGGTTGTGGTGTTAAGCTTTCGTAATTAAGAAGCCACAGTCGGGAGCCATACCAGGTTGAGAGTGTAGACACGTACTGACGACCTTTTCGGTATCGAAACTGATATGTCAGGAAAGAACCAATTCTCTTCAGAAACGAATGTTATACGACTAGTCCAAACAGCATCGAAAAGAAGGCTCATCTTTCGTAGAAGATTATGGTACCGACGCCAGTGGTAGCCGTCACTGAAACCTCGGGTTCTTTTGTTTTGGTCGACGGCGAAGAAAACGAGGAAGATCAACGGGACTTCACTACGCTGGCCTACGGTACTAGAAGTAAAAAACTTACAACTCAAAATTCGGTCGAAAAAGTGAGAGGAGAAAGTGAAAGTAGTTCTCCGAAAAATCAAGGAGAAGTGAAAGACGGTAATCTCACCACAGTAGACGTATAGACTCTGACGACTATAAAGAGGGTCGTCAGAACTATGGTCGAACATGAAGTAGGTCGGGTAGTAAAACGTCCTACAAAATACGTATATTCAATTTATTCGTCCCACTGTTATATGTCAGAACTGTATGAGAAAAGGGTCACAACTTGGTCAGATAACAAGGTACATTCCAAGATTGACAACGTGGAACTGGAGGTATGTCCAAAGAGTCCTCCGTCCATTCCACCAAACCATAAGGGTAGAGAAATTCCTAAAAGGTCAAACAACACTATATCGTATCAGTTATTTCGTGTTCGTCTACAAAAAGGCCTTAAGGGAACGCAAAGGACACTAGGTCGTCTGCAATCGGTAAATTAGAGACCAAGGAGACGGAAAAGATTTGGGACGAACATGTAGGCCTTTAAGAACCAAGTGTATGGCGGCTTCGAACCGAACTTCCTAAAACTTGTATTGGAATGGTCGTAACCTTTACTCGCGTCAACAGGTCGTCACACTCGTAAGAAACCGTCACGGGAAGAAACTATCTTACGTTTTGCAGTGTTCAGATCAATTGTGTTATAGGCATATATCAATGCTTCTAAGCAGAGTACTGTTGAAAACTCTAACGAGAGTCGCTACAGGTCTATGCGCCATCTCAGAACAGTGCAGAACATATGGGGAGAGGTATTAATGAATGTTCTCTTTCGAACATGGAAAAAAGACAAGAAATGATTGAGAAAGGAAAGAAAAAATTTAAAACTGGGACGAACGTCCTAGGTCAGGGACTGGTCCCTAATTTGAGCACGGGAGTCGTTACTTTCGTGGCCCAGGGGTGGTGTCCTGTCGGTCCCTTAAGGGATACGGAAGACTAAAGGGACCACCGAGTTTGCCATTTCGCAGACGAATGTTACGCCCTCTGGGTCCAAGTTAGGGACCCAGCCCTTCTAGGGGACCTCTTCCGTCACCGTTGGGTGAGGTCATGAGAACGGACCTTTTAGGGTACCTACCTCCTCGTACCGTCCGATGTCAGGTACCCCAGCGTTTCTCAGCCTGTACTGACTCGCTGAAGTGAAAGTGAAGGACTGTACACATGAGTCATGGTTTAAAAATGTTTTTTAGGGTAGTTGGATCTTCCGTTTAGTTACAACCGTGACGGAACTCTCTAGACTTTCAGTTTGGTACTTTATCGTCGAGTTCTCGATAAGCGTCTTTGTAACTCCTTTAGTCGATGGGAGAACCTGTCACATTACGAGACTTTCTTAACAGGAAATAAACCATAGTAAACTTCACACAGGTGTGTGAAATAAAGGTATAATCAAACTGATTATGGACTACACGTAACTAGCCGCGAATAAGGTTATAACCAGGGCTATTTATAGTGGGGACTCAACACCCCTCTAAAATAAAGTACTACTACGATACTTTGGACCTTTTACCTCCTCCGAAAGATGTGAGAAAACATAGAAACAAAGTGAAGACAAAGAAATGATACGAGATTACGGTGTGTATTAATGGGTATAACATGTTGCCTAGTAAAATGGAAACTTGGACCTGAAAGAAAGGTATAAACTGGTCATTTATAGTGACTGAGCTACCTACCTCATTGTCCTCCCTTATCATCTTCTACGGGTGAGGACAAACAGTGTATTTGCAAATCAAAAGTAGTGACAACACGTCTTAGAACCCTGAAACAAAAGACAAAATAGGATTAGCGATAAAAGACTCAAGGAAAAGAGATTAAGATAGAAAATCCTTTTACACCGTATAAGTAATAACGTAAAAATTTTCTCCATCAGAATTACACATTGAGAAACATATCTTACGAGATCAGTAATGGACACCCAAGTGTCTAAGAACATAAGACCAATCTTGATGATACTGGTAAAGCTTCTTCTACATTCTTAACTTTACGAGGGTGGTTTCACCTATTTCTTTGTATGGTGCGTGGACGACATGTTTCGTGAGTGAAAGCGCGATTTCTGTGTGTCCGACTTTCACTCTCCTACCCTTTTCTATAAGGAGTGTTTTCTTTTAGTTCTCTCTCAGTCTCATCGTTATGAACAATTCTCTTTTATCTGAGATTTGATTCTAACAATATTCTCTGTCCCTTCCTGTCGTGTATTGCGGGTTTCCTAGTCAGGTGCTTCTTCTACTTTATCAACATTTATATAGACGTGGGTTGTACCCCCGTGGAGTTATGTCTTCCGCTTAGGTCACACAGACAATGTGGGTTCGGGGAGAGCCAGGCCTACTCGGGCCAGGTCTACTCGAGTCACCGGCGGACCCTGCCCTCGAAGGCGTGGCCTGCCGAGTCTAGACCTGTGAAGGTGGTCGAGTCGATCTTTCAGACGACTACTCAGTACCCAAAGCTTATAGTCTTAGGTCCCATAATCATTAAGAAAAACATAGAAGTGATGGATCAGCTCCTTACCGTGTGTCATCCGGGTTTGATAGAGAGACACAGACACAGGTCGTTGTAGGGGTACCACTTAAGTCGTATAATTCTACTGATAGTTCGTGGGACAGGGTCTGTCCCCGGTACTTACATGTGGGCATATCTTCGTCCTCCACAGGACAGATGGACCCAGTAGAACCTTTTGGGTGCAAATACCTTGCACCTGCGCCGACGACGGAAGTCCGCGGCTAAGAGGCGTACCCCGGGCTACGTCTCTCACATGGCAGAAGGGAGCCCTGTCACTAGGGTCCGGGTGACACGTGGATTACCTCGTCCAAAGTTCCTGGGTTTGTGGCTAAATGTAGAGGTTGATCGTTAACTAGTAATGTCACTAGTCGCATTTCTTAAGACTTCAGATTATAACAGGATTATTCAAGTAGAACGATTGGGGACAGACGTGTAGATCCTTACGTACACTGGTCCGAGTACCGCGTCTTGTGCCCCTGCCCGACCTCCAGGTCATGCTCCGAGTTCCTCCCCCGAGGTACCCGCTGCGCCTCGGTTTCTGTTCCAGGAACGTCTCAGTGCACCTGCACTCCCTCTGGACTGCTAAGACTCCTCCCTTTGAGACCGAAGTTTCCCCCGCAAAAGGTCTAATTTGTCTGGACTCCGGTATTTATCTTTCCCGACACCTCGAAGTTGAGTCCTCTTTCGGGTCGGAGGTCTAGGGTACGACTACTAGTCACTCTTGTGTCAAACCTTCTCACTCCGGTACTTCCTTTTACGGGTTGCCCTCTGTCACTTCCCTCGGGCCCACGAGACACTCGCAGGGAGGGGGCCGATACTGACAGTGACACTTGAACCCGAGAGGGTGTCCCTTGTGTCTTTTGCGAGGACGGGAGACGAGTCGACGAGCGCACCTGGAAGAGTCATTAACGGTCCTGAACAGGGATCAGGGGTCCGCACCCACTCCCACTGCTCGTGACCCCCATTCTAGACCGGGAGTGACCTCTGCGGGGTCTGAGAGGTACGTCTGTACAGTGGAGACGAGGTCTGCTGTACTATTACCGAGGAGACACCCCTCTCGCCCGGGTCCCCGGGACGGGGATATTGACCCCGGGTAGGGCTGCCGGTGAAGGAACGTGTCTCACACCGCGGCTCACGTCCGTCCACTCACGAGGGAACTCAAGTCAGAGTCCCGTCCTTTGTCCTCTCGGCCGAGAGTCGCCCTCTCCTCAAACCTCCTACGTCCGACTGGGACGGAGTGAGACGTGCAGGTGCGGGTCCCAGCGTTTGTCAACCTGTGCTGACGTCGCTGAACCGTCTGTACGTCCGTCGCAACAAAGAGTTCGTCGCGTCGACTCGTGTCCGTTGCCCTGCGCTTCCAGTGTCGGTTTCCTCCTCCAGGTCATGCTCCACTCCAAACAAGAGACAGTACCGACCCCGGTGCCGCTCTGCGTCGAAAGATCCCTACGACACCTTAAACGTCCATTGACATTAAGTGTCGTCTCTAGCCTTAGGTATGTAGAACATAGAGGAGGGAGACAACGACCTCTGTGACACCTCATCGTCATCGACCACGAGTGTCGTACAACTCACAGGTCTGTGACGCCCGTCTCTTAGACAATCAGTTGTCCCCCTCGACATGAACAGGAGTTTACTGAGAGTCACATAACGTTCTCCTTCACGACCAGGAGTCAGCGCAGGTTGAGAAACGTCGGGGTACCTGACATCGGGCGGTCCGAAGAGACAGGTACCCTAAGAGGTCCGTTCTTCTCACCCAACGACAAGGGAAGAGGTCCCCTGGAAGGGCTGGGTCCCTGACTTGTACTCAGAGGACGTAACGTCCGTCTAAGAAATGGTAGGCTCGGTGGTCCCTTTGGGTTTCTCTCTCCACCTCATTTTTGTTTTCTTTTTTTTTTGCATCAAAAACACAAAAAAAGCTCATTTACTGTAAAAAAATAAGTTTAAGAGACCACAGTCACACGTTGTCCTTTTAGTGAAGGAGGAATATCTGACTGAACGCAATGTAGTCGTCGTAGTCACCCTCCACCCATATCCTTGTCACCCTACCATTTCTTTCAAGTAGAAGAAAGGTCGCCTCGTTCTTAAAGTCGAAGAAACGGTTCCATTGTAGACACAAATGCAGTCACTAGAATGGGGGAAAACGAAAAAGATCATAGAAGAGAAAGTTCAAAAGAAAAATAATAAAAAATTAACCTCCGATTAATGTTGTGACATCATCAAAAACGGTATGTAACTGTACTAAGTCGGTACCCACATGTACGCAGGGGGTAGGACTTGGGGAGGAGGGTGGAGGGAGGGGTAGGGTAGAACTCTGACTCTATCGCTTAGTCTTGGACAGTAACTCCTAATAGTAGTCCCCTGACATTCGTTCACTTTGGTTCACCCGACCTCAGACTCCCTCGTTCTGTCAACTTCCTCACCTTTCTTCCCTTAAGGTCCTTTTTCCTACCTACACTTAACAACACTATTTTCCTTTTATACAACAAAAAAAAAATTCCCTTCAATTAAGTCGACCTGAAGCCTGTTCTTTGTGATCATTCTACCCTTTACGGAATCCGCGGACTGGAACTCACAATATTAGTAGGGAGTGACAATACGGGTGCCAGGCCAAGGGATTCTGACTCTCTTATTCTGGGAGTGTCGTTACGTTTTCGTGTTTCCCCAAAATAACGATCGAGCTCGATCCCGGGTCCAGAGTAGGTCGCGTCACCTCAGAACTGCTCTCGGGGCTCGAGACTTAGTGTAGAAAATATGTCTGACAAGAAGCCAGGACATTGTCGTATCGACTAACCGATTTGGCATACGGGCGCGCCCTGAAAATTTGGAGCGTAGGGATAGGTCTAACCGAGCCCAGACCGCGTCCGTCCCCCGATGCCCCTAAAAAAAGACTAACCAGCTCGATGTGACGGACGCCCTCAAGGGTCCCGGAGTCGAAAGGATCTCTGATTTGGAGTCCGGATCGGACGGGGAATCTCGGACAGGACCGAGGTCAAACCAGGATTGTGAGTGTAAGGATGGCCCGCCCGCCTCTCAAATAGAAAGGTTTTTTGGTCGAGAACACAAACGACTAGTAAATAGTGACACCAGACATGAGTAAATGAAGACGAGACTAAAAACAATTACGAAAGGAAGACCACTCGTAACCCGAATCATAAAAAAAACAAACAAAATCAAGGACCTACATATTTCAATCTAACAAGGAATTTTAGAAAGAAAACCCTGAACGGACCGTCAGGTCACCAATTCTGAAGCGGAAGGTTACGGCCCCCATGCCCTAGGTAGGGACCAGGACCTCGATTCCGTAGGGTGTATGGAACTCCAGTTTTTTGGTTTTGTTTCTGTCTTTGTTAACATTGATTAAGTTATTTCTGAAAATTTTACCAGGTGTAATTTTTTTTTAGAATTTTTTCTGATCAATAGTATAAGCAAAGGTTCAAATCGTCCTAAGAGTAAAAAATGCTTTTACTTTTGATTACTTCTGCATTTCGTTAGACAGACACGTAACCCAGATTGTTGGTTTCATAAAATAATCGAAAGCCCAGTGTATTAACTGTTCGTTTTTGACACGAATAACTTCCACATGTGGACCTCCAAAACTGACTTCACAAATAAAAATGTATGCCGGACTCCGTTCGACCTTTGACGAGATCTTTGTAGAGAGGTGTCAGAAGAGTCGTTCCGTTCTGGACGTTTGAATAATTACTAATTTTAAGAAACGTTTGATTCCAATAAAAGGTATGGTTTGTCTAGTAGACTCCCTGAAAGTCGTCGGACATATCAGTCTCTCGACGGGTAAAGTACTACCCACAAAACATATGATAGTGACAGCCCCCGGTCGTACTCCTTGAGGCGGGTACCGTTTCCAGTACTCCTTCCTCCGAACCGTATGCGTTTCCGCACTAGTTCGGAGTCCTTTCGGGGACAAGGGCTCGTAGATGGGGCTTTGGTCTCAGACAAAATAAGAGAATGGATGTGGAGACTGAAATGCCCCCCGAGAGGGGGTATTGGCAATGAGAGCCCTTTCCTCATTTACACGTCGAGGTTCCGTTATTTTTAAGGACCCGCACTGTTCTCACAAAGTCGAATACCTGAGGAGACTTCCAATAGATCGGACGAACATATCCAAGCAGGCCGGTGTACACTAACAAATGTCGGAGGGTTAGACTCTCCGTGCTCTACAAAATCTGAATGATTTCCGTTTAAGAAAACCCCTCAATCTTTAATAATCATATCACACAACCAATCCTTAATATAACCACTTCCCAAAAAGTAAACAACACGGTTATTAATGACGATTAAGGGACGAGACCCACCCTATCCCCACAGAGTCCAGTTTGGAGAGACGACTGTCTGATCGAACACACTGTCCTAATAGGTATGAGGACGGTGTACTAACAAATGATGGAGAGTTGGTATTTGTCGTGTCTCTCAAAACCTCATAAAACTCTCAGAATTAATCGTATCCCGAAAAAGAAGAACAACTCAGTTACTAACGGCGGTCCGGAGGTATAGGAATCCGTGGACCCTTATATAATTAGTTACATAAACCTTATATCTTTTCCTTTATATCATCAAAAACTCCAACCGTTATGATCTGAAAAACTCAATTACTTAAAAGAGAAAACATTATCTAGTGACATGAAACAATATTTAGTGACACAGAAACGACACATTTTTACATTGAAATAGTGATAGAATTCTGATTTATCTAGAATTCCCCTCGTAACCACTTTTCTAAAAGTAAACAACCCGACTACAAACGACGATTTAGAGGTACAAGGGACGGGAATATTACTTATATTGATTGTATATCTTTCTTTATTCATAATTGGAAATTCTAATTAGTACAATTGGAACCCAATTTATTTAAGGAAAGAACTAACATTGAGCGATGTGGGAGTAGGATATCCTTACATTGAAATAAACCTCCACCTCCAAATTCTTTTTTGTGGGAACCTTCTTTATTCAAAAAAACAATAGTCTTTCTTTCCTAGTATTGTACAGTCGCCTAGAGTACCGGTCTTCTACTACATTATAGGGATTCTGTAAAAAAATACACTTCGTGGACTAAAACTATTTCCAGTCCTGACGACTGGGGACGCACTGAGACATAAGTAGGGATACACATTGTTTTCCATATATTCGTTTGGATTTTTATTTCTTTAACCTAGTCAAAGGTCTTTCTGACTAAGGGGGTACAGCGAAGAAAGAACGAGGGGCAAAGAGACCGACTTAAGGGTAGACCTCGTACCTACGACAAGGTGCATTTGGTTCAATAAGTCGGGGAAAAAGAAGTGATTAAAAGGATGATGTGATAGACAAAGATTAGAGAGATATAGACATTAATTTATACATAAAAAGGTTCCTGCGGCTGAGGCAGGGGTGGAAGCTTAGTGGGACCTAGGTGGCCCCGACCAGGGGCCGTATAGCGTAGTTACATATTAAATCTAAAGACGTGTCAACCTTGATATAAGAAACTTTTGAAATTATTGAAGACATTGGGACATTATACATATAATAAGACGGAAACAAATTAAAAGAAGTACGTACTATTACCGTTCCTCCTACTTTTACTTAACATTTATACCACGTCCGTGGCTGAGGTACCTGCTCTCAAACTTGTTTGAGGCCCCCATCACTTCCTGTCCCTTCGGACCGCACGGCGTCAGGCACCCCGGTGCTTTCTCAGTCTGTGCTGACTCGCTGACTTCTTGTCGGCACATAAAAGTAAAAACAGAGGAAAGTGAATAAATGGTTGATGTGCAAATAATTAAATAATAATACACAGTTAGTATATAAAAAATGGTTGTGTCCGTACCGAAGATTCGAGTATCCAAAATGTAGACACATCCCTCAGTCTTATATTTTCATTTATCTTTCTTTATGGTTCATTATTACTATTTTACACTTTATCCGCAGTCACCATATGAAGACGTCCAAGTCAGGGAGGAGACACTACCTACTACCAGAGAGAAAAGCCTTATCTTCCAGGTCCTGGACACATGCTCCAGTATATTCTCAGGGGTACGGACGTGATCGTTTAGGACTGGAAGTGCGGTCCGGTGAGACTTCGGGAGAGGTGTCCACGAGTCTTCCTACAATCTTTCGTTTTCGCGGTCAACGAGCCAGTACAGGCTTAGAAACACTGGGGCACCTGACATCGGGAGACAGGTACCCTAAGAGGTCCGTTCTTATAACCTCACCCAACGGTAAGGGAAGAGGTCCCCTAGAAGGACTGGGTCCCTAGTTTGCGTACACAGGACGGAACGTCCGCCTAAGAAATGACAGACTTGGTGGTCTCTTTGGGTGTAAGTCTTTCTACGAGACGGGGGTCTTTCTTAGTCCCCTTTACAAAGACTTTCGGGATAAAGACAAGGTCCAACCCTTGCCCCGAGACCGACTACAGTGGGAGAAGAAGACGTCACAGAGGGGTCGGAACGAACCGGTGTTTGCCTCTGGGGACGTCTGCTGACAGCGGGTGTACCGGCACCGGTTGAGGACCCAAGAAGACAGGCGACCCGGAGGGGTGTGTTACCGTCGAAAACACAGTTCCTTCGGGGAGAGGTCGGAACCCACACTCAAACACATAAGGCATGTCTCCCACCGAGAGTCGTGGCGGGACACGAGGTGGACGCAGGACTCGTGGATAGTCAGGAAGTGCGAGTTGGGGTCCTCCCGCCTCACCCACTACGAGTCTCCTTCCCGGGGGTGCCAGTGACCGGGAAGGACGACGTGGACGACCTACGAGTCAGAGAATTACTTATAGACCTAAGGACACTCGTAGAGACCAGGTGTCCTGTTCGTGTTGATATGACTACGGGTTCCGTACACCAAGACGAGTGGGAGCCGAAGATTTCGTCCGAAACAGATGAACACCAGGTGGAGCCTACGGCACAAAGAATGGGAGTACCAGACGAGGTCGCCGAGGTGCCACGAAGAGGACGTGTCTGCGGTGGTCTCCCACGTCATACAGGTGTGGGGGCGGCCCGTGCTGTCTAGGGGAGGCCTCTGGTCTCGGCGGGTGTGGTAGGACTACGACCACCAGTGGAAGCAGTGGAAGGTGGACGACTTAAGACAAGAGTGAAAAATATTGTCCCGGGTACTACTAAAAGCGGACACCAACTACGTCGAGAGTCTGCGGAACCGAAACACAAAAGGGTGGCAAAGGGGGAAGGACGACGAGGAACCCCTAGGATCTTGGGGGTCCAAGACGAGGACTTAGAACCGTTTATCTACCCCTTTGTTACCTTTGTCACTGTCTGAAATAAACCCCCCCTCGAGGTTTTAGTGAAGTCCACCACTGATGTCGGTACTTTAATATGGTGCAAACGAGGAACCTTCTTTTCGATACTAGTTGGATCTGTCGTATAATTTTTCGTCTCTGTAATGAAACGGTTGTTTCCAGGTAGATCAGTTTCGATACCAAAAAGGTCATCAGCACATACCTACACTCTCAATCTGACTCTTCTTTCGACTCGCGACTTCTTAACTACGAAAACTTGACACCACGACCTCTTCTGAGAACTCTGGGAACCTGACGTTCCTCTAGGTTGGTCAGGTAGGATTTCCTGTAGTCAGGACTTATAAGTAACCTTCCTGACTTCGACTTCGACTTTGAGGTTATGAAACCGGTGGACTACGCTTCTTAACTGAGTAACCTTTTCTCGGACTACGACCCTTTCTAACTTCCGTCCTGCTCTTCCCCTTCTGTCTCCCACTCTACCAACCTACCGTAGTGGCTGAGTTACCTGTACTTAAACTCGTTTGAGGTCCTCTATCCCTTCCCACGACATCATTTGCTATCATTTCCCTCCGGACCGCACGACGTCAGGTACCCCAACGTTTCTCGACCTGTTCTGAATCGTCGACTTGTTGTTGTTTTTTTTACTTCCACAATATTTAGTAGTTCAAGTCTTATTTTAGAGGTAGACACGGGACTCTGGTGACCATCGGAAACGAACAACTTTTCCTCCCATCCTTTCTTAGGACCCCCGGTCCTTTTCCCTCTCTTTTACTGGTGAGACACTGAAGGATGAGAAGTGCATGAAAGGTACGTACGGTGGTAGCTGCAGTGCAGTGTAGGACACGCCCTAGGTGCAAGCTATAAAGGTCCAGCCACCTAATGCGAAATCTACATTTGTGTCGGGCACTAGAAAGTGTTGTTCTTCGTTTCCGACTTTGACCCAGATAGACGTATAATTCTTGGTCAGATCGGGTGGAGGGGATCCTCACCTCCTACCTGTACGTTTGTCCCAACATAAATTTTGCCTCTTGGTTATTCCTGGACGACATCTCCCTTGAGACGAGTCCCAATACACCGTCGGATCTGCCGTCCCCTCAAACCCCCTCTCACCTAGGTACACATACACACCGACTCAGGGGAACGACAGGGGGACTTTGACAGTGTTGTAACAATTAGTCGACATGAGGTTATGTTCTATTTCACGACTTCTTCTTTATGTTAAACAGTTTGTTTTTTCTTAGGCAGTTCAACAGGTAGTCCGTTTAAAGTAGTGTCATAATTTTAATACCTTAATATGGATGTAGATAGGGTGGAGAGTCAGGTACTCTTTACTTCAAAAGTTAGAGTTCTGTAAAAAATATAGGAAACGAAATAAATTAGGAGAATTACCGGGGTTCTTAAATTTAATAATGTGGTCACTCCCCTTTTTTGTGAATGTCCGCTCGGGTACTCCCTAGAACCCGGTTTATGTCTGAAGCCACTCCTAAGCCCTCTGACCCGTAAATTGGACGACGGACAGTGTCCGACTTCCCCGTAAGACCTCCGCTGCCGAGTAAGCAGGGGTACTTGCCTTTAAGGACTCGTTGTGTGCGCAGGCCCTCCGACAAGAGGGTCTGACCGGCGCCATTTGGACGCCGCAGCAGAGGGACCCAGTGGTGGTGGTAGAGAGAAGTCCCAGCAATTTCAGGGTGACTCTGTACTGAGCGTTTCTCGTGGGGAAGAGTACGTCAAAGAGGTTGAGCCGTGACTGACGTCTCGTGTTCAGAAAAAGCTCGGACGTTTTCGTCTCTGTCTTCCTCTCCTCTACCTCTGTCCTGCCCTACGATGCTGCCCACGGGGTCTCCGACTGAAGATGCAGGGTGCGTAGAGAGAGGTGGAGGTCGAAGTGCGTCTCTAAGGTTCCGTGACCTCGCGGAAAGGTGTCTGTCCTTTAGGGGTCCTTTCTACTACTTTGTTTGGATTCTGTCCCGTAAGGTTACTTTTCGTGTTGGTGTTTCACGGATGTGTCGTGTCTTTTGATCTGGGTTGTAAACCATTATTGGGTGCTCCCTTTCCTTACTCTCATCTTTTCTCGTCTATATTAGCTGTGCCCTGCGTATTGACTTAGTGAAACGAAATATGGTCTTTCGTCGCGTCAATATGTAGTCGGCATGAAGGTAAAAATTTGTACACACTGCCTCGTAGACGTCTATGCGCCTTCCTGGATCTCTGGCAGTCTGTCTCACTTCATTCAGTCGCCTTTTCTTTACGGTATATAATTACGTCTATACACCTTAGGCTTTTTATGACCACATATGTCGGAATAAATGTTTCGTCTTCATCTCTGTGTCTGTAACTCTTGTCTGTATATCTGTATTTCGCCCCCCCCATCTCCCCCACCCTCCTTGCCCCTCTAACCTTGGCTGTGTATAGGTGATAACTATGATGCATATTTTAGCCACTGATTCCTCTTGGGGGACGTGTCGTGTGTCCTGAGATGAGTTATGAGACCGTTGGATTTACCCTTCCACTTTCAGTTCAGCGAGTCAGCACAGGCCGAGAAACGCTAGGGTACCTGACATCGGATGGTCCGAAGAGACAGGTACCCTAAAAGGTCCGTTCTCATAACCTCACCCAACGGTAAAGGAAGAGGTCTCCTAGAAGGACTGGGTCCCTAGCTTGGGTCCAGAGGACGTAACGTCCGTCTGCGAAATGGGAGACTCGGTGGATTTACCTTTCCTTTACGTTTTATCTCCCCTACATCCATCGTCTGCCGGCTATGTGAAACGACGTGTCGTGTCGTCTTTGATCGTTGTGACATTTCGTTGATCTGGGGTTATTTTGGAAAATTGCACACAGAATCAATACTTCAACTATTATGCTTTAGGAGTTACATGTCGAAAACTGGTTGAAGAGTTTCACCCGTTCCAAGGGACCATAACTTCTCCTAAGGACGATTTTGTACGAATCAAATTCCAGAAAGAGTTTTTTTTATTTTCATTTTGGTGTCGAATAGAAAGACTGGAGTAGAGGTCCTATAATTTGTTCCACCCTTCGCAAGATTAATTTACGAGAAGAAAGTTTGTTTGAGTGTCAACGGTCACCGTTTTTGTTTATCTCAGACCCTACCTGTACGTATGTGCCGACACAAATTTTACCCTTTGTTCCGGGACGACGTCTGCGTCCCTTGAGACGAGTCGTAGTGCACCGTCCGACCTACCCTCCCCTCAGACCCCCTCTTACCCATATATATACACCTACCGACTCAGGGAAGCGACAAGTGGACTTTGATAGTGTTGTAGCAAGTAGCCGACATGAGGTTGTGTTTTATTTTTCAAATTTTTAGTTTACGCGAAGAACGTTACGGGGGTTTCCGGTGTGTCTCGAGCCAGGTTGGAACCCCGAGGCGTGTGCAAGGAGACTGAAGGAGCCTCGTGTACGGAGGGAGTCGACGTCAGTGACAGACAGAAGGGGCGGTCTGTGTGCCAAGTAGGGAGGTCGGAGCGGTCCTGGGGGGTCTGTGCGGAAGGGAGTGGCGGGACGAGTGGTGGTGTTGGACCTCGAAGGGAGGGTCGTAAGTGTCGTCGATTGGGACGATAGTACCCAGAACCTAAATAGAGGGTTTCTGTTTGTGTGTGGTACTACTCTTCCGGGTCCTGACACACAGTGTGGTTGTCAGTGTGGGAACACGAGCCGGGTTCCAGTCGTGACCCTTCCTTCAGAGAGTCACTTGCAGACTCGCTCTGTGCCGTCCGTGGTCTTACTCTTTTCATCCCCTGAGTGAGGGGTTTCGTGGTTCACGCATCCTGGCGCGATAGGTCAGACCCCTGGGGGTCCGTGTGCACCGACCAATCAAGTCGGATTTCTGATTTTTCAGTCGAACAGGTGGTGTCCTTGGTGTAAAGTTCGCAGGCCATGTACGTACGGTGATCACCGAGACGATGACCTGTTGCACCTACGTCTGGTGGTACGCACTGCGACCTTCAAGCGACCGGGCTTGGCAGGATCCTTTGACTTGCGGGACCCTTTGACTTGCCACCCAAACGAGATCCTGGAGCAGGGTAAGTAGGGGTAGGGCTGTCGGTGAAGGGGCACATCCTCGGTCCCTAATGGGCTCAAAGGCGTCGGACGTGCAGCTGAAAGAGTTCCCGAAGGTGTCAGACGACTGAGGCAGGCCGGGGTCCAGCAAAGGATTTTCCAAGTCCAAGAGGTCCGAAAATGACGAAGGCTCTTGTGTCCTGTCGCCGGCCGTCGTTTGTCGGCAGTTTGACGTAAAGAGGTTGGATCTCCACAACCCTGTCTTCGCACTTTCTACCAGGAGGTTCTGCCTCCCCAATGTGTGTTTTCCCTGAGTCCTAAATCCCCCTTTGTGCGATGACTTCCCGAAGGGTCCGCCGCGTCACCATCTCTTGGGCGGACGGTTGCTCCCTCTGTGGTCTCTGCGCCCGAGCTAGGGACCCACCCCTTCTAGGGGACCTCTTCCGTTACCGTTGGGGGAGGTCATGAGAACGGACCTCTTAGGGTACCTGTCTCCTCGGACCGCCCGGTGTCAGGTGCCCCAGCGTTTTCTCGACCCGGGACTTCTGTGCGTGTGTCGAGTGCACGATGACTTCGTCTGAACGATTGTGTGTGGTCTGTGAAACGTTCACAACTGTCCATTGTAAATTAGGTGTAGGGCTAGGACATCCTCCGTCCCCTATAGAATTTGGGGTGGACTGTCTACTCCTTTGACTTCAAATAGGACGGGCTTGCACCTCCTTCATTAAAATCCTATTTCACCTGCACAAGTAAATATTCCGGGACTTTTCCTGTTTTTATTGTGCTGGTAGGGAGTAATGTGAAACAGGTAGAATAAAGATGTAAAGTTTACGTTTTTGGACTTTATGATCGATCGACGATCGTTATGTTTCGTTTCCACTGTTCTCCGACTGTGTATTTAGGTGTCCATTGTCTGCATATGTGTCGACCATCTGAGTGTCCACGGACCTACTGTTTACGATGTCTATGCCTCTCTACCCCTGCCTCTCTCCAACGTCTTAGGTAGAAAGTCCGTCTTGCACTTGATGGTGACTCAGAACAAGATTTCAATTACCGTTAAGAAACGTGGAGAAAACGTGGAAAAGACATTTAAGTTACATAATGGCCTGCTTTTCTGTTGGGGGGGGGGTTTTTTTTTTTCTTTCTTTTTCGTGACTGAGTGGGTTCACAGACGTTGTGTGTTGAGCCTGAAAAGTCCTGTGACGTGTCGAGGGAGTGGGGGAGCAGGACTTGCCGTAACAAGGGCTGCAGGTCTTAGAAGTCCACCGGTAACGCGAACTCCCGCATTCGTTCGAGCGTTGTCGGGCGGTGGCACTCTCTTGTCACACTGTTCGACGTTCTACTTTTTTTCTTTTATGTTTACTCCCTTTTCGTTGGGAACTTGGGAAGGAGAGACGTGCAAGGTCGGGCGGAAGATTCCTTCTTTCGCTGGGGTTTTGGTCCGAAGAGGACTCGGGACCTTTCTCCTCCCACGACCAATCCTCCAGACTTGCGGACCCGCGGGGTACATGGGCACTTGCCTTCGTTCATCTTCCTTGTCGGACAGGACGGGTGGGAGTCCGGTAGCTGTCCGAGCAGACACAAGTCCTGAAGAGAGACGTTGTGACTGGGGGTCTCGTGGGTCTGAAAGAAAAACAACAACAACAACGATAGTCTCTTATAAGGTAGGATTTCCTCTAGTCAGGACCCACAAATAACCTTCCTGACTACAACTTCGACTTCGAGGTTATGAAACCGGTGGAGTACGTTTCTTGACTGAGTAAACTTTTTTGGGACTACGACTCTCCCTAACCCCCGTCCTCCTCTTCCCCTGCTGTCTCCTACTCTGCCGACCTACCGTAGTGGCTGAGCTACCTACCCTCAGACTCACTTGAGGTCCTCAACCACTACCTGTCCCTCCGGACCGCACGACGTCAAGTACCCCAGCGTCTCTCAGCTTGTGCTGACTTGCTGACTTGACGGTGGTGGTGGCTGTAGGTGGGTGTGTAAGGGTGGAGGTCGTTTTGGTTCTCGGGCGACCCCTGACCGGTGACCCGGGTCCTGAGTCTCGGGTCGACTGGAGTCCGGCTCACTGTGTGGGGAGGAGCTCCGTCACCGCCCTGAGTGAAGTCCGAGACGTCCCGCGTCATTCGTGCCGGGTCCCGACGCGTGTCTTCGAAGTGAGGAGGTAGAGGGTCCAACAAGAAGGAGTCCAAGTCCACGCAGTCCGAGGCCGAGGCCGCCTCCCGCAGGCTGTCCACGGATGTCGACCCACGTGGCTCGGCCGTGGTGGTCTCGGACACGTCGGTCTTCGTGTCTCTACCCGCGAGTCCTGTCGCCGAGCCCCGCTGTGACGGGCGGGCGGGGCGCCCCGGAGGGACTCGGGGTAGGGCCTGTACGGGCCATGGACGGACAGTGGGAGAGAGTGGGGTCTGACTGGGTGAGTACCGACCCAATTTTTGTATCTTCGTAGAAAACACAACGAGAAAACTCGAAATATGTTTACACAATTCAGTAAAGTCAGTACAGGCTGACACACTGGGGTACCTGACGTCGGGCGGTCCGAGAGGACAGGCACCCTAAGAGGTCCGTTCTTGTGACCGCTCCCAACGGCAAAGGAGGAGGTCCCGTAGAAGGGCTGGGTCCCTACCTTGGGTCCCGAGGACGTGACCGTCCGTCCAAAAAGTGGTGGTCGCGGTGGATCCTTCGGGTCCCTACGTTTCCCTGGGGGTCCCCGGCGGGGTGCCTCCCAGGGGGCCCTGTGGCTCGGTCCTCCCTGAGTGAGGTCAGAGACGTCCTGCGTGCGACCGGTTCAGTCCCTCGGCGTGTCGTCGGCGCGCGGGAGCAAAGGGTCGCCCAAGTCGGGGTCCGTGTCGGCTCAGTCCGCCCCCCACGACCACTCCTCACTCCGGTTCCGGAGTGTCCGTCGGCGACTGTCCAAGGGGAAGAGGTCGGACGTCGCCCCCTCTGCGGCCCACTCGGGAAAGACGGGCCGAGGGAAAGACGAGGGGTTGAGAGGCAGGGCCCCGGGTCCCGACACGTTTCTAGTTCAGTCCATTTCTTCTCTTCGTGGTTCCTCCTCTCACTCCACCGTTTCCATTGTGGAGAGATGGCGTACTGTCAGGAGTATAGGAGTGTCTGCTAGAATGCCTTGTCCTCCTCCGAGTGTTTCGACATGTTTCAAATTAATACAGCTTAATCTAGTATTACGAAAAGTCCAGACGATATAAGAAGACGAAGAGACATGTAAGTGAGATTAAGGACTCTCAAACTTTAACTTGGAGGTTGATCTTTGGAAGTAAATAGATGAATTTGTTGACATTGTATATTACCTCGGTATACACTGAAACAAGACACAAAAGGTTTGGACAAATATAAAAGTATTAAATTTTTAAATTTTTCTATTTTATACATAGTTTTTTTAAAAATTAAATTTTCCTTTGGGTGTCTGAGTCTCTTACTTGAATTTCAAAGATCCCGCCCTCCCACCCCCTTCCCTATCAACCCCTCAAGCCCTACCTGCACCCGTGTGCCGACATAAATTGTATCTCGTGGTTGTTCCTCGCCGACATTCGTGTCCTTGAGACGAGGTACCTTCGGACCTTCCCTCCCCTCGGACCCCCTCTTGCCTACGTATAAGTACAAGCCGACTCAGAGAAAAGACAAGTGAACTTTGAGTGTGTTGTAACAAACGATTAGTCGATATGGGGTGATGTTTTAATTTGCAAATTTTTTTTTCTAAATAGGTAAAGTCAGGACGACTGGCAACCCGGTCTAGTAAGAGCTAACCCCCGGGGGAGGTTCCGAGGCACCCCGAAGGGTGCACCGAGTCGCCATTTCTTAGGTGGACGGTTAACGTCCTCCGGGCCCAAGTTAGGGACCGAGTCCCTCTAGGGGGCGTCCTCCTTTACCGGTTGGGTGAGGTCAGAAGAGCGGACCTCTTGGTGTGCCTGTCTCCGGCGTCTCTCGTTGGTTGCCAACCTACGTTGACTCGTGTGCGCGAGGTCCCGAGGCCTCCGAGACTAGTGTCGACCAGGACTGGGTGATCTACGGTTCTCGTTTGAGAGGAGGGGTGTACACTTTTGGTTCGGGCCCAGGTCTGTGACGGAGTGCAGGGACCGTCCTGTTTTAGCGGGGACCCACTTTTCGTCGGACAAACCTCCTCCGACCGTCTCCGGACTCCTCCACTCTGCTTTCTCTGTTTTCGTCGACTACCAGTTCTGCCGGTTCTGTTCCACTCTCGCTTCGACCGACTCTTCCCCGGGGTTCCCCTCTCCCCTCTCCGCCGACTCCCCTCTCCGCCGACTCTGCCCGGGGCTCCCCTCTCCATCGGCTCGGTCCCGGGACTCCCCTCCCCACCGTCTCTACCCCGGACTCCCCTCTCCCCTCTCCGTCGTACTCCCACTGCTCTGGGAACATCCCCCATCCCTCTGTGTTGTGCCTCCAGGGGCTCCGCGGGGTCTGCGTCGGGGTGACTGTGGGGGTGAGACGGGACGTTAGGACGTTCCTTCCCGAAAGACGGCTTCGTCCCGCTGAATGCTGTCGAGGAAGTCCCGTGTCCGCCGACAGGGTCCCCCGAGGGCGTCAGAGAGGTCGAGTCGCACCCTCTCCAGCAACAGACGTTCCGACTCCTTGGAGTCTGAGCTCAAGGACGGCTCAAGGTACTTCTCGACTGCCTTTTGGAGTCGCGAGTCCGGTGTCCTGAGGTTGGATAGTCTCTCTGGCCCCGCAGGGACCGCCGAGTCTGTCAGTTCCTGGGCGGACGGTTACGTCCTCTGGACCCAAGCTAGGAACCCAACCCTTCTACGGGACCTCCTCCTTTACCGTTGGGTAAGGTCCTAAGAACGGACCTCTTAGGAGTCCCTGTCTCCTCGGACCGCCCGACGTCAGGTACCCCAGTCTTTCTTAGCCTGTGCTGGCTTCGTTGAATCGTGCGCACGAGGTGGGGGTACGTAAGAGGGGGAAACGATCGGAAGCGTAGGAAAAGGACGTTACAACTGAGGTCGGGGGGGTCACTCAGAAGTTTGGGTGCGCACTACAACCCCTGTCCGGACCTTGCGTCTCTGAGTGGTGTCTATGAACTCCGACGTCCGGCTCACGGGGTTGTAGGACTTGTGCGGGCCCCTGTGCCGCCGTAGGTCCGTCAACCTCGAGTCCAGGTCCACCCAGTCCACTACTAATGGCACTTCGTCTTCCGGTTCAAAGAAGTCTGGGAGGTGTCCCCTGTGCCTGAAGGTCGACGTCTCTCTGCGTCCCTGCCTCGCGACCTCCCCTCTGCGAGGGCGTCGAGTAGAAAGGTTGTGATGACGACGACGACGATTCAGCGAAGTCAGCACAGGCTGAGACACGTTGGGGTATCTACCGTCGGGTGGTCCGAGGGGGCAGGGACCCTAAGAGGTCCGTTCTTGTGACCTCGCCCAACGGTAACGGAAGAGGTTACGTACTTTCACTTTTCCCTTTCCCTTCAGCGAGTCAGCACAGGCTGAGAAGACCTGGGGTACCTGACGTCGGGTGGTCCGAGGAGGTAGGTACCCCAAAAGGTCCGTTCTCATGACCTCACCCCGCGGTAGCGGAAGAGGTCGTGTGTGTGGGTTCGCGGTCCCGCTCCCTGACTGTGTTCTCCCTGGGTCTGTGACTCCCCTCAGCGCCGCGACTCGTCGTGAGCCGAAGGTAAAGATTGACCCGCTGTTGACAGAATGGCACAACCCATCAGAGACGGCGTGTCGTTGTCCTTGGCCGGCGGCCGCGCGTGTCCGGGGAGGGAGACTTGGGCGGAGGGCGGAGCGGGGTGGGCGATCCGGTAACGTCTCGTGGCCCGACTCGAGGGACTCGCTGCGTCGTCGAAGGGTGGCCGACGGACAAGTAGATGAAGCCACGCAGACACCCGAAGGGTCCACCGAGTCACCATTTCTTAGGCGGACGGTTACGTCCTCTACGTCTAAACTAGGGACCCAACCCTTCTAGGGGACCTCCTCCTTTACCGTTAGGTGAGGTCTTAAGAACGGACCTCTTAGAGTGTCTNCCACCCCCCCCCCTCAACGACTTGACCGAAGGAAGACGAAACCCTCTTCAGGGGTAGAGTACTTGTGACTTCAGACAAAGGGGTCCTTGAAGGGACCCCCGGGTCACAAATCCTAAGACGGAGAGTCACGTTCCCCACACCCACGTCAGGGACCGACCTCTCGATTCTTGGGTGTCCGGAAGGCCGCTTTTTTTAATTTTTTTTTCTGTTTTTGTTTTGTCTTCGTCATGGCGTTGTTTAAGTTATTTCTGAAATTTTCACCGGGTGTGTGTGTGTGTGTGTTAGAAATTTTATTTTTTTTTTTTTGTTGAAACAAAGAGGCGGTATTGCATTCGAGGATTGGGATTCGAGGTGCTCCCGTTCTTCATTGACAAGACCCTGAAGGGACCACCAGGTCTCCAATTCTTAAACGGGCGGATACATCCCCTGTGTCCAAGTTAGGGACTGGGTCCTCCTAGGGTGCGAGACGTCCCGGTGATTCGGGTACGCGGTCTTGAGGACTGCGGGCCCCCCGGGATCTCGGTTTAATAATCTCCCAGCCCAGGGGTCCCCAAGTGGCGTCACGACAGACGTTATCGGTCCTGTGCCTCCGTTGGACCCACTGGTCGCTGTCTACGTACCTATTCCTTCCACACCGGCACATACGTTGCCTTACAGTGAGTCGGCATTTTTTGTTACGTAAACTCAGTCAAGATCGCTTTACCTACTTGGATCTCGGACAATATGTTTCAGTCTTTCTCCTTTTGTTTATGACGGATACTTGCGTGCATATGCCTTAGCTCTTTCTACCACGCCTACTTGGATAAACGTCCGGCGCTACCTCTACGTCTCTTAACACCTTTGTCGCCCCCCCTCCCCCCCTCCTCTCCCTCCCGGTCTACCTCACCTCGTGGTCGCACATGCCCCCCGGTAGCCGATTCCGACCCCCGCCGAGTGCTCGACGACCGCTCGGGGAAGGCGCTACCCCTCGGCCCTCCGTCCTCCGCCTACCCGCACATTAATACCGACTAGGGATGTGTTGAGCCGTGTTAATTTTTTGTGTGTGTGTGTGTGTTTCCAGTCTGAGTTTATTTGGCTCACCTTTACTTCCCGCGGTGCACGCGCCCTTGCGGTGTGTGATTAAGATCTCGGTTTTAAGTACTGTCAATGACTCGACAAGTACCGAGACTTCCTTAAACGAGATTTTTCCCGTTCAGAGACCGGTCGAACGGTGAAGAATGAGGTAGTCTACCGGTAAAAAATTTTTTGAAGTCCTCTGAGACGGATTCATCCGCGAAGTACTGAGATTCAGGGAACTAAAATAAGAGGATTCGTGGGTCGACTGAAAGACCGATTATCTATGAATACTGGCAATACTTTTCTATTTTATTCGACCCGATAAGAGGTCGACACAAGAAGTTTAACACTCGCAGAGTGTGAATGCGGTCAAAGACTTCAGACGTGGCACCCAAAGGGTCCAACTCTGTCTCAGAGTAGTACCTCCGTCACGATTCGAACGACAATGAGTCCAGGTCGAGCGAGTCCAAGGGCGACGTTTTGTGGCTCGTTTATAGGAGGGTGACTACGTAGACCTTTAGCCGTCGGGAGTAGGAAGCACCCCCTTTGTCCTCTCTTGTGACTACTCTCATCCACTTTGGGTTGGTTGTGGGTCTCGCGCTGCATGTCCTCCGTCGTTCTGTAGGAGTGTTCCCCGGGACTTGTCCTTTCACACGTTGGGCTTTTCGTCTCTGTGGTGAAACGGCTGTTTCCAGGCAGATCAGTTCCGATACCAAAAAGGTCATCAACACATACCTACACTCTCAACCTGATATTTCTTTCGACTCGCGACTTCTTAACTACGAAAACTTGACACCACGACCTGAGAACTCTCAGGGACCCTGACGTTCCTCTAGGTTGGTCAGGTAGGATTTCCTGTAGTCAAGACTTATAAGTAATCTTCCTGACTACGACTTCGACTTTGAGGTTATGAAACCGGTGGACTACTCAGTTGAGTAACCTTCTATAGGACTACAACCCTTTCTAACTCCCGTCCTCTTCCCCTGCTGTCTCCTACTCTACCAACCTACCGTAGTAACTGAGTTACTTGTACTCAGACTCATTTGACAAGTCAAGTCAGTGAGTCAGCACAGGTTGAGAAACGCTGGGGTACTTAGCGTCGTGCGGTCCGGAGGGACAGGTAGTGGTTGAGGGTCTCAAGTGAGTCTAAGTGCAGGTAGTTCAGGCACTACGGTAGGTCGGTAGAGTAGGAGACCGCAGGGGAAGAGGAGGACGGGGGTTAGGGAGGGTCGTAGTCTCAGAAAAGGTTACTCAGTTGAGAAACGTACTCCACCGGTTTCATGACCTCAAAGTCGAAGTCGTAGTAAGGAAGGTTTCTTTAGGGTCCCGACTAGAGGAAGTCTTACCTGACCAACCTAGAGGAACGTCAGGTTCCCTGAGAGTTCTCAGAAGAGGTTGTGGTGTCAAATTTTCGTAGTTAAGAAACCACGAGTCGGAAGAAGTGTCAGGTTGAGAGTGTAGGTCTGTACTGGTGTCCTTTTTGGTATCGGAACTGATCTACCTGGAATCTGCCGTGTCATTACAGAGACGAAAACTTATACGATAGATCCAACCAGTATTGAAAGGAAGGTTCCTCATTCGAGACCCCCTATCATTTCCTGTTCCTTCGGACCGTACGACGTCAGGTACGCCAGCGTTTCTCAACCTGTCCGATACCGAATCGTTGACTCGTTGTCATTATGACTATGTCGCAAATTTTGGTGACTCCCCCTTTTTTCGGTCATTCTTCGACACGACATCTCTTCGTTCTTTATTAGAGTTGTAGTCTTCTAGAAGTGAAGTCTCTCCAGACTTTGAAGGAATGTGGAATCCTACTAGTACGTATTTCACTCCCTACTACGACACCGACAATTAAGAGTATTCAACTCTAATGAAAACCTTTCAGTGGACATCATTTTCGTGAATGTACTGGGTAATGACTTGTAGTGGTTTTATCAGTGGATAACTTTAAAATCCCTAAGGTCCTGTCCTGTTTACTAGTGGTCATTCATAGTCAAGTCAGCGAGTCAGTGTGGGCTGAGAAACGCTGGGGTACCTGACGTCGTACGGTCCGGAGGGACAGGTAGTGGTTGAGGGTCTTGAACCACTTTGAGTACAGGTAGTTAGTCACTATGGTAGGTTGGTAGAGTAAGAGACAACGGGGAAAGAGGAGGACGGCAGTGTGGGGGTTTGGTTCGTGGAATAACTATAGTGTCCAGTTGTGTTTCTTTAATTCGACGAGTCGTAAAGTTGCAGAAGTGAGTTTTGACTTGACGACGAAGAGCTTTTAAACTCCCAATTTGTCCTTTCCCAAACTATTGTATATGTCGTTGAGGACAAAGTTCTATTAAATCTTTTGTAAAGACCCCGGACTTAAATCCTCTTGTCGATTCGAAGGAATAGTAGGTCGGTCCTTCGGTCTTCACAGTCCCTGTCCTATTTTTTTCCAGTGTCCTCTTCTTGGTCTACTTTGAGTTTATAAAATTTTATAATAAGAAAGTCCTCCTGTTTGAGTCTCTTTCGAAATTCTGAAACCACTGCGGTGACCGGGGTGACACCGAGGTTGTGTCCGAGTCTCCTCTCGGCGTCCCGCAAAATACCTGCCAGACCTCGAGACTTTATCTCGACCCGTGACTGGACCCGGCCCGATGAAGTCTCGGTGTCCCTGATTCCCTTGACACGAAAGAATAGAGACTCTCTGTTATCGTCTGGGGGGAGGTGACTCAAAGTCCGTGGTCAAACTGTGTCATCTATAGTAGAGAACTACGGACCATGTATTTGGAAGTTGTACGTCCCAGACTCTATGTTTTTAATGGGGACTCATTTACTCAATTCTTGGGTCCCTTAGGATGTCTTTTGGAGGTCCTTTTTCGCGAGTGTCTGACCTCGACTAGATCCTACGAACCAGTCAGGATTTTCTTTAGTCAGGACTTATAAGTGACCTTCCTGACTACTTCGACTTCGAGGTCAGGAAACCGGTGTACTACGCTTCTCGACTGAGTGACCTTTTCTGGGACTACGACCTTCCCTGACCCCCGTCCTCCTCTTCCCCTGCTGTCTCCTCCTCTACCAACCTACCGTAGGGGCTGAGCCACCCGTACTCAAACTCGTTCGAGGACCTCTACCACTTCCTGTCTCCTCGGACCGCACCACCCCAGAGTTTCTCGGCCCGTACTGAGTAGTTCGTTTGTCGTTTGGTGCCTATTGTGTTGTCGTCTGGTCTGGGGGGAGCAAAGGACATTCTTGCACCCGTCTCGGACGCTTCCCCTCGGTTTCAGTCCATTCCTCCCCCCGGAGGCGTCGTGAGTGAGGCCTCAAGGGTCCGGCCTTCAGGAGAAGAAAAGGTCCAGCGCCGACTGGCTCTCGGAGTCGAAAGCATTGAAGACTGTCACGAACTCCGTTTTCCTTCTTTGGGCCTCCACAAGCGTCGGGACTTACAGGTCTAGCCGGAGGCCCTCCACTAAGTTTTGGGCGGCCCGGTTCAAAAGCAGGACCCAGAGTACGTCCGTGACCTTCTCGGTCTCCTTCAGTTTCACGCGCCTCTGCCGCGGCGTGGAGAGGTCGAGGAGGCGGGTCAGGTTGTCGAGCAGGCGGCGGGGCCCCCTGTAGACCGTTGGGTTCCGGAGAAGGTCAACGGGCCGGTCCAGACGAGGATTCTCCGGCTTCTTTTTCGCGTGGCAGACTGCGGTCATCCCCAACCGCAGCCGCTTCCGCACCAAGTCGGTGTCGGAGTAGAGGACTACGGCCCCCTGGGGCGGGTCGCTCGGAACCCTGGGGGCCTCGTGCATCTTGTTCCGGGGCTTCTTGAGGACCTTCGAGGCCACTCGTTTGCAGTGCGTCACGAGTGTTAGCGACTGGGACGCCTCTTAGACGTCGGAGTCGTCTGGCAGCTACTTTCCCCGGAGGTCCGCGGCCGCGAGGTCCCGCAGAGGGCGTTTCCACTTCCGCCGGTCGGTGTCGGGGAGCCGCCGGTCGCTCGTCTGCCGGGAGGTGACAGGCCGGCTCGACGGCCGGGCGTCTGGGCCGAGGCGGAGGCGCTCCTCCGACGTCTTCTCCGCCCGCATCTCCGACCACCCCCACCCGCGCGGGCCGCGGCCACGGCTCCGGCCCGGCCGCCGGTCGACGGCGAACTCCGGCCGCGTGTGCCGGGTCGTGCGGTCGCCGCGCCGCGTGCTCGCCTGGTCCCAGAGGCTGGGCGCGTAGGCCGCGGTCCGGAGGAGCCGGTGCAGGCCCAGGGGGTCCTTGGAGGCCTCTATGAGGGCCGCCAGGGGAAGCCACTTCGGGCCCTACGGGTGCGCCGTGCCCGACTCGTCGTCGGAGGCCTCCCGCGCCGGGGGTCCCCCGGGCCGCCACTGCTCGTTCCAGCGGAGCCCCTGGTCGAGGAAGAAGTCGTCCGCCTGGTCCTACGACCGGCGGCCCTCGAGGACCATGGTCAGCAGCGACCCGACCGACCGCCTCGGCAGCCTCGGGTCCTCGTGGAGAAGGCGCGGCAGCTACTGCTTGTCGTCGGCGAGCCCCACGCGGGACTCGAGAAGGTGCCCCTGGACGCTCAGGCCGGTCAGGTCCCGGTCGTCCGGCCGCTTTGACCACAGCGGCTCGAGCCGGTCGGCCACCGGCGACTACATCTTTTGCATCCGCTTCGCCGGGGCCTTCTCCTGCGGGAGGCGGGTCACGTCGTGGTCGAACCACCGGTCCCACCAGAACGGGTGCGGTCGGCGCGGGAGCTCGTCGTGCCACCCCCCGCCGCGGGGCCCGGGGGCGCCCACGTCCTCCGGGGCGTCGACGAGCACGAGGGCGACGCAGTGGAGGGCGTCCATCTACACCAGGAGCCCGGTCCCGCACGCCAGGGTGTCCCGGTCCTAGGCCCAGGAGTCGGAGAGGGACATAGAAGAAGACACCCGACTTTCCCTTCCCTCCGCTGTGTCTGCCGGGTCTCCGCGGACTCTACTACGAGTCGTAGCGATTCCTGGTTTCTTTGCGTTCACCGTCCAGCCTTGATGTCCCACCACCCTCGGTCCAAACCCGCCTCTTACCTATGTCCATATCATCCGACTCAGGGAAGCGCCAGGTGAATTTTGACAATGTCGTAACAATTAGGCGACACCAGCGAGATCTCAACGATTCAGCACAGACTGAGAAACGTTGGGGCACCTGACAGCGGGTGGTCCGAGGAGACAGGTCCCCTAAGAGGTCCGTTCTTATGACCTCACCCAACGGTAAAGGAAGAGGTCCCCTAGCAGGTGTGGGTCCCTAGCTTGGGATCAGAGGACGTGACCACCCGTCTAAGAAATGGGGCCTCGGTCTCCCCTTCGACATGAGGTTATACTTTGCTTTTTGAATTTTTTTTTTTTGTTGGATGTTACTCCATAGTGGAGTGTGACCAGTCTTGTCGGTAGTATTTCAGGTGCTCTTTATTTCCGACCTCTCCCACACCTCTGTTCCCTCGGGAGGACGTGACACCCGCCCCTTACCTCTGACCACGTCGGTGATTCCTCTTCTCACGCGTCCAGGGAATTTTTTTTTTTTGATGGCGTACGGGCGAAGGCCAGTATATAGACTTCTTTCGGTGTCAGCCTTTTCTGTGTCCGTAGGGTCGTCGCAAGTGTCGTCGCGATAAATGTTGTCGGTCCTACGCCTTCGTGGGATCTGCAGGTAACTGTCTGTTTACCTATTGTTTCTGGGTCTCGCACACACGCACACACACGTGCACACATCACCTGATAATGAGTCGATATTTTTCTTATGTTTCGGTGGACGTCGTTATACCTTACCCGAACCTGTGGCGAAATGATTTACTTGATTCAGTCTGGATGTATGTTATAGTAAGTATACACTGTAGATTTTTTAAGTTTGATCACTGATATTGTCTTTTCTGAGTGTCTGTGTCTTGTTTGAACACCAACGGGCAACCCCCTCCCCTCCCCGTTATATCCCCCACCCCCTCCCCTCCGTGCTTGATGACAAGGATTCTGTCCGATGTTCCTACGACACATGGTGTGCCCCTTATATCGATTATTAAAAAAAGTTTTTTTTGACATTTATGTTACGTCGGACAATGTTAACACATTTTTTATTTTATGTCGATGGATAGTGACGTCGCGTTTCAGGTCTCCGCCTGTGACATGGATTGGGGAGTCTCCCCTGGGCCACTCTCGCTGGCCGATTGCCACTGGACAACCGAGAAGGTCCGAACTAGCCTTCCAGTCCAGCCGATCAAAGACCGCGTGACATTGACCTTGCGTTAAAGTTCCGTCCCCGTTTTCATCTTGCGCACCTTACGCGCAAGGTGGCTCGTCGAACAGACGCTAGCAGCGCTTCATCAGATGTTTGGACAGAGAAGGTCGCGACGACCGAGAAGGACCAAACCCAGAACCTCAGACGTGTGGACACTGTAAAGACTTTACTTTGTCACTCCAACCCTACGACTCTAAGACGGACCGACCTTTTGTTCGAGTCTTGGTGCCCACTAGAGTCGTCTTGGTTGGCAAAGAGACGGTCTGCACCCTAATTTCTCTGACTTGCAGTATGGAAGGTCGAATAGTTGGACTGGTGTGACCTCTGTACGAGGAAACGTTTCGGCGTCGAGTACAACTTTCGCGTGGGGACACCTGTGTCCCTGTCCCCTCCTCTCCCCCTCTGCGTGCCTCTCTCATTGTGCCTTTGCAGGTAAGGGCAAACGTTTTTTCNCTGTCGGCTCCCCTTAAACGACGCACCGAGTCCTCTGAGTCTCCCCACCCCACCCGCCCCTCTACCCTCCCTCGACGTTCTCCCTCCCCGTACACATATGGACACTGGCTAAGTACAACTCCAAACTGTCTTTTGTTCAGACATTTCATTAATAGAAAGTTAATTTAAAAAAAATTAATAATTTTTTTTTATGGTGAAGGACCCCGGGACCTACGTCGGTCGTGGGGGGTGGACCAGACCTTACGAGGGGCGGGGTTGGGCGGTGGGAGCGGTAAAGGCGAACCGAGCGAGGTAGGGGAGCCTCAGACGAGTGTAGAACCGGGGACCGCTGGACCCACCTGGATGTCACACAGTCTCACACCATTCAGTCTTTTTCTTTATGTGTATAACAAATACTTAATGTATATACACCTCAGACTTTTTTAACCGTCTCTACTAGAATTAATATTTCGTCTTTATCTTTGTGTTGTGTCTGCTCTTCTTCTTCGGATGCCTGTGGTTCTCCCCGCCCCCACCCACCGACCCTCTGCCCCTGTGTGTGACACCTCCGACGCTCATTTGTCCGCGGATCACTCTTGGACGGCCGGGCGTCCCTCGAGGCGAGTCGCGAGCGCCGCTGGCTCCCCTCAGGTTCTCCCAGATCCACGTGTCTGCCGACGGAGCGGGACGACGCGTCGTCTTTGGCTGTCGTGACATTCGTCGATATGAGGGTCTTTCTGCCAAAATTTTTCTTTTCTTTTTATAGACCGGGGGTGGTTGACATTTTCTTTTTTTTTTTTTTTTTCCATCAACCACCAGGACAATTCTTACGTGGTGCGCGGAAGGGGCCGGGGACGAGCGGGAGGGGAGGGGAGGGGTCGGGAAGGGGAAGAAAGGAGACGGGACGTAGCAGTGGCAGATGGCCCAAGACATTACATGACGAGGTAGTGCAGGCAGTGGTCGAGGGTGTGACCTCGTCCTCTGACGATTTGTGGGTGGTATGTGCCTGCGTCGGTGGGGTGTGGGTTCGCGTCTGGGTCTCTTGGGTTTTGAAATTCCTGCGGGCGTGGTGCTGCCAGTGTCGCCGTGGTCCAGGTTGTCGGTTCTGCGTCTTCGTTGGACTCACGTCTCCTGTCTCCCGACCTGTTTCCTCCCCCCGCGTGCCTGCCTTCCGTCACAGGCGGGCGGCGTTCTTGCCCGCTCTCTGCGGTGCGAGTCGGCACCCCTTCGCTTCGCCGCTGGTGTGCCTCGCTCCGGTCCTCTTCTCCTTTCTGTTCGCGGTGCATTGTGGTGACTCTCGACCTTAGAGTTGTACCTATGTGTACTGGAACGAATCCTTTGCCTTTGTCGGAGTGTTTGCTGCCGATGGTTTCCCTTTCCACACGTCGTCCCTCCCTAGTCGTCCGTTCTCTTGTGTCTGAGTGATGATAAATATTTTCTTAGGCGTTCCTGGGTGACGCCTCGTGCTCCTTGGGGTGAGGTGTGACATATATGCCCTCTCTTGGTCTTTTCTCGTGTATACAGATACATACTTACTTGATTCAAAGACATGTGGTTTTTTTTTTTTTAGGGTGTGGTAACATTGAGTGGATATATGAGGTTGACTTTTATTTGTACCTCCCTCCCTCTCTTTTTCTGTCTTCTCGGCGACTGGGACAGGGGAGTCCGGAACCCCTGGGCCCGACCACAGCGTCGGGACCCCGGACTCGTCCGAGCCCAGGGGTCCGCCCTTCCCCGACTCCCGCGGCCCGTCCGACACGGACGTCACTCGTGGTGGGGGGGGAGGGGCCTGGACCGGAAGGACAAGGGCCGTCGGACTCGGGTGGGAGAGGTCTGGGTCCCCAGAGAGGGCGGCGTCTCCGTTCGGGTCGCGGGGGTTTCCCGGCACGCCAGAGACCCGACCTCCGCGAAGCGTTTCAGGGCCCCCGAGGCACACAGGACCCCCACCCCAAGTCGGAGGAGGGAATCCCAGGGGCGGACTCCTGTCGAGGGAGACGTCTCGCCACACCGTCCTTGACCCCACACAGACCCCTAGTTTCCATTCCTCTTCCTGTGTGTCCGGAATCCCCAGAGGTAAGATTAATTGTGGGGTCCTTGTCCTGAGCGGGCCTCCGAGACCAACGGGTCCATTGGCCTCAACCCGTCCTTCTTTACGACGGCGGGACACCGGTAAGGGACATTGTTGGGGAACTTTTGGCCACAACTACCCGGCTGATAAGTGGTCCGGACGCCCCGACCTTTACTGTGGACGGGAGTTCTTTACTAGGGCTCCATTCAGTGGCCCTCTCTTAAGTATTGTCCCGACTAATCTTCTATTTTTCGGGTACCTTTCTCTGAGACGTAGTGATTAATAAGTTCGTTGCGTTTAGTTTTGTGTACTACAATAGTCAGGGTGACGAGTCTTACCGGTAGGAGGTTTTCTAAAACCTTTCTAATTCACAGCGTGTCCCCCGCTGCCCTCGTACCTTAGGAGGGTGTCACATCCGGCCTACATCCTTCCTTTTGTCGCTCCTCTAAAGAATTATGTGATTTGTACCTCAATGGTGTAGATTCGGGTGTGGAACCGAATCTAGGTGTCTTTTAGTACTAAACTTTACTATGCACGTGGGGACAAAAGTCCCGTCGTGAGAAGTATTATGGGATCCGTCTCGGAACCGGTTTTGTAGGTGACTGTCTTTTCACTCACGGACCAGGTAGGTGTGTGGCCTTGTGTGAGTCGGTAGTTTTTCTCGCCCCCTTTACGAAGACACTCGTCGTACCTACCTCACTCTCTACTGGCGTGATTCGCTTCGGTCCCTCTCTCTGGTGCATGTCCTCTCTCGGTAGTGAAGTATGGTCACTTGAGTAAATGTTTGTCTGAGTGTCTGAATCCTTTGGTTGAATACTAATAATTCCCCTTTTCCCTCCCCTTCCCTCTGCAATTCTCTGACCCTAATCGTCTGTGTGTAAAGAATAGGATGACAATCGGGTCCCTTTAGATGACTTGTGTGACAGTATTGTATGTACCCTTCTCTTCTTTTTCTATGTGTGCGTACATATGGAGTCAGTACCAGGACGAGCGGACTTTGTTTGTGTAGCCTTTAGTTGCGACGAGGTTATCTTTAATTTTTGATATAATGGTTTTCCTCTTTTTTCAACGCGCACCCTTTTACGACGGTGGAACACCAGAGAAAACCATTGATGTCACCTTTTTGGACACGAGTACCCGTTAACTGGGACTATCGAGTCGACCCTTTCTTAGGTGGACGTTACGGACTGTGGGGCCAAGTTAAGGACCCAGCCCTTCTAGGCGACCTCTTCCCCGATCCGATGGGTGAGGTCATAAGGACCCGAAGGGAACACCGAGTCGACCATTTCTTAGGCGGCCGTTACGCCCTCTGGACCCAAACTAGGGACCCAACCCTTCTAGGGGACCTCTTCCCTTTCCGATGGGTAAAGTCATAAGACCGGACCTCTTAAGGTACCTCATATATCAGGTACCCCAGCGTTTGTCAGTCTGTGTTGACTTGCTGAAAGTGAAGTGAAGTACCCGTGAATTATAGTGGTTCGGACGTTCCTACCTACCTTTCTTTGTGTTTACAGGAACCCATCCAGACCCCTTTCTTAAGTTTTGCCTCATCTGCAAATTGTCCGTTTAAAGTTCTCCAATCAAAATGAGTGTGACGAAAAATTTTTAGTGTACTTTTTCGAAAGTTGTAGCGATTTCGAAATCTCGTTACGTTTGGTCTTGACTTTCCGCCAGTAGCGGAGTGTGACCAGTCTCGCCGGAAACAGTTTTTCAGGTGTTTGTTATTTGCGACCTCTCCCACACCTCTTTTCCTTCGGAGGACGTGACTGCGACCCTTTAACCATTGTCGGTCCTCCCTCCTGATTCACCTCCCAGTAATTTGTTCACTTTTCTCTTACTTCAATCCTGCGAAGGCTTGGGGTCTGTCCTTTTCTTTGGGGTTTAGCTAACTTCTGGAGGTACCCCCGTGCTGACGAGAGTCGGAGAACCCGTTTCATATCCGTCTCGCTCAAAGGTGCAATTGGTGTCCGTCCCGAAAACCCGGGTTGAGTCTTTTTACTTTTTCTTTTGAGTCACTTTCCCTTCTCGTAAACGTGTCGATCCTTTTCGGTATTTCTTTGTCTGTTCGGAGTCTTACTCTTTTTTTTGGAAAGTTTACTTCTATGGGTGTTCTTTGAGTAGAGACTTCGTACATTTGTCGAGTACGTCTCGTTTAGTCTTTTATGCTTGGCTTGGTGGATTACCCTTTTACTCGGTTTCTGGATTTACCTGTACAGAGGTTCCTTCCGTAGGTCCACCGGTATGTCGTGCACTTTTCTAAGAGCCGTGGTGACAATCTCTTTACGGGTAGTTTTGCCGTTATTCCATGGTACTCGGGTGGGGAGTCTTGCCGGTAGGAACTTTCTGGATGTTTCTATTACCGACGCCTCCCGCCCCCTTGTCCCTGCTGAGGACGAGACACCCGCCCCTCCCTGCACCCACCCACGCCGGTGGTTCCTTTCGTCATACCTCTAAGGAATTTTGTGATCCGCGGAATGGCAGACTCGGTGGTCCCTTGAGATTCGTGTCTGATTGACGGACTAGGCCGTTGGGGTGGGAAACGGAATCCAGGCCTCTTTTAGTCAAATTCTGCTGTGTCCGTTGAGTTAGAAGTCCCGTCCTGACAAGCGTTATATGCTCTGTGTCGCAGTCTCGTCTCACAGGTAGCCATCTCTTTACTTCTCCTCCCCCGGTGGATGCGGGACCTTCTGTGCGTCGGCAGCTTTTTCTTGCCTTTCACGGTTGCGTCGACGTACCTACCTGGCTCTCTAAATGGTGTGCCGCGCTTCGGTCTCTCCCTCTCCCCGGCGAGAATGTCTGTCTTCGCTATTACGTGTGACTACTTGAGTAAATCTCCGTCTTTGTCTGAGTCTGATTTTCTCGTTGAGTACTAATATTCAGGTCCCCCTCCCTATGTAATTCTCGAACCAATTGTCTGTGCGTGACGACGACGGCGATTCAGCGAAGTCAGCGCAGGCTGAGCCACGCTGGGGTATCTGCCGTCGGGTGGTCCGAGGGGGCAGGGACCCTAAGAGGTCCGTTCTTGTGACCTCACCCAACGGTAAAGGAAGGGGTTACGTACTTTCCCTTTTCCCTTTCACTTCAGCGAGTCAGCACAGGCTGAGAAGCGCTGGGGTACCCGACGTCGGGTGGTCCGAGGAGGCAGGTACCCTAAAAGGTCCGTTCTCCTGACCTCACCCCACGGTAACGGGAGAGGTTTATATGTGCGATCATATATAGTTTGTCTATTAAAAAATTTTGGATGACTTATCGTGTCTCTTCAGATAGCTTGTGTGACACTATTGGATTTACCCTTATGAGGTCCTTCTTATATATTTGCAGATCCATATCGACTTCGTTAAAGGACATTTGGATTTCGTTTGTCTTGTACCCTTTAGTTGACCTGAGGTCATCTTTGATTTTTGACTTAATTCATCGCGTACTCCTTTACGACGGCGGAACACCGGTGAAAACCATTGTTGTGGACTTTTTGGAGACGCCTACTCGTGAATGGTAAGTGGACCGGAGGGCCGCCATTCCTTTTTTGTGGGTACTAGTTGTTTGCAGGTCCTCATTCAGGTCCTTTTTCTTAAGTTTCGTCCCGTCTGCCACTTCTTCGGTTAAAGGTTCAAATGAGGATGACCAAAAAAATTCATGTAACATTGGAACTTTCGTTAATATGAGGTTAAAAATTTTTCTCTCTTTGTGAGGTGAAACGATTTATAAAGTCTTTAAGATTAGTTTTGATGTTACTCGATAGTCGAGTGTAGTCAGTCTTACCGATAGCTTTTCAGATGTTCGTTATTTACAACCTCCCGCACATCCCTTGTAACTACACGCACCATTCAGTGAGTCCGCACAGCCTGAGACACTCTGGGACACCTGGCGTCGGGTGCCCTAAAGGGGCCGTTCTTATAACCCATCCAACGTTAAAGGAAGAAGTCCCCTAGCAGGGTCTGATCCCTGACTTGGACTTAGAGGACACAGAGGACGTAACCGTCCACTTAAGAAATGGTGACTCGGTGACCCCTTTGAGTTTATTGATTTATTCGAAATTTTTTTTCTTTTCTTTTCTTTTCTTTTCGTCCCGAGGGGACACACCGGGTTACCGATGTTTAGACGGAACGTTGTGTCCTCTGTGGTCAGGTTAGGGACCAGGCCCTTCTAGGGTGTCCGACACCGCGTTTACGTCAGGACGAGTTGAGGACGCGGCCACGAGACCTCCGGCCCCCTCGGGCGCACGTGGAGCCGGGCACGAGCCTTCGGTCTCTGCGGGGCGACTGACGTTGATCTCTTTCGGGCCCGCGTCGTCACTGCTGCCTCGTGTCGGTTCTTACTCATTCTTCACTTCTAAAAACTTTGCTTTCGACAGATCATTGTCTCGACTTGAAAGTCAAGGGAGGACCACGAAAGAAAGGTAGTGGTGGGCGAGGGCCCGGTCCCGCGGTCTGAGGGTGTCGGGCAGTCCCTCCGACGGCGAGTCCCCCCTGGGCGTCAGTCCCTCCTGGGGTGTTTGCGGGCCGTCGCGCGGGCGGCGGGCGAGTGGCACGTCGAGACGAGCGTCGGCGAGCGTGTCGCTCGAGTCGGCGTCCAGGAGTTTCTGCGCCTCCCGGCGGAGGGTGCAGGCGGAGGGCCCCATCGCGAGGAGGTCGTCCGTCTCGTCCAGCCGCCCCGGGCGCCGAGAGTCCAGACGGGTCCCCTAGGACGTCCGCGGGCGGCCGTCGTCGAGGCCCGTGACGTCCGGCTCAAACTTCAGGAGGTCGACGGTCCCTAGGTTCGCGGAGTCCACCCTGTCGTCGACCAGTGCCCGTGGTAGCACGGGTCTTTACGGCCGTCCCCTTCGGTAGCCGGGCCCTCGTTCCAGAGGTCGGCGTCGTCCTTGTCGAGGACGCCTTTGTCTGTCGCCTCCGGCCCGTGGCGCTGACAGTGGGCGGAGCGCGTCGGCCTAGGTCGGTGCGCGGCAAAAGAGGCGCGTCGGGCGGACGAAACAAAACGACGCAAATGACTGGAGAGGGAAGGCGTTCCTCCCGAAGGGTCCCCGGAGTCGGCATTTCTTAGGCGGAGGGTTACGTCCTCTGGGCCCAAGGTGGGGACCCAGCCGTTCTAGGCACCTCCTCCTTTGCCATTGGCAGGGGGGGGGGGTCGTAAAAACACCCTTTAGAGTACATGTCTCCTCGGACTGCCCGATGTCAGGTACCCCAGCGTGTCTCAGTCTTTGCTGACTCGTTAATTGTGAAGGTAAAAAAGGAAGGAAAAATTCCGATTCTCGGATAACATAGCGATACATAGAGGGTCTGATTCACGTTTAGTACGTCTTCCTTAATCAAACCCCTACACGGGATGTCGTTTCCCGGGGGTCAGTAGTTATGCGAAAACATGGGACTTTTAACATTCTCCCAGGCGGAGTTCAATTTACAAGGGCGGTGTGTGTGTCTGGGACGTTTTTTGAAGACCTCCAAGACCGATGCAGAGGGGAACAGACACAAGTGTGAGTAATTCGACGAACAATTTACAAACGCACGACACCCAACCACAAAAAAGAAAAAAAAAGCATAAATTAATATGGAGTTATATCGACCCAAAAAAGGGGGGAATGGAAATTTAGGTAGAGTTGTTTCGACAAAATTTTTTCTTTTCTTTATTTTTCGGTCACATTCCTCTGGAGTGAGTGGTTCGACAGAAGAGTCGAGAACGTTCAAAGACCTTGCGTCTGCGGGGTGGGGAGGGGTCGGGCACTAATCGGGGTCCCGGGAGGTCGAGGATAGTCCAGACAGGCGCCGACAGGGCGGGGGAGGCGGCGTCGGCGCAGAGGGCTCTCCACCTCTTCGGTGGACGGTGTCCACTAGGTCCTCGGGAAGAGAAGGTCCACATTCAGCGGGACCGATCCTCTCCCTGCGTCTCTATCCCAAGATTAATTTTGGGTCGACTACATTTACTTTAGAGGGGGTAGTCGACCTCCGGTGACCACACTTATGACAGGATCTCACCCCGGCACTTCTTCCGACTCGCGGCTTCTTAACTACGAAAACTCGACACGACAACCTCTTCTGAGAACTCTCAGGGGACCTGACGTTCCTCTAGGTTGGTCAGGTAGGATTTCCTTTAGTCAGGACTTATAAGTAACCTTCCTGACTACTTCGACTTCGAGGTTAGGAAACCGGTGGACTATTCTTGCGTGAGTAACCTTTTCTTGGACTACGACCCTTTCTGACTTCCGTCCTCCTCTTCCCCTGCTGTCTCCTACTCTACCAACCTACCGTAGTGACTGACCTACCTGTACTCAAACTCACTTGAGGGCCTCAACCACTACCTGTCCCTCCGGACCACACGACGTCAGGTACCCCAGCGTTTCAGCCTGTGTTGAATCGTCGACCTTTTGTTGGTGGTAGAAGTCCCGCCCCCACACAGGTCTCCAGAATTGTCCTACTACTCTCTCCTCTGCTTATTTCTCAGACACTCCGAGGCTGTCTCCTTTGTCTGACGACCAGCGGTTCCCTCTCCGACCCCTCCTGACCCCGACACCTCATCGCCTACACTTGCTAATATCTCCCCCCTATTCCAGGATGGCGTCTCGAGTCTCGTGACACAGGTCGAAGGGTCCTATTGGGGAGTACCTTTTCTGATGACTTTTCCTACATGCACAGACGCACATTGACTTGGTGAAACGACATGTCCTCTTTCCTTGTGTCGTAACATATAGCTGATGTAAAGTTATTTTGTTTTTAAAATTTTTTCGCAGACACTCCAGACTTTTAGTGTTGGTGTAGACCTTGGTAAAGAAGAGGGTTGCGGTACTTGGTCTTTGTGCCTTCGAAAAGGTGACTTCCGTCCTAGCTCCGTCGAATCAGAAATATGGTGGTGATGAATGATAACATAATTGTTAATTTAATCACTAAAAATTGATTGTTAAATTTGAGTAAATTGAGTGGGGACCTCCCTTCATCCGAAGAGCTGAGGAAGGACAGTATTTGTAGAGGGTTTCGTCTTCCTTTTACGTGAACCAGGCGGGGTGGTAGGTGGAAGGGGAGGGGGTGGGGGCAGCGGGAAAGAAAATTTAAAAAATTTCAGACTTTCATCCTATCGTGTAAATGTCATCCGAACTCTTTGAGTCTTGTCTCAATGTATTTTAAGGTGATAGCTTTAATAAAAAATTCATCTATTTAATTCTAAAGATCAACCTCAAAGTTATAACTTGAGAATCTTTAGTTATAATACTTATCTGTCTTTCATCTTCCCACACACACACATTACAATTCGGCGAAGTCAGCACAGGCTGAGACGTTGGGATACCCGACATCGGGCGTTCCGAGGAGACAGGTACCCTAAGAGGTCCGTTCTCACGACCTCGCCCGACGGTAAAGGATGAGCTCCCCAGGAGGACTGGGTCCCTAGTTTCGACGTGGAGGATGTCGGGGACGAAACGTCTGAGGAAGGGTGACTCGGTGCCCCTTTCGGGTATCTTTCTAGACATCGGGATTTGCGTGATACTTGGTTAAGTCGTTGATTCTAACTGTGTCGAAAGTGTGTGTCGTCCCTTATTTGAGATAAATGCAAGGGTACCTCACACGTGATCCTCTGTGACCTTGTACAACAACGAGCCAGCGAGTCAGCACAGGCTGAGAAACGATGGGAGACTTGGCGTCGTGTGATCCGGAGGGACAGGTAGTGGTAGAGGGCCTCAAGTGAGTCTGAGTATAGGTAGCTCAGGCACTACCGTAGGTCGGTAGAGTAGGAGACAGCAGGGGAAGAGGAGGGCGGAAGTTAGAAAGGGTTGCAGTCCCAGAAAAAGCTGCTCAGTCGAGAAGCGTAGTCCACCCGTTTCCTAACCTCAAAGTCGAAATCAGGAAGGCTCCTTATAAGTCCCAACTAAAGGAAATCCTGACTTGTATAGGTCCACTTTTTTACAGTGCCAGATTTCCAAAACTTTCGTATGTTTCAGACACGGGAACAGTGACACCTTAATGCAATCTTTAGTTATGGTTTCCTATAAACTCTTATTGGGTATACACGGGACGGAAGGTGGAAATTATCCGACTCCTAGGTCCGTTACCCGTTAGCATTAATCAAAATTTAAATCGTTACTCCTTCGTTAATCACGTTCCGCATTCCGGACCTTTTCTTGTCCACTTCACATATACGTCTAAGAACTAATGTATAACCTTTTGGGTTGTCTAAAACACCTTTTCGATACTGGTTCTACACACACACACACTAAAAGACTGTGCGAGACAGAGACCCAGAGGGAGACTCTCCCAGACAAAACCCCTCTGGGTGTAATCCGGGACGACTATGGTTTTGGAAGGAAAACGAGTCACTTTAATGTAAGGTTTATCCCCACTGCCAGTGCCCTTGTTCTAGTAGGCCAATTACCGAGATCTCCAAATGGCGACCTGCGTCGTAGAGACCCGACTCCTGTTCGCAAAACGGGAGATGCTCAGGCCCCTTGCGGGGTTTAGACATTAAAAGATTTCAACGGACAAGAAGACTTATCTCCGTCCCCGCGTCCAGGAAGGGTTTACCCTCGTGGCCACTCCTGTTCGGAACGTCGGGTCCCGGAGGGTGAGTCTTACGATTTACGAAAGGTCGAACACGCCACTCCTCCGCCGTTGCGCGGTCGGCGTCGGTTACCCTTCGACTCACCTCGGGCCTCGAATATTTCCTCTTCCGCCCGGCGGCCGCGGAAGAGAGACGAAACCCTCCACAGACCCGGTCCTTCCTCGGTCCTTCGGATCGAGAGAAGCCCCACTCACCCAACAAAAGGAAAGATGCAGGATCAGAAGGCGTCGCGAAGGAGTGGCAATGACCCAGTCTGGGCACGTAAGCGCTCCGAATCAAACGCGAAGAAAGATCAAGGAGCTCCACACTTCAATCCAACAATATAACTTCTAGAAAGGAAAAAGAATCGGATCCGACGAAGAAAAACGAGATTATCGTCTTATTGCCTCAGTTCTCACCTCCACCAAGAATGGGTGTCCCTCGAACGTTAACAGGTTTTGGTGACGCCCTTCCCTTTCTCTCTCTTGAACCTCAGTCGCGGGTTGTGGCCTACTGACTTCGGTGGCCCTTCAAGGGCCTTCGCCCCACTCGCGCCTTTCTACCCCTTCTACTGAGTCTCTCCCCGAGGGGACCACCAGGTCGCCAACTCTGGGGTGGAAGGCCACACCCCCGCCCAAGGTAGGACCAGTCCCCCGATTCTAGGGTGCACGGAACACCGGTTTTTAGGTTTTGTACCTTGTCTTCGTAATACCATTGGTTACGTTATTTCTGAAACTTTTACCAGGTGTAGGGTTTTAGATTTTTTTTTTCTGTTTGGAGTCTCTTCGTTATCCTACACTCGTATTCCTCCGTCTCCGTGTTCGGGGAGGACTATTTCTGAAGGAAGAGAGAAGGAGGGGTAAGGCGACAAATGTGTGTCATTTAGGCCACGGTCGGTCACGTTCTCCTACACTACACTTCTAGCCATCTTCCCATATTGCATATATGGAAAATTTTTTATATATAAAAGTAGTCAAGAAATTATGGTATATAATAGTTTAGGTATAAGTTTAAAGGCGTCGACAGGATGCTTACAGAGGATGTCGACAGAACAAATTTGATCCTTGTGTTCAACGTAGGCGAAAATAATGTCGGAAACCCGAAGGGTCCACCGCGACCTCATTTCTCGGACGGACGGTCAAGTCCTCTGCGTTCTCTGCGTCCGAGCTAGGGACCCAACCCTTCTACAGGACCTCTTCCTTTACCGTTGGGTCAGGTCATAAGAACGGACCTCTTAGGGTACCTGTCTCCTCGGACCGCCCGATGTCAGGTACCCCAACGTTTCTCAGTCTGTCCTGACTTTGCTGAATCGTTCGTGCGTAATACCGAAAATTTTGTGAAAATAAAATCTTGAAGGGAGGGGAGGGGCGGGAAAACTGCAACCGAAAAAAAAATAACACCATTTACACTGTGTTATATTTTGGATGATATAATTGGCGTAAATTGACATGTCAAGTCGTCGGGATTCTTTAAGGGTAACAGTGCGTTTAGATTGGTCGCCGGGAGAGGACTCACAAAGTGGAAGGATTTGCCTCTGCAACCAAAGTCCACGAAAAATATTTGCGAGTAACTCAGAAATTTTACTGGTACCACATCTTCCTTCGGGACTCAGTGATGAGCGAAACTACATGGTCCGTGACAGAATTTGTATGGAGACGCACACAGAGAGACTCTTGGCACGGGTCGTGGACACTATTCTAAGGACGGTAGTTTCCACTCTTCTCTTATTTGTGATCTCGGGTAAACTCAGATTTACGACTCGGGGTCGTGGCCTACCTGGGGTCCAGAAGGGTGTCCTGTCTCTTAAAGGGTCCTTCCCTCCCTTTCTCTTTTAGGTCGCACACTGTCCGAGGTGGCGAATGTCACAAGCGGTGAGTCAGTGTAGTGTGGGAAAGCACTGGGGCTCCTGACGTCGGGGGGTTCGAGGAGGCAGGCACCCTAAGAGGTCCGTTCCCATGACCTCGCCCAACGATAAAGGAGGAGGTCCCCGAGAAGGGGCGGGTCCCTACCTTGGACCCAGAGGACGCGACGTCCGCCCAAGAAATCCAGACCTGGTGGTCCCTTCGGTGGTCCGAGGTAGTTCAGATCTGCTGCATTTGGAGGAGGGGTCCACCACGAGAGTGTGAGACATGGAGTACAGAGGCGTCCGACGGAGACAGAAGGGACGGTCGACCAGGGGAGACGGGCGGCCGCGACGCCAAGGGCTGGGACTCACTGGTACCCGCTGCACCCGAACTTGAGACTGGGGACGAGGACGGGCAGGAGGGGAGACAGGGCGAGACCACAGAGGGGAGGGAGCGACCTCGGGAGGAGGAGGAGGAGGTGGGAGGGGAAGTCTCTGCCTCAGTACGAGAAGTACGACAGACACTCGCGCCTCGTCGATGTCTCCAAGTTCCTCGAAGACCGCCTCCTCCTGGGGTCGGGGCCGACGTGGGGCGAGTGGACCCCGGTCGACTTCAGTCGAGCGACGCCGCTCCACCAGGTAGACGACTGGCTCATGAAGGGTCCTGCTGCCCGGACCCTCCACCGAGCACTGTAGAAGTGGTTCTACTTGGTCTGTCTCGACACAGAAGTCTACGTCTCCCTCGACTTGCCACTCTCCCCTAGATCTTGTCCCGCCCCGCCCGAACTCCCGACCTCTTGAGTCGCGAAAGAGTCGGCGAGGACACCCGGTCGACTTGTTCCCGTTCATCACCTCACACACACTCACACACACACACTCACACACACAGAGACAGACACACACTCACACACACACACGTGCGTGTGTGTGAGTGTGTGTGTGTGCATACCCGAAGGGACCGCCGAACCACCATCTCTCCAGCGGACGTTACATCCTCTGTGTTCAAGGTAGGGGCCCAGCCCTTCTAGGGGACCTCTTCCTTTACCGCTGGACGAGGTCGTAAGGACGGACCTCTTAGGGTACCTGTCTCCTCGGACCACCCGATGTCAGGTGCCCCAGCGTTTCTCAGTCTGTGCTGACTTCGTTGAGTCGTGCGTGCGTAGTGTCGAAAACTTTGTGAAAATAAGATCTTGAAGGGAGGAAAGGGGTGGAAAGACTGTAACCGAAATGGACTGCTGATTCGTTGACTTGTGTGTGTGTCTGTGGGACGGGCCACGGCGGTGGAGGCGTGGTAAGAGCGGAGGGTGGTAAGAGCGGAGGGTGGTAAGAGCGGAGGGTGGTAAGAGCGGAGGGTGGTAAGAGCGGAGGGTGGTGCCGCTACCTTCGGCCCTCAAAGGGAGAGGGACGCGGTACTTCCCCTCTCCTGGCTACCGAACCGGCGGCGAGAGGAATTTCCGGGACAACGGAGACCCGCCGATACAGAAAGACAGGCAGAACAGTACGGACACTCTGTCCGAGGAAAAAACAAAAAAGCCAGACAAGGTCTTTACAATGGATTGAACCTTGGCCTGCGGAGCTCGGACTCTTCCTCCCACGACTGAAACCTCCTTCTACTCAGACCACGCACGACCGGGACGTATCTGGGACCGCCTGCTCTCCACTACCCAACCCTACTCTACGACCGAAGGACTCCGCGTCCCCCGACGTTTGTCCACACGGTCACAGGGAAGACACTTGGCCTTGAAGTCTATTTCCTGAGTAGAGTCCTCCTTCAGGTCGGTGGTAGGAAGAGAGAGAGTGAACCAACCTAAGTCAGAAAAAGTATTATATAAAAATTAGATGAAAACCGACACGGTCCAGAATCGACGCCGTACGCCCCAGATCAAGGGACCGGTCCCCGTCTCGGGCGCGGGGGACGTAACCCTCGCACCTCGGAAGCGGGGGCCTGGCGGTCGCGAACGTCGTGTTCGCGGACTAGTCACGTGGACACAGTATCTCGGCCGCCATCTGTGCGTCCGAGCAAGAGACCAACCAGCGAATCAAGAGTCGTTGTCGACTACGACCTGGGGCACAGAGGCGGCAGAGCAAGAACGTCTATTTTAAGCCCTCATGTTCCGTGCACACTACTCACTCGTGAGGTGGGACACGCTGTCCTGTACAACCGGACCCTTGTTGCACCTGAAGAAAATGGTTCTCGGGACGTCTCTTCTCTGAGAGGACGTCACAGAAGAAGAGGGGTCTTTCGGGGTTCCTTCTGTCGGGTCCTGGCACCAGGACGTCCCTCTGCGGCCACAGCCCTTTTGGTGGCACCGGTTTTGTGACTACGACGTTACCCGCGTCCTGTACAAGATACGGGTGTTCCCGACCGAGCGAAAGATGGAGGTGACGGTCCTCGACCTGGCCGGCCTCCTCGTCTCGAAGAGGCTCGACTAGCGGGTGTTCAACAGGCCCAGAGGCCGAGAGCGTAGATCCTAGGAGAGGGTGGGCCTCGTGGAGGAGGAGGACGACCTGCCGAAGCTCCTCGATTGGAACTGGGAGTATCTGTCTGGCCTTCTGGACTCACTTCTGACCCCGGTCTTTTACGGTCCGAGGCAGGAGGACTGGTCAGACAACTCGTTTTCCTACGAGGGACTGCGGTGCGAGTAGCAGAAGGACTCCAGGTCGAACACCTTCTGGCACTCGGGGAAAGACTTTCCGGGGAGAGACTAGGGGGACTGCCCGAAGTCGCGCGGACTCTCCAGGTACATAAAGTCCAGCATGAAGTTTTTGTCCGTGCTACGACTGCGCCGGAACTCAAAGCGGTGCCCGTTACGCCAGGAGAAGAGGTACACGGCTCAGGGGCAGTGGACGACCGACCAGACGAGGACAGACTTCGCCGTCTACCTCTCTCCTTCGCCGGACGGCGCCCGCAAGGGGTTGCGGTGCCGGCACAAGCGGGTGATGGAGAGGTCGGACAACGGTTGGTCCCACTCCGTGCAGCAGCCGCTCTGGGTGGTCCTCGTCAACTTTGCAGACACGAGGAACCGACGTCTTCCGTACACCTTCTTGGTCACCCACAAGCCACTCTGCCTGGAGTCGGACCGGTCTGACCTGCTTTCCCTGCAGCTCCGCAAAGAGCCCCACTCCCAGGAGGCGTCCCGCCACCGGCCGCCCCTGGAGCAGCGGAAGTGGGTGGGCTCGAAGGTCCTCAAGAAACGGCGGGACGAGAAGCAGGAGACGAAGGGCGTCTCCGAGTCCTTAAAGGTCCGCAACCTGGCGAAGGCGCAGAATGTCGACGAGCGAGTAGGGCTCTCTTCCTCTTTGGTGGACCGGCCCTACCGCGAGAAGGACAAACCGGACGACTTACTGTGCACGCGGGACCGGCACCTCGTCGACAAACCCACGTTCCACAGGGACCCATTGTCCTCCTTCGACGACTTCCAACGGTGGTACGGCGGGCTGCCACTGGAGGGCTGGGGTTTCGTGCCCGAGGGGGTCGAAGAGATGACAGACGTGCTCTAGGCCCTCCTCCGGAAGCACCCAGTCTAGGAGGTGCTGGTGGCCTTCCGTGCCGACCGGTAGTCGCTCCAGTTTCTGGACGTCCAGAGGCGGAAGACGGAGTTCAAGACGGGTGCCGACGTCCTCGATCTTGACCGGCAGCGGACCCGGCAGCGGTTTCGCTGGTCGGAGAGCGGTCCGGCCGAAGGAAGGGGGGCCATTCACGAACTTGGAGAGGAAGCCACCCTAAGCTGTAGGACGACCCCTTGGAACAGATCGCAGAGGACCCGCAGTTCCCACTGGCGGACAGTACTCACCTAGGGAACGCGTAGCCTCAAACAGAATATTTGTCTGGCAAGGCCAAATTGTTTTTTTTTCTCTTAACCATCGCCACTCGAGTTACCACTGAAGTAATAGACTTGGGGTCTCTGGTAGTTACTTGCTCTCTTTGAAGCATATAAAAAAAAGAGAAAGTACACTGACTTCCTTCACGACCCAATGTACAGGACGTCCCGCACACAAGTCAGTATAAGGTTCATTGAGACGAACTTTGTCCTACCGAAGCAACTTTTGTGCTCGTCCTTTGTTCACAAATACAGAGCCGACTCCCAACAGCACTTACAAACCGCGTAAAAGTGACTGGTTGCACAGATTCTCACACACGGCAAGATTTGAAGGGCGGCAAATTAACGAGTCAGCACAGACTAAGAAACGTTGGGGTGCCTGACGTCGGGCGGTCCGAGGAGACAGACACCCTAAGAGGTCCGGTCTCGTGACCTCACCCAACGGCACAGGAAGAAGTCCCCCGGAAAGACTGGGCCCCTAGCTTGGGCGCAGACGATGTAGAGGACGTGACCGGCCTCACGTGTCGAGTGGAAGGAAGGACGACACGGCTCCCGGGACGGGGGTGCGTGCACCCCGAGGGACAGTGGGGCAATAAGACACCCCGAGGGGACAGGGGGAGTAAGACACCCCGGGGAAGACAGGGGGAGTAAGATACCCCGGGGGACGACAGGGGGAGTAGCGCTCGTGTGACATGATTCGGAGGGGCAGACGGGGGAGTAGGGCGCGTGCGACATTACAAATTCAGAGGTCCGTGCTCGACAGGTCACCCCGCAGACACTGCCCTTCTCACTTCCGCTTTTGGTCTCGGCTTGGTGAATTGTGCGACGACAACCCTCTCTCAAATCTAAGACACGAGTGGCACGGGATGATCATCATTATTTGAAAGGGGAATAAGACAAGGAAATATCTCAAGAATGAGAAGCAAAGATTCAAAAATGAATTACAACACCATCTCGGCTAATTGCCACGACACTAGCAAAGCCCACTTGGCACTTCCCGGAGCCGGGACGCATGTGCACACAGGTAAGAGAGCGTTTGGGGGGAGGGTCGGCCCGGGGGTGTGTCGGGACTCGTCTCATGGGACACAGATGTCTTCCAGGGACCACCAAGAGGTAAAATTATCGTCGCACTCGTACAGGTAGGGTTTGAGGGACTGGTAGGGAAGGGGGGTGGGAAGGGGCACGATTGGTCTTCAAGGGTTTCTCAGTCTGTGCTGACTCGTTGACTTGACTTGGCTTTCAAACAAGGGATGCACTCAGAAAGACGAGGCAATCAAGTAGACGTAGCTAAGAGAGGTCTAGGTGCAAGCGCCCCGCAGTGTACTGTGAAGGGGAAGAGACGGAACGAAGTTCCGTAAAGAGGAATTACTGTCAAAGTATCCGTGTGTCATTCTTATACCAAAGATAGAACGCTGGATTAAGGACGGGCGTGTACTTAGGACTGACTAGTGTCGCGTCGAGCGAGGGAGGGAGTCAGTGCAATTTGACATTCACCCCGGTGTTTAGAAGACCTTATCTCACTCCTCGGAGTCGCGTCAAGACGACCCGCTGAAACATGACTAACCGATTTATACACAATACGTAAACCGACACACCCCAGACCCACCGCCGCCGCCGAGGGAGGAACGTAGCCCACCCTAGAGGGGAGCGTCGCGTCTGAGAGGTCGACACGGAGGACCCGAGTCCTCGACATCGCGCCCCCAAACGACGAGACGTCCGTGCACCCTCGAATCAAGGGTGGTCCCTACCTTGGGTGTGGGGGACGTAACGCTCCGTCTAAGAATTAGTGACCCGGTGGTCCGTTCAGGGGACCCGGTGAAAGATTCACTCCCGTAGAGTCCTTTCGGGGTTTCCCTAGGTACCAGTATTCGTTCAGGACCCAAACGACCATCCAAAAGAGCTCGAATTAGCGATTACTACTCGGAAAAAAAGACAAACAAAAAAAGAAATGAGGGTGTGTCTGGTCTTCCGTCACTGTCCTCAAGAGAGACCACCGTTCTGAAGACGAGACACAAATTCTGTGTGCTCTCAAACCTTCAAGACTGACACTTTCTGTCGCACTACCTGTGCCTCCGGCACCTCTAAGAACGGCGTCGGGACTCCGTAGGTGTGACGTTGGAGGCTTTTGAGTACACTCACGGTCAGTGGGACTGGAGTCGCAGTCGGGGTCAGCACAGGCTGAGAATCGCTGGGGTACCTGGCGTCGTGCGGTCCGGAGGGACAGGTAGTGGTTGAGGGCCTCAAGTGGGTTTGGGTACAGGTAGCTCAGTCACTACGGTAGGCTGGTAGAGTAGGAGACAGTAGCGGAAGAGGAGGGCGGAAGAGAGAAAGGGTCGCAGTCCCAGAAAGGGTCACTCAGTCGAGAAGTGGAGTCCCCCGGTTTCGTGACCTCGAAGTCGAAGTCGTAGGCAGGAAGGTCTCGCAAGTCCCAACTGCCCAATCATCCTGCGACACCATTGACTGTGGCGAATGAAGAAGTCGAAATTCGCACACCCGGGGGAGCACCACTCACTTCCGTAGTAGTCGCAAAACCACTTCTTGGTCATGGACTCCGTGAACCTTTAGGCTCTGTGCCTTTACCCGGGGGCTCACTGCCTACGAGAGACGTTGTGGGACTCCGTGGGAGCCACGAAGGACGTCACAGAGTCCACTCCGGCCGCCGCGCCGCCCCTCTCGTGCGGCCGCGGGTCCCGCGCCCGGTGTCCGAGTCGGACCGACTGCAGAGCGACGCCGCGTCGACAAGGAGCAAGGCCGAAGAAGAAAATGGTTTCACAGCAGCTAAATGTCATAGCACAATCGCAGTCCACATGTCGTCGCACTAAGGCAGGACGTCTATCCCAAAAAAAAAAAGGTCTAAGAAAAGGTAATATCCAATAACACTCTATAACTTCTATCGAGGGACCCGATACGACACGACACGGTTCAGTGAAGTCAGGACAGGGTGAGACACGCTGGGGGACCTGGCATCGGGTGGTCCGAGGAGACAGACCCCCTAAGAGGTCCGTTCTTGTGACCTCGCCCAACGGCCCGGGAGGAGGTCCCCTAGAAGGGCTGGGTCCCTACCTTGACCGCAGAGGACGCAACCGTCCGCCCAGAAATCGGACCCTTCGGGATGTCAGGGGACACGAAATCTCCTTTGGGAATAACGAAGTAGATGAGACGACAAGTCAACCTCATATCAACGAAATGTTGCAACAGAAACGAAGGCGACATGTCGTTGCGCTAGATAAGACCTGTAAGAGAGAGGACTTGTGTGCGGACGAGTAGGGCCTGAGCACCAGAGACGGAGAGGGGTGGCGAAAGGGGAAACCATTGACCCTCACAAAACGGAGACAAACACTCAGAAAAGAGAACACATTCATTTAAGGAAGTACAATACGAAGTCTCAGGTGCATATTCACTATGGTCTTACAGACACAGACTGAGTGAAGCGCGTCATACTAGTAGGGACCCAGGTAGAGACATTTACCGTAAAGTGAGGATAGACACTGGCAAGTGAGTCGACGAAAAAATTCTACTACCGGAGTATGGACGTGTGTGACACTGGGCGAGTGGTGGCAGTCCGACAAGTGGGGAACCGGCCGAGTGTTCGGCGGCAAACTTGTGGACTCTGGTCGAGACAGTCGGTGCAGGCACGTGTGCCGGCAGCTCAATTCGTGCCAGTCGTGGGACCTGGTCTCCAGAGGGCTGAAGTGAGCGGAACATTGACCCCCCAACGCGAAATTGGCAGTAAAGGAGGTGGGGCGGGGGGCGGGCGTCGGGGGCGAGACGGGCTACCGAGAAGCAGGACTTCCACCACACCGCCTATTCGGACCTTTCTTCCACACGAGATCCCGCCGACCTCAGGGACAGAGCCCTAATCTCGGGGTGCCAATGGGTGTGGTCACGCAGTGCCGGGGCGCACACACAACGAGATGACACGCTCCCTTTCAGCGAGCCAGCACAGACTAGGAGACACTGGGGTACCTGATGCGTCAGGTACCCTAAGAGGTCCGGTCTTGGGACCTCACCCGTCGGAAAGGGAAGAGGTCGCCTAGAAGGGTTGGGTCCTTAACTCGGCCTCAGAGGGCGTGACGCCACCTAAGAAATGGTCGACTCGGTCGTCCCCTCGGACAAAAGACAACGACTGCACGTCAAGTCTACGACTCGCCTACGCCCAAGTGGGCCCCTCCCACCTTCGGGGGAGGGCGCCGAGAGTCCCTCCCTACTCCCGGCTCCTCCTGCGCTCCAGCCCACCGACCCCCGTGGTACGGGGGGGCCCTCGAGTCCCGACGACAACGACACTGAGGGCGTCCGACCTTCCAACGGGCAAGTTGGGGTGGTTGCCCCGACTGGAGTGGTCCTCAGAGTTCTCCTTGTAGGTAGACTTCTGGGACTACGACTCTGCGCCGAGGGACCTCTCCCCGTTCGTCACAGGGGGGCACCACCGCGCGGTCGACCTCTCCGACAGCACTCAGAAGGGCCCACGGCACGACACCGAGTCTGCCGGCCATCTGCCTCTGTTTGTCCTTTCCCCCTCTCACGTAGTGCCTTGTTTCGCTTCAGAACACTGACAATTACCACCCTCCCTGTCACCTCCCAACTCTGTCTCTGTCTGTCTCTGTGCCTCTCTCTCTGTCTGTCTGTCTGTCTGTCTCTCACTCTCTGTCTCTGTCTGTCCCGAGATCGGGTCGTGCACAGGCACGGACGACAGGGCTCTCCATCCTTGTGTCCCTAGGACCACGCAGCAGCCGGGGAGAAGCGTGCCCTTGGAGCGGTCGTGGTAGAAGGGAGGAGTGCCCACCGGGCCCGGGACCCTGGGGGCGGGGTAGACCTCCACCCGAGGCCGAGGGATGGACACAAACGGCGGTGGGTCGGCGTGTGTCTGGGCTGTGCCTCGGCCCAGACGTCCGGGAGCCCGAGGGCTCGCCGGAGCAGCCGGCGCACACGAAAGGGGTCGGCTGGCTCCAGCGTCGGCCGAGGACACAAAGGAGCAAAGACGTCCGACAAGGAGAAACCACGACTCGTCATTGCACACATACCTGCGTGTTGTCAAATTCACAGACAGGATAGACGACGACTCCGGACTCGACATGTGTGTGTGTGTGTGTGGGTGGGTGGGTNGTTATTCCCAAAGGAGATTTCGTGTCCCCTGACATCGACAGAGAATATGTGTAGAGGGTGGGTGGGTGTGGACGGCACAATGTCTCCGCGAGTAGAAGTCCTAATGGTCCGAGCAAAGGTCTGGTGTGCATGGTCAAACGTCAGGGTGGACACCACGTACACTTTTAGGGGGTTTAAGAGTAGTCTGAGAACAATGACAATGTCGAAACCGGGTAGACAACTCTTTCACTGTACGACGACAAATACACATTGAGTTCGTGATCTAATAAAAAATTAATTTCATATTGACTGAGTGTTGGAATGCACTCAAAGGCCACTGGACCATGAAAGATTGAGTGTCTTGCTAGTGGTGCCATTCAGGTCACTAGTCGACAGTGGTACGGTTCATTACTGTTGTAATCTATGAAAAGAGGTAAAATAAAAACATTACAAATTGCAAAATTAGAAATAAAATAAATAAACCGACTCGGTCAGAATCAACGTGGTGCACCCTAGCTGAAGGGACCGACCCTTAGCTTGGACTCGGGGACAGGACCCCTACACGTCCGAATCGGTGACCTGGTGGTCTCTGTGAAAGAATAAATGTAGACGGGAGGGAGCGACACCTACTTTTACGAAAGTCCTGGTAAGAGAGGTGAATCGACAAAAAAAAAAAAAAAAAAAAAGGGAACCGATGAAAAACCGACGTGTCGTACACCCTCCAATCAAGGGATTGGCCCTTAGTTTGGACACGGGGACGTCACCTTCATGTCCCGGTATTGGTGGTCGGGAGGTTCCTTGGGCGACGTGGATCGAAGAGATTGTGCTTCCGGACGGCATGCAGAAGTCCCGTGGAAAGGTAGAAAGACATTGAAAGTCTCTACAACAGAGAAGGGTGCAGTGGAGGTATTTACAGAAGTGAGAATTCTCAAGGACGACCGGTGAAAGAGTGGGAGAAGTAGGGAGGGACATTGACAAAAGAATTAGGTGTTAAGAGTGTAGTGCTGGGGGCCAGGGGAGGAAATTTGGGCCCTTCGGGACCAGTGTCTTCACCCTCCTCTGCAGACGGAAATCTAACCTTCGGGTCTACCTTTGGCAACTCAAAGTCGCCCTCGGGTCCTTTTTGGGTCAGCTCCCTTGTTTAATCTGACGTAGGGCTGACACAGAGTGGGTGTCCGACCTCTCGACACTGGAGTGCGGCGAAAGGACGCCTTCAGAACGGAAAAGAGAGCACTCATTGGTCTCAGACTGGGTGGACTCGGATCGTCTTTTGCGGAACGTCCTACTGCCCCACTTCGTCGAGACCTTACAGAATTCTGTGAAAGGCAGAGGAGACGTCTCCGACCACATTCAGGATCTGCGGCGACAGACCTCGAGGGACCCCTTCCTATCCCGCCACCCCTCTCTGACGGGACACATACAATATACAAAGAAATGCGGTGCCTACTAGTTCTCGGATGGCGTGCGCCCCGTAGCACGCCTATGACCTTCCTTCGCATAGTCTCTCCTCCTACCGTCACCAAAGTCAGAGTCCCCGTTCGATCGATCTCCGTCTCAAGAGTCTGGCACACGGCCCGTTGACGGACCCCTTAGTGTCTCCGTGCCGAAACACTCGACAGTCTCTACGACTGCGGAAAAGTAGCGACGGCCTCGATAATCGAACTCCGTCAAGGTTGTCGTCTACCACGATTTAAGGAAGGTCACTACGACGCGTTCACACGATTCAGTGAAGTCAGCACAGACTGAGAAACGTTGGGGTAGTTGACGTCGTGCGGTCCGAAGGGACAGGAAGTGGTAGAGGGCCTCGAACGAGTTTGAGTACAGGTAACTCAGTCACTACGACAGGTTGGTGGAGTAGGAGACAGTGGGGGAAGAGGGCGGGAGTCAGAAAGGGTTGTAGTCCCAGAAATGTCACTCAGAAGAGAAGTATAGTCCACCAGCTTCATAACCTCGAAGTCGAAGTCGTAGTGGGTACTTATGAGTCCCACCGAAGGAAATCCTAACTGGCCGAACTAGAACGACAGGTTCCCTGGGAGTTCTCGGAAGAGGTCGTGGTGTCAAGCTTTCGTGGTCAATAATATAAATTCATTTCGACAAAATGTTTTTTTTTTTTATGTTTTCCGTCTTTTCCTCGAATTTCCACAAAACCAACCACAAAGAAACGTCCGACTCCTCAACGCGGGACTGGAGGCTCACGACAGTTCTATATCGTAGACGAGAACTATTTTTATTTTTGGACTCTTCAGACCTGGAACCGACATTGTCGGACTCCCTGTTGCCGCACCAGGACGACACAGTCGGGGACAACTTGGGACTGAGACCGGAGGTCCAAGAGCTCATTCGACAGGGGTAACGAAGGAAACCCTGGGCCCCAGACATTTTAAGAGCCCCACCTTACACCCCTGCACAAAACGTAACGACCCTAAACGGTAGGTAAGCCCATCTCCTGAATCTTCGAAGTCTCGTCACCGAGAGTCTCACGTCAGGAGTTTATAACGAGTCAACGAGCCAGCACAGAGACACTGCGACACCCGACACACACACACACACACACACACCAGTGAGTCATCACAGGCTGAAACGCTGGGGTACCTGACGTCGGACGGTCCAAGGAGACAGGTACCCTAAAAGGTCGTTCTTATGACTTCACCCAACGTTAAAGGAGAAGGGTCCCTAGAAGAACTGGGTCCCTAGTTTGGCTGTAGAGGAGGTAACCGTCCACCTAACAAATAGGGACTCGGTGCACCCTTCACCGAGTCTGGCACTTACAAAAACAGACCCTTCAACAATCTTTCCGTTCAAGAGCGTGGCAAACAGACACACACAGACCAAATAGAGCAACTCGCAATGCGGGAGTTCCAGGTGGGCTCAATAGTGTTAGCCGCCCCGAAGGAAGAGGGAGCACCGACGCTCCACAAGACGACGCTCGTACGCGGCGTCGACGACGAAGCACCGACGCATCGCAGGATGACACACGTACGGTATGGCAGAAATGGGTAAGTAGACCGCCACCCGTAGGTCCCGCGAGGCACAGCACCGACGACACTTGTCGCGGCGACACTTGTACTCCACGTCTCTTGAGATGGACCATAAGAGCAAGGCTCAAGGACCCAGGTATGGGTCTGCAGCCCAACGACCTGGTGCACCCGGGACGTGTCGGACATAGAGTGTCTGGGGAGGGTGCGCAGGGTCCCTGCGATCCCAAATTCCTGGTAGTAAGGCCCTTTTTAAGAGGATAAGTCACTTTGCACGTCTTTTGCACAATGAAAATCTGATTGTGGAATCGGAATCCACCTCAGAAGGCTTCAGTTACAAACACGAATCCCCGAGAAGAGACATATATTAAAAAAGAAGAGTACTACAGAGATACGGTTGTACTATGATCAGTCACTGAATTCTCCTAGACAGGATAAAAATTAACAATATCACCGATGAGGTCTATAAATCTTTTCTAAATCTTTGTAGAGAAGAGGTCATCGTTTCCAACTTTACAAAAATCTCAACGAAAAATAAATAAAATTTAAAACATAACCCTAACTAGTTGTTACAACACAATCAGAGTCCATTTGTCGTTTCACTAAGTCGATACGCATATGTGACAAAAAAAACGCAGAAAGGATGGACGTAAAAGGCAAGTGATAGCCATACTAGACCCCAGATCCAGATCCAGAAAAAAAAGTGAGTCTATACACTCGAAAACAAAAAAATAACTTCAGGTCAACGAACAAAGTCCGTATGTCGTAGCCCTAAGTCATAAAAATGTCTCAGGTGGGGTAATTTGTGATAATATTTTATTACTAATGCTAAGGGATACAACATGTTATGTAGGAACAACGAATAAAATATGAATTGTCAAACAAAGAGAATTAAGTCAATTAAAAGGGAAAAAAGGTAGAGGGGGAACAATTGTGACCAAACAAAAGATATAGACACTCTAAAACAGACAAAACGCATAAATGAGTGAACACACTAAAGAATATAAGGTGTATATTCACTGTAGTGAATTCAGATCTAGTAAATTCAGTGAGATACAATGTAGAAATTAAGGATCCTAATTAGGACTATTACCTAAAGTAAAAACAACTATTACTTGATGAGCTTCCCTTAAGTGACCTCCAGTGCTATGAAAATGAGGTCTTTAAATTTATGACTAAATAGAGGATCCAACTCACTTCATATAACCGTTCATACCTTATGTAAAGGTCCACTGGTATTCACTTCTTTTATATGTATACATATAAACTTAGTAAAACGTCATGTCGTCTTTAATTATGTTGTAACATTTAGTTGATATAAAAATTATTCATTACATAAAAATTGAAAAAATAAAACATAATTCCATATGGACTACTTGACCTCTTCCGTTACCGTGGGGTGAGGTCATGAGAACGGACCTTTTAGGGTACCTACCTCCTCGGACCACCCGATGTCAGGTACCCCAACGTGTCTCAGCCTGTGCTGACTTCGCTGAGTCGTCGTCGTCGTCGTATCGACTAATTGTTACAACACTATCAAAGTCCACTTGTCACTTCCCTGAGCCGGTATTGTATGTATATGTACATAGACGATGACGACGATTCAGCGAAGTCAGTACAGACTGAGACACACTGGGGTATCTGTCGTCGGGTGGTCCGAGACGCAGGGACCCTAAGAGGTCCGTTGTTGTGACCTCACCCAACGGTAAAGGAAGAGGTTCGGGACGACGACGACGATTCAGCGAAGTCAGTACAGACTGAGACACGCTGGGGTATCTGCCGTCGGGTGGTCCGAGGGGGCAGGGACCCTAAGAGGTCTGTTCTTGTGACCTCACCCAACGGTAACGGAAGAGGTTACGTACTTTCGCTTTTCACTTTCACTTCAGCGAGTCAGCACAGGCTGAGAATCACTGTGGCACCTGACGTCGGGTGGTCCGAGGAGGTGGGTACCCTAGCAGGTCCGTTCTCGTGACCTCACCCCACGGTAACGGAAGAGGTTATGTACATAGATAAGAGAGGGTTTAAGGGGAGGATTGGTCCGATTGTGTGTCGTACCTCGTCTCAGGGGACACGATATGTCATCAAATTAAAAAATTTTGACGATGATATATATTTTGTCTATTGGTCGTTCCTGGATGACCCATCGTGTCTTGAGACGAGTTTTGAGATATTATTGAATTTACCCTTTTTTAATAAGTTTCTTTTCTATGTATATATACATGTTCCCTTAGAGAAACGACTTGTGGATGTTGATTGTGTTGCGACAGTTGGTTGATACGAGGTTTTATTTTAAAAATTTTCCCTTTTATTTTGAAGACAACAGCAACTCAGTGATTCAACACAGGTTGAGGCACGTCGGGGTACCTGACGTTGTACGGTCCGAAGGGACAGGTGGTTGTTGAGGGCCTCGAACGAGTTTGAGTACGGGTAACTCAGCCACTACGGTAGGTTGGTAGAGCGGGAGACAGTGTGGGAAGAAGAGGGTGGAAGCTAGAAAGGGTCGTCGTCCCAGAAAAGGTTACTCAACCGCGAGGAGTAGTCCACCGGTTTCGTGACCTCGAAGTCGTAGTCAGGAAGGTTACTCATAAGTCCTGACTAGAGGAAATCCTACCTGACCAACCTAGAGGAAAGACGGGTTCCCTGAGAGGTTCTCAGAAGAGGTTGTGGTGTCAAGCTTTCGTAGTCTGATAAGTCTTCCTTTGCTCCATAAGGCCGGCGTCGCACGGAAGGCTCGACACTTGTCGAGCCGACGTGCTGCGAGTCGGGGCCGGAGAAAGGGAGGGCGTCCGACCTCCTCACGGTCAAGTGGAGGTAGACGACGGGCCGGGACTGGAGGCACGAGGAGGTGTTGGCCTGGGACGCCGTGGACCTGGAGTCGCCTTTGCCGCAGCCCGAGGCCCCGCGGTTCGAGGACGTCCTGCGGCGGGACTTCTCCCACGAGGCGGGCCTCCAGCAGGACATGCAGGGGCGGCGAAGGCCACGCCGTCGGTGTCGGGACCCTCCCTTCCGCGGGACAGCCCTCCCGCTGGGACCCGGGCTCTACGACGACCACCTCCGCCGGTGTAGGACGTGCGGAAAGGACCCCCAGATGTCAAGGGAGTACCCCGGCGGTGCGGGGTTGAGAACGAACAGACACTACTTTTTCACCTGGGCCTATTAGGACGAAAAAAAAAAAAATTGTAAATTTTTAAAATAAATTAAAAAAAATGTTATCCAGGACAACCAATAGATAAAATAAAATTTTTTATAAATAAATAAACCGACGAGTCCCAGAATCGACACCGTACACCCTATCTCAAGGGACTGGTCCTTGACTTGGACCAAGGGGACGTGACCCTAGTATCTCAGGATCGACGATCTGTGGAGGTCCCTCCAGGTCAACAGACAAAATTTATATCGTCGCACACGGACAGGAGGAGGTGGGACCACCGAGTCACCATTTCTTAGACGGACATTACGCCCTCTGGGCCCAAACTAGAGACCCATCTCTTTTAGGGGACCTCTTCCCTTACCGTTGGGTGAGGTCACAAGAACGGACCTCTTAGAGTACCTGCCTCCTCGGACTACCCGACGTCAGGTGCCCGAGTCCTCCTCAGTCTGCACTGAATCGCACGCATACCCTTCGACCCTCTGAGACCCGAGTGACGCGAGGAAGGAAACTACACGTGGAGTCGAGAGACCCCGGCCCTGGGACAAAAGGGCAGGGCTCAAAGGAGTCCCGAGTGGCACCCTCACCCACGTCAGACTGCCGACGACCTGCCGTCGACAAGGAAGGAAGGACTCAAGGAGTCCCGAGTGGTCGAGTGGAAACCGACACGGACGTTGGTGACTACTGACCCTGTAGGAAACAAATGACTAGACTGTCCGTCACAAGGCAAATAGGTAGAGGACCCACCATTTCAAGACAAGATCTCCCAAAGACATAAAAAGGTCCTGACGTTTTTTTTTTTTCGTATGTGACTAAGAATGGAAAGTGTCGTTCTTCTCCGTTTCGGCACCGCACCTGTACTACTCCTCCGACCTCCCGGGCCGCCACTTGTTCCTGCAGGACGTCCACCAAGTCCTGACCTTCCTACTCGAGACACTAGTCCGGCGTCCCTGCCAAACTAGAGCACTGGGGTGGGGGGNGGGGGGGGGTGGGACCTATATCGACACCCAAAAAAGGACTACTTTTAACCCTTAGCCAACGGAACAGACACCCGGTAAGACTCAGACCCTACCGCGTCATTCAAGGTCCTCTAAGACACCTGGTACTGGGCGTTTGTCGGGGGACCCTCTATGACTTTCAACACACAGGTCGTCTCTAATCAGTACCTTAACGCCAGTGGTGCCCTTCCTCGCAAGGTCGAGTGCAAATGAGGACCGAAGACCTACCGAAACTTATACGGGACAATTGTAACAGCGACTGAGTGGATGACCCCACAACGTTCTTAACTTAATTTTAACACGTACTTACGTTAATCTTTTGCAAAGCTCACAAGTAAATATTTATCTGAACGTTCAGTTGACAATTTCCTTTCTGTAGAACGAAACTTTCGTACGTAGGATGATCTCACTTCTAGACCTCTCTAGATCTCTCGCAGGATGACTCACTTCATTCAGTCCCTCTCTTCCTCTTTATAACATACTGTAGGGAACACACACCTTGCTTTTCTCTACTATGGTTACCTGAACGAATGTTTTGTCTGAGTCTGAATCTCTTGCCTGAATACCAACGGTCCACCCCCTCCCCGTACGTGTGTGACGACACTACTGGTTCTTCTGGGTGACAATCGTGTTCCTTGAGACGAGTCACAGTACGCCGTCGGACCCATCCTCCCCTCAAACCCCCTCTTGCCTAGGTACATAGACATACCGACTCAGGAAAACGACAAGTGGACTTTTATAGCATTGTAACAATTAATCGATATGGGGTATGTTTTATTTTTCAAATTTCAAACCCCCCTCCTTTTAGGTTCCTTCTATTATGTCGTTCGTTACCTTTTACCTTTAATGGAGTTTAAATTCCTTGAGAAAAGTGTTCCACTTTCCACCTGGAGGGTCCACCGAGCCACCATTTCTTAGGCGGACGGCTAGTCCTCTGTCTCCAAGTTGGGGACCAGACAATTCTAAGGTGCACAACACGTCGTCGATTCGGTCACTCGACCTTTGTTGTTGTTTTCTTCACTTCACACTGAGAGTTGAAAAATTTCCTCAAATCAGGTAATGATCTCGTTTCGTTTCCCTTAAAGAGACGCTGAACATGACCCTACCCGGACCCGGGTCGACCCCCAGATCTCCCACCAAAGGAGTTAAGACGGAGGGGTCAATAGTAGGGTCCCGGAACTCTTCAACATGTTACACGTCGACCGAAGGACACGTTGGAGGACCTCCCTGACATGGTGGGTCCTGTCTGAAACGAGACCACAAAAGGTCGGTGGGACGAACGTCCTAGAGTCAAGGTCTGGTCTCTGAGTCGGGGTCCGAGAACCGTCACTTTCACGCCTCGGGATGGACCTGGTCGACCCTCCCGGGGTCTGATACCCGAAAACCCCCAAGATCGGTAGATCGGGTCCTGAAGGGACCACCGGATCACCATTCCTTAGTTCCCACCCCTTCTAGGGGACCTCTTCCCTTACCGTTGGGCGAGGTCGTAAGAACGGACCTCTTAGGGTACCTGTCTCCTCGGACCGCCCGATGTCAGGGACCTCAACCTGTGTATCATATCGTTTGTGTCGATTGATCGCGGACCCAGAGGGCTTAATGTCCGTCTGCGAAATGACAGGCTCGGTGCACCCTTCGGGCGATTGATCGTGTGTCGATCAATTTTCAATCCTGTCGTAAATCCTGAGTTTCTGGAGCTTTCGTCAGCATCCCAGTAAGAGAAAAACAGCCGTACTCAAGTACACGGGTTGTGTGTCACTTCGCTTTGTTTGACTCTGTAGCGACAAACCTCGTCTCTTTCCAAATGACGTCCCGGTCTCTCTGCTCACCGAGTACGAGATTTTGGGACTCCAGGGGTTTCCCGAAGTTGTTTGGTAAAGATTTTCGATCCACCTTCTGCTATGCAGTTCAGTCTTTTTGTAGCGCGTGATTGCGCATATGGGGCTACGACCCTTTCTAACTCCTGTCCTCCTCTTCCCCCGCCGTCTCCTACTCTTCCAACCTGCCGTAGTGACTGAGTTACCCGTACTCACACTCATTTGAGACCCTCAACCACTACCTGTCCCTCCGGACCGTACGACGTCGGGTGCCCCAACGTTTCTCAGTCTGCGCTGACTTCTTGTGTTGCGTATATATACCTTAGATCCTTTTACCACGACGACGACGACGATTCAGTGAAGTCAGCACAGGCTGAGACACGTTGGGGTATCTACCGTCGGGTGGTCCGAGGGGGCAGGGACCCTAAGAGGTCCGTTCTTGTGACCTCACCCGACGGTAAAGGAAGAGGTTACGCACTTTCCCTTTTACCATGTCCACTCGGATAAACGTCCCGTCCTTGTCTGCGTCTGTCTTGTCTACACCTGTGCGGTCCCCGTCCTCCTCCACCCTTCTTGACTCTCGACGCACGTTTGCGTGTGAGTAATGGTGCTCGTGTTGCCTCTTGGTCACCCTCCGACGTCACACTGCGCCCGAGTCGGCCGCGACGCTGTTTTATGTTTACGTGTACTAAGACATTGTCTATATACACCTATTTATTTGCGCCCTCTCGTCGGTTCAGGAGGTGCGTGTTGAGGTCTATTGAATGTACTTGTGAGACGACAGTTTTCTTCCCCACTTGAGGGGGCTGAGGAATTCGTACACGGTACGGATCGGGGTGGGCTTTTCCCTTCCTACCTTTCCATCCCTTGGACTGTATGCGCAGTCGGTCGATTGGTTCTAATTGTAGTTACGACTGTTTACACGACATAACTATAAATAAGAACTACACGACACTAAATTTTACCGTGAAAGTCAAGTCAAGTCAGTGAGTCAGCATAGGCTGAGAAACGCTGGGGTACCCGACGTCGTGCGGTCCGGAGGGACAGGTAGTGGTAGAGGGCCTCAAGTGAGTCTGAGTGCAGGTAGCTCAGGCACTACGGTAGGTCGGTAGAGTAGGAGCCAGCAGGGGAAGAGGAGGACGGGAGTTAGGGAGGGTCGTAGTCAGAAAAGGTTACTCAGTTGAGAAACGTACTCCACCGGTTTCATGACCTCGAAGTCGAAATCGTAGTAAGGAAGGTTTCTTTAGGGTCCCAACTAGAGGAAGTCTTACCTGACCAACCTAGAGGAACGTCAGGTTCCCTGAGAGCTCTCAGAAGAGGTTGTGGTGTCAAGTTTTGGTAGTTAAGAAGTCGCGAGTCGAAAGAAGTGTCAGGTTGAGAGTGTAGGTATGTACTGGTATCCTTTTTGGTATCGGAACTGATCTGCCTGGAATCAGTCGTTTCATTACAGAGACGAAAACTTATATGACAGATCCAACCAGTATTGAAAAGAAGGTACCTCATTCGCAGAAAATTAAAGTACCGACGTCAGTGGTAGACGTCACTAAGACCTCGGGTTTTTTTATTTCAGACTGTGACAAAGATGACAAAGGGGCAGATAAAGGGTACTTCACTACCCTGGTCTACGGTACTAGAAGCAAAAGACTTACAACTCGAAATTCGGTTGTAAAAGTGAGAGGAGACAGTGAAAGTAGTTCTCCGAAAAATCAAGAAGAAGTGAAAGACGGTATTCCCACCACAGTAGACGTATAGACTCCAATAACTATAAACAGGGTCTTTAGAACTAAGATCGAACACAAAGAAGGTGAGATCACAAAGAGTACTACATGAGACGTATCTTCAATTTATTCGTCCCACTGTTATATGTCGGAACTACATGAGGAAAAGGATAAACCTTGGTCAGACAACAAAGCACAGGTCAAGATTGACAACGAAGGACTGGACGTATGTCCAAAGAGTTCTCCGTCCAGTCCACCAGACCATAAGGGTAGAGAAAGTCTTAAAAGGTGTCAAATAAAACTAGGTGTGTCAGTTTCCGAAACCGTATCAGTTATTTCGTCTTTCTCTACAAAAAGACCTTGAGAGAACGAAAAAGCTACTAGGTCGCCTACAACCGTTAAACTAGAGACCAAGGAGACGGAAAAGCTTTTGGTCGAACTTGTAGTCCCTCAAGTGTCAAGTGCATAACAACTTCGGACCGATCCTCTTAAAACTCGTAATGAAATGATCGTACACTCTACTCACGTTAACACGCCATCAAACTCGTAAGAAACCGTAACGGAAAGAAACCCTAACCTTACTTTTGACTGGAAAAGGTCAGGACACCGGTGACGACTCAAAAGGTTTACACGACCGTATAACTCACGTCGGGAAAGTGTCGTAGTAGAAAGTCCTAAACTTTGTCGAGGTGACCTTACGGTAGTGGAGGTGATCGAAACAAGCATCACTACGAAAGATTCCGGGTGAACTGAAGTGTAAGGTCCTACAGACCGACATCTATCGTGAAATGGGGAGGGGTTTAGAGTTTTGATATAAAATTAATACTTTTTGTGTAGTTCCGTTTATAGTTATCTTCCCGTAGGATGTTTTTGCGGAAACACAAGCACCGAAGTCAGTACAGGTTGAGAACGCTGGGGTTCCTGATATCGGGTGCACACCGAGGAGACAGATACCCTAAGAGGTCCGTTTTTATGACCTCACCCAACGGTACGGGAGGAGGCCCCTTAGAAGGGTTGGGTCTCTAGCTTGAGTGTAGAGGACGTAAAGTCCGTCTAAGAAATGACAGACTCGGTGGTCCCTTTGAGACTGTTCATGAGTTTTTAGTAGTTCCAGTAGTTTCGGTTCATTTCAGATTCTTAATGGTCTCGGGCGAACCAATGTAAGAATTTGTCAGTAGAACAAGATATGTTTCACTTCTGGTCCATACTGGACGCAGTCGAAGAGATGTGACATTTCCCCGAGACAGGTTTTCAGTCTCGTCAGCCCTGGGAGTGGAGGTGGGGGTTGGGGACGAGGTGAGAATGTCCCAGTCTGTCTTTATTTCCAGGTAGGTTTGAGTCCGAGATTTCCCTTGTGACCGAAATTGAACAAGAGGTTTCGGGTCTCAAACTGTGCAGTGCGTGTCCACTCTCCTAAGTGCCACTTACTCCTGCCGACGGGGGTTTTACGAAAGGGACCCCAGTCGTCCGACCCTCCTCCTGTCACATTTAGGTCTCTTGTGGGGGGGGGATGATTGTGTGAGGGATCCTCCTGGAGTCTCCAGGGGTGAAACGATTTAATTCGTTCCTCCCTGTTACGGAACTCCGCTCGGTAGAAACCTCGTGGAACATGATGTGCCTGAGGAATTTCTATGGCATCGTCCGAAGGGTCCGCCGAGTCACCATTTCTTGGGCGGACGGTTACGTCCTCTGTGTCCGGGCTAAGGACCCAGCCCTTCTAGGGGACGTCTTCCCTTACCGTTGGGTGACGTGACAAGAACGGACCTCTTAGAGTGCGTAGGACGTCAGGTACCCCAGCGTTTTCTCAGTCTGGGTTGGATCACTGATTTGTTACGGTAGGGTTCGTCGGGGTAGGACAGACTTTACTTTACCCGCACCGGACTCCGAGTCCCTAACATTTTCAAGGAGGTTCGCTAAGGTTGGACGTCTCTTTGAACCCTTAAGGACCCCAATCTGTTTAGTGATGACACCATTTGCCAAACGTTATGTACACGCACTTTACTTGTGTAATATGTGGAATTTGGATACGTCCCAACTACTAAGAGAATTATTTCGGCCCCTTTTTTCTTTCTTTACGAAACCCTCTCTTGGTAAGTGCACCTCTGAGTTCCGTGCTTTATCGACCAGAATGATAATTGACTCTGCCCGTAAAAGTTTAAAATTAAAAAATATGCCAAAAGTTTCCGGGATGAAGTAAGTCAATAATCTTTTGGAGCCGATAGTTAAGGGACACAACACGTGTTGTAGAGACATCGAGTCGTCGACTAGAGAGCGGGTGGGGATTTGGTGGGGGGACGTGGACGACGACCCCTGACCGTGGAATAGGAGATACACACAGACGAAGAGAAAAAAATATAAGGCATCAGACAACGGAAAAGTCTAAGGTCTATAGTCCCCATTCTATGTCATAAACAGAAAGAGACAGACTGAATAAAGTGGAATCGAATCAACGAGTCAGCACAGACTGAGAAACACTGAGTCACCTGACCTCGGGCGGTCCGAGGAGACAGGTACCCTAAGAGGTCCGTTCTTATGACTTCCCCCAACGGTACGGGAGGAGGCCCCCTAGAAGGGCTGGGTCCCTAATTTGGGTCCAGAGGGTGTGACGTCCGCCTAAGAAATGACAGACTCGGTGGTCCCTTCGGGTTCTTATGGTCTCACCCATCGGACAGGGAAGAGGTCTCCTTGAAGGACTGGGTCCTTAACTGGGCCCCAGAGGTCCTAACGTCCACCTAGGAAATGGTCGACTCGATGGTCCCTTCGGGAATGGAGTCGGGTGATGGAGGCTAAGAGTGGGACAGCGACGTGTACCGTTTGAAACGAGAAAAACTACGGACTCGTTATGAGGCAACATATTTGTGCGGCGGAGAAATAGGTGAGGAGACAGCCGCCTGTGCCTCCCCCAAAGGTATGGAACCGATAACGCCTACGACGGCGATTCTGGTGTCTCCACGTCCGTAGAAAGGTTTACTCTCGAAGACACGACTAGGTCTTATGTGGGTTCTCACCTGGACAACGCTCGAAGACACGACTGGGTCTTATGTGGGTTCTCACCTGGACAACTCTCGAAGACACGACTAGGTCTTATGTGGGTTCTCACCTGGACAACTCTCGAAGACACGACTAGGTCTTATGTGGGTTCTCACCTGGACAACCCAGTATAGCATCAAAATAAAATACATTAACAAGAAAAAAGAGAACGAGTCACAAATTTAATGCTTTCATACTATTGTATAAATGTCCTCTGGACCTTTTTTATCTGGTTTCAATGTATATCAAGGTGATACTTAGTGTTAATACAAATTCATCTATGTCATTGTAAAAACCTCAAAGTTACAGCTTCCTCGAAGTCAAAATCAAAAACTCTTTGGAGGTATTACGAAAGGTATCGCTGACGTGGTTAAACGTAAGTTTAACGTAGTCTGATGTAAGCATGTGTCGTCACACACTCCCAAAGGAAAACAGGTACAGGATCGGTTGTAAAGAACACAAGAAAAATGACTACCGGTAAGACTGTCCACAGTCCACTCTAGAGTGACACCAAAACTAAACGTAAAGGAAATAATCACTACAACTTCTGTCCACGTGAAATCTTGTGACGTCTTCTAAGTAAACTATTGTTTGTCCACATATATGGTACCCCGAAGGGTTCACCACGGTCACCGTTTCTTGGGCGGACGTCACGTCCTTTGTGTCCTCTGCACCCAAACTAGGGACCCATCCCTCCTAGGGGACCCCCTCCCGTGCCGTTGGGTGAGGTCATAAGGACGGACCTCTTAGGGTACCTGTCTCCTCGGACCGCCCGATGTCAGGTGCCCCAGCGTTTCTCACTCTGTGCCGACTCGTTGTCTCGTTCATTTATAATACTTAAGTGCCTTTAGGTCCATTCTCCCACCATACCTCTTTCAGTTGACTCGTTCGTTGTCGTCGTAGGAATTTCTCACCAGTCATTCACGGTTGTGTGTGTGTGTGTGTGTGTGTGTGTGTGTGTGTGGGCAACGAGACCCGGTCTATGTGTGTGTGTGTTACAACGAGGTCCGGTTGGTCCATGTGTGTGTGTGTCAACGAGGCCCGGTTGGTCCACTCCCGACATGACTGGGCGCCCAGAAGTCGTGTCCACTTGATTCCGGTTGTCTGGTAGGAGTGGACTGTCCGCCCTCCCGCGCCCCGTTCGTACACGTCTCTCGACGACGAGGGGCAGATGGGACCCACACGGGTGCACCTCGCATCGTCGGTTATCTGCCGTTCTTGCAGTGGCGCGCCTGGGGGGTTTCCGGGCAGTGGTGTACGAACGGTCAGCCCTAGGCAGGATCTCCACTCCTCAGTCCCACCACCCGCAAAGGAGGACGGAAGAGGGACCTTAGAGAGAGAGGGACAAAAAGAGGGAAGGACCAACCTTTGACGAGCGACTCGGGACGCGAGACGAGAGTCAGAGAGGTCAATCTGAGCAGTCTCGGGTCCCTGATCTCTTTGGGAGTCTCTCTTCCTCCACCCAGGGTGACGAGACGAAACTACTTTTTCAGGTGGATGTTTTGCATAGACAAACCGTTTAAAGCCATATAGAGGGCCGAGAAGGGTTGGAGATCCAAACTTCAACAACAAATCGGCGACTCAACATAGACTGAGAAAGGCTTGGGGTACCTGACATCGGGTGGTCCGAGGAGACAGGTACGCTAAGAGGTCTGTTCTGCTGACCTCACCCAACACAAAGGAGAAGGTCCCCTAGAAGGACTGGGTCCCTAGCTTGGACCCAGAGGGCGTGACCGTCCGCCTAAGAAATGGTGACACGGTGGACCGTTCGGGGAACTAGATTTCATCTTCTACTGGAACCCCACGAGACTGAACTTCCAGTCCTGGTCGACTACACATAGACACAGAATTTCCTCAGACCCCCACAGTGAGTGGCACCGAATGCCAGTAGTTTGGCGAGATGATGTGGGATGTCAGGACTCCCACGAGAAACAGTGCCCTCCTTTGGCTCAAAGACTCTCTTTGCGGAAACGGACCCCGTTGTTCTGAGCTATAAGTTTGTCCCAGACTAAAGTCCGGGACATTAGGATTGTCAAAGACACCCTAGTGAGTTCTGGGGGAACGTCGTTTACTTGAATAGATACTTTGTTTTGCTTGCGTGTCTACATCTCTTGTCCAAAGAGGTCAACGACGGGGTCCCGAGACTCACCCCCGATCAGAGACCGACGTCTCGTCCCCGAGTCCCGTGAGCTCGCAGTCCTCGGCTCCGAAGGCCCGGGCCCTCGAGACGGCGTACCAGAGTCGACGGGAGCCGTACCCCCTGGGAGGACGCTAGCTTGAGCACAGGGGCCGTAACCGTCCGCCTGAGAACCGGTGACATAAGGGTCCTTTCAGGAGCCTTATGGAAATATGGTTTTCAGAAGTGACACAAACACATTGACCTCCCATACAATTGCTCGTGTTTTCCCTTGTTGAGTAGACTTTTGGGACACCGACTAAAAGTGATTCACTGCCCTTGGGTAACCGGTTAAGGCGACTCGGATCGGACAATCGGTCCTAGTGAGTGACCGTTCACAAAAGTTAGAAGGAGATGCTGGAAGGGGTCCCGAGTCGTCCATTTCTGAGACGGACGTTACGTCCTCTGGGCCCAAGCTAGAGACCCAGCCTTTCTCCGGGACCTCCTCCCGTACCGTTGGGTGAGGTCATAAGAGCGGACCTCTTAGGGTGCGTGATCTCCTCGGACCACCCGATGTCAGGAACCCCAGCGTTTCTCAGTCTGTGGGGACTCGTTGATTGAGAAGTGAGAAGATTGTCCAGGGTAACCGAAGCAAATGGCTTCTGATGTAAAGGTAAGGCGGACTCGCGAGTCGGAACGCAGTTCTACTCTCTTCGGTTTTGTCGCGGGAAGAGGTCAATGCCTGACGTCACCACGAAGCTCGTCGACCCGTTTCTCCTCGAAGTCTGCAAATTCCGGGAGGACTTCCTCGTGCGTAGTCTTGGCCGTCGCACGAGGAAGGGCGACCAGGTCCACCTGTCCCGGCTACGCCACAGGGAGCGGAGGGAGGACGTACTCGTGACGTCTCTCAGAGAGCGGACCTTCTGTAGGTAGCCGTAGAAACTTTTCTACGCGGACAGCCGTGACAGACTCTACCGCTCCCTGCTCTACTTTTCACTCACTCTAACCCCGTCTGGAGCCCCCATCCCCTTTGTCCCCCACTGGAGTTCAAGGGTCCTCTACCCCTGGTCCTCTGGGGGCAACCAGAGAGCCCCCACCCTCCCACAGATAGAGATGTCGCCCTGAGACTTGATCCTCGTGAGTGAGTGAGTGACGAGTCGGACGGAGCGACCTTTGGGTTCAGTAGAGGTCGGACACTTTGGTACTTCCTCGTCTGTCCAGACGGACCACCCAACTTCCATCATCTGCCCTGCACCTCAGTTTTCACGGTTCGGTCTCGAGACCACGGGGGTGTACACACTGAAGACCGTTTAAGAGACGAAGAGACGTAGACCCCTTCTCAGAAACACGACGGAGATACACGACAACGGTTCCACGTTATTCTTTCACTTAGAAGTGGGACAACCAGGAATAATCAAAAGACAGACCTTCTAGACAGGAAGGCACACTCACCCCATGATTTCTGGGGGTGCTGATAGAACAACGACAGTTGAAGGGGAAATTGTCAACGGTCGTAAACGGAGTACGTGACTCCACGACGACCCAACCCACGTACGTAGAAATATTAACAAGGTAGTAGAAGAACCTATCTAGGGAGTCAGTAATGCATCGCCGGAAGGAACAGAGCACTTACATGAGCCAGCACAGACTGAGAAACGTTGGGGTACCTGACATCGGACGGTCCGAGGAGACAGGTAGAGGGACCTTAAAAGGTCTGTTCTTATGGCCTCACCCACCGGCAAAGGAGGAGGTCCCCGAGAAGGACTGGGTCCCTAGTTTGGGCTCAGAGAGGACGGAGGACGTGACCGACCACCTAAGAAATGGTGATCGCGGTGGACCCTTCACGGAATGAACTTTCAGACAAAATAGATTATACTCATAACGACGAGGACGAGGAAAGCTGAAGACGAACGTACCTTATAGAAGGAGGTCGGGAAGTGAAAGTCAGACGCACACAGGGATCCAGACTTCGTAGACCCAAAGAAACAAAAATTCTTGTCATTGTCGACATCTTACCCATAGAGGGAATAAAGAACGGAATCTAAATCTCTGATTCCAAGTTCCTTGAAGAGATTCCTAACGGGAGGGAGTCTTACAACCACGGGTATAAGGTCGTTACATGAATGTAGTTCAAGACACCAATAGAAGTCCATAAATCCTCTTTCCATCATCTTTTTTTTTATTATCGAGAGGAAATAGACCTCTTCCTTTACCGTTGGGTGAGGTCATAAGAACGGACCTCTTAGGGTACCTACCTCCTCGCCCCACCCGATGTCAGGTGTCCCAGCGTTTCTCAGTCTACGCTGACTCGCTGAACTGAAGTGAAGTGAAGAGGAAATAGTCCTCCTTAAGAGAGAAAGTTGACACCTGTTTTTGAATCTCAGGGTTCACACTCGTCGGTCTAACTGATTTCTGAATGTCCATCAGGTGCGGAGCTACAACGAGTCGACAACACAGACATTTCCCGAACTTGTCTTCGAGAAGGAAGACTCTTAGTTTTTTTTTTTAGGGACCTACCTTTTGTATAATCATAATAAGTATCCTTTGACAACAACAAAAAGTCAACGAGTCAGTACAGACTGAAACACTGGGGTACCTGACGTCGTGTGGTCCGGAGGGACAGGTAGTGGTTGACGACCTCGAATGGGTTTGAGTGCGGGTAACTCGGTCACTACGGTAGGTTGGTGGAGTAGGAGACAGTAGGGGAAGAGGAGGACGGAAGTTAGAAAGGGTCGTAGTCCCAGAAAAGGTCACTCAGTCGAGAAACGGTAGTCCACCGGTTTCATAACCTCGAAGTCGTAGTCAGTAAGATTACTGATAAGTCCCAACTAAAGGAGATCCTGACTGACCAACCAAGAGGAACGTCAGGTTCCCGGAGAGCTCACAGAAGAGGTTGTGGTGTCAAGTTTTCGTAGTTAAGAAGTCACGAGTCGAAAGAAATGTCAGGTCTAGAGTGTAGGTATGTACTGATGACCTTTTGGGTATCGAGACTGAGATTCCTGGAAACGGTCGTGTCACTTTAGAGACGAAAAACTATGTGACAGACCCAAACAGTATCGAAAGGAAGGTTCCTCGTTCTCAGAAAATTAAAGTACCGACGTCAGTGACAGACGTCACTAAAACCTCGGGTCCTATTATTTTAGACAGTGACATCCTTTACGCCCAATATTTTAGTCTTATTCTCACCCACAAATGACTAGTCATGGGGGTCGGCTCGGTGGCACAACTCTGACCGTGCCCGGGACTCAGAGGTAAAAGGAACGACGTCTGCTTAACCCCTTATCTGACTCTACGACTCTGCTCGCACCCAAGGGAAGTCATAAAACCCGACCCCTACAAAAGTAGGGACTACTCCCACCGACGGTACTACAATAACTCTGTCACCGAGCGGACAAGAACTAACGTCTCACAGATGACCGACTTTGTAGTCTTCTAAGGCGTGGTCGTTTCTGACTGGTTCCAGGTTCGTACTTTCTTCACGGCCCAATCAACCCCTAGTGCCCCTCCCTTCTTCACCACCCTTTTACCTACACACACTTAATGCGACGAGAATTAAATATATGTTCTTCCACTAGCACCCTTTTTAAACAAAACTATACCTGGCAAAAATTTCAGACATAACTTAAACAAAGTTATAACAAAGACTATATATATATATATATATATATATATAAAAAAAAAAAATCGGGGCTCCATACACTCTAAAATCCAGGAACTGGTCCCCAACTTGGGTGTTGGGGACTCAATCTTCCACTTCAGAATTGGTGACCCGGTGGACCCTTCAGGACCATCACTATAGATTCTGTAAGCACCCCGAAAGGTCCACCGAGTCATCATTTCTTAGATGGACCGTTACGTCTTCTGGGTCCAAACTAGGGCCCTAGTCCTTCTAGGGGACCTCCTCCTTTACCGTTGGTCCTGACGTCGGACGTCCGGGAGCCAGGCACCCCTAAGAGATCCGTTCTTACGACCTCGCCCCACAGTAAGGGAGGAGGTCCCCTAGAAGGGCTGGGTCACTGACTTGGGAGTAGAGGACGCAGAAGACGTACCGTCCGTCTAAGAAATGGTGTTTCCATGCAATCGTTCGTCGTTTCAGAGACCGTGTCGGATACCACCCTCTGTCTGTGCATCTCGCGGTCGACACTCACGCCCTTTCTCGCCGGGTCAATTTCCCTGTGTCTAGATAAAGGGTCCTGTAGGCAGGCGAGACTTCTCCACTAGAATCCCGGTCTCTAGGAATATGTGTGCAACGATCCTTCTTTGCTTTCGCGGGGTCTCCGTCCGACCGACCGACAGAAGCGTCGCTGACCCAGACACCAGAAACAAAGCGTAGAGACGAACAAAGAACGACTTTGGAACCGAGAGAAGTGTGGGTCAGGGTAAGAAGGGGAGAGAAGGCAGGGTACGTCCGGGGTCTCTCCTGGGAGTCCTGAGCGCCCTGATGTCCTAGGTGCACTACTGTTGTAAGAGGTGGTCCGACCTGTGTGGGGTCGTGAAACTTCTTAAACGGAGGCTCACAGGCCTGCGCGTACGCGATAGCCCCCGTAAATTGGGTCTGGGGGCCCCCCCGAAGGCCGGAGAGTGCCACCAAGACGTGCCTGGGGGCCCCCAGCCCTTCAGGTACGACCGGGCCTCCGAGGACGACAAGACCCGTGTTCCACTGGAGATGGTCCCGAACAAGAGGATGCAGAAGGAAGAGGCGCGGTCTCTGGAGGTCCCCAGGTCCCTCTGGTCGAAGCGCCTCGAGTAGAGGTCCCTCACCGGCCTACGAGGCCAGGGCCACCTCTTCCAGGACAGCGTCAGGTTTTCCGAGAACTAGCACCACCTACCTGAGCTCCTCGACCTCGAGTGGGAGCCTCTGGTCCTGAGGTCGGAGAGCCGGCTGACCCACCTCTCTGTCGGACATCGGCAGGACCGTGTGTCGGACGACTTCTTTCAGGACGAGGGGCTCACGCGGGAGGAGGAGTGGCAGGTCCTGCGCCCGCACGTCTCCGAGGTTCGGGACGAGGCCAGAGGGGCAATGGAGACCCATCCCCCGGAGAGCCACCTTTTGTCCCACGTCAACGAGGAGCCACCGCCCTTCGTGCCAGCAGTCTTCTGTGCACGGACCGTGCGCCCGTGTCTGGTGGTCCTCCACGAACTGTTCACAGTCCACGGGCACCACACGCGGGAACAGGCACTCCGGGAGCTCGACGTGCCCCTCGGTCTCTTTCCGGAAGGGCAGGGGTCGGTGTGGGAGTGCCCGAACATGCGGCGGAAGCACAAGGTCGCCGACCGAGGGTTTCTACGTCCGGCCGCGTGCGACTCGTCCCTCCTTGCGTTACGGGACTTCCCGAACACGGCCGACCGGCACCTGCCGCACACCTTGCGCTTCAAGCACAAACTGCCGCTGCTGGACCCGCAGGTGCCCGACTTCCCCGGGCTCGAGAGGCGGGACGTCGTCCGCTCGTAGGAAGAGGGACTGTCGGCGACGCCTTCCCCGGTGCGCAAGAGGGTGGAGTCGGAGGTCCTCAAGAAACGACGGAACAAGATGCAGGACGCTCCGCAGCTCCCTCTGCCCCTTCCGAGGGGCGACAAGGGGGTCTCGTGTTTCTCGGACTGCCTCGAGTCCGTGTAGCTGGAGTTGCAGGTGGACCAGGTCTACTTCTCCAAGGACAAACCGGAACACTCGTTCCTCCGCTGCGCCCGGGACCTTTGCGAGGATCCGACAGGGCGGCGGGGGCACCGATTCGTCGCGGAAGACGTGACCTAGACGGACGACCCAGTCGTGGGACGGCGGGGACGGAGGAGGGGTCTGAACGAGCTCCGGAAGATGACGGAAAAGCTCTGTGTCCTGCTGCTCAAACAAGCGAACCGGAACTTGCCGAAGGTTCTTCACACCGACGTCAACTTGGCCGGCTACCTGAATTGCCACAGAAGGAAGACAGAGGCGGCAACGGTCGTAAATGCGTTTCAAGCTGACCTACAGTCTCTCTGCGGTTTCCTACTCAGACGACTCCGTACCGGGCCCCGAGGGGTTCCCACTCACGGGGTGGAGACGGCAAGGGCAAGAACACAAAGAAAGGTTGTGTTCTCTCCATATTGACTCGTTTTAACGTGCATACATTCCACATACTAAACCACAAAACTACATGTACTTTATTAGTGGTAGTTCGATCAGTCGTGTGGGTAACGGAGTATATCAATGGTAAAAGAAACACACACTTTTGTGGATTTCTGATAGGGGGACCCAGACGTAGCACAATTGTGTAATCTCGAGGTCTTACGTGAGTAGGACTATTGACGTTGAAACATGGGAAACCGGTTGTAGAGGGTCAAGGGGTGTGGTTCCGGGTCCGCTCGTGGCTAGGTGCGAGCCGAAGGCACTTGAACCGACGACATCTTAGACTCTGGCCCGTACAGCGGGGCACTGACCGAGTAGAGCGAACCGTGTGACAGGAGACCGAGTGGTGACGACACCGGTTACTGTCACGGAGGAAGAAAAAGTCCGGACTTAGTACAAGGTGACACACACACATGGGGTGTAAAAGAGAAAAATACACAAATACAAATCACCCTCCTATTAACGAAGTATCACAACACAAAGACGGTGTGTAGGTGTGTTTAGTCGGTGTCTATATGTGCACAGGGGGGCGGGAACTTGGAGGGGGGGTGGGGTAGGGCGGTGAGATCCAGTAGTGTCTCGTGTCTCGGCTCGAGGGCCACAGTACACCGTTTAAGGGTAGGTGGTAGACAAAATGTGTACTATTACATGTACAAGGTTCCGATGAGAGTCGACTAGGGTCGGAGAGGCGGGGGGGCGACACAGGTGTCCAGCCGAGAGATCCAGACACAGAGGTGGGGATGGGACGTTCATTTACGTATTCATGGTGGAAAGACCTAAGGTATATTACACAGTTATCCGTTATAAATAAAAGTAGAAAGACTGAAGTGAGACATATATTGTCCGAGATCCAAGTAGATGCAGTAATCTTGATTGAGTCGGAGAAAGGAAAGGTACCGACTCATTGTCAGGTGACTCACTCATACACGGTGTCGACGAAATAGGTGCGGCGATGGCCGCCTGTAGATCCAACGAGGGTGCAGGACCGACAACATTTGTCACGACGTCGCCTGCGACCCCGTGTGTGTGGTGTCAAAGAAATGGGTGACTACCTGTGAATCCAACAAAGACGTAGAACTGACAACACTTATTACATGTTTAAGGAGAGACCCTGGGACTAAGGTTAAGAGAACCTGTGCGGGGGTGTTTTCACCCCAAAGACCTAGTATGCCCTCTCCTACTCTACCGACCTACCGTAGTAGCTAAGTCACCTGGGCTTGAACCCGTTTGAGACCCTTTATCACGTCCTGTCCCTTCCGACCGTGCGAGGTTAGGTACCTCAGTGTTTCTCAGCCTGTACTGAACCGCTGACCTGTTGTTGTTTACCACCAAGATAAAAATTAAAACCCCCTCCCTGTAAGGTATCGCAAAAGGTATCACCGATGTGAAACTGCAAGTTCTCCCTCGATCTTAAGTTCGTGTCTAGAATGAATCTCGACCACTATACGGGACACCCATGTCTTCACAAGACCTCCGTCAAACCAATACTGTTGTGAGGAGGTCTGGTACTCTAGTCTAGGTGAGTCTCGGAGACTCTGGGAGGGGTAGGATTGTCGGACTGAAGAGAGGAGTCCGTACCTAGCGCGTCAACGAGTACAGTCTTAGGTAGGACACACTTGTTTACAAACAAAGGAAGAGGCGTTATCCGACTTCTAGTTCTGGGAACTACTCGTGACCCTTCTGGAGACGAGGCACGAGCCGTGCGTGGGTTTGGATGCTCTCGAGCTGGACTCACCGTCGCAGAACTCGTTCCTCCGGTACTTCTGGGAGACACAGTTCGACGCCGTCGGTCGGACATTTTATGTCTTAGACTACACTCCGAAGGGTCTGGGGCATGGAGGGGGAAGCACGCCGACACAGCGCCGAGAGGAGAGGATGGATGACTAGAAGTCTTGCATGAACGTCCCTTATTCCCGACACCTTCCACGTCCTTGGTTCAAGGGTTTTCATGTCCACCCCTTACAGATTCCTAGAACACTTCCCTAATGATTCCACCCAAACAAATGCGTCCCAAAACTTCCTACTTATCCTCAACCAATCGTCCCCTCCATCACTCCTTCCAAATAAAGTCATGACATAAGTAACTATGGTATTCAAATGTAACAGACAGACTGCTTAGTACACAGTCATGGAGGTAGTTACGATACTATCTTTTGTGAAATTTACAATATGCATATTGGATGCATACACAGATATGTATGCACATTGTGACCTGTAGTTTTTACCTTTATGTTACATTTTTTTAGTATTTACATAAATATGTATTCACTACATGTGTAACTATTACTTCTTCGTAGTCATTGCAACGAAATGCCTAAGGACCCATCCTTTCTAGGGGACCTCTTCCTTTACCGTTGGGTGAGGTCATAAGAACGGACCTCTTAGGGTACCTGTCTCCCCGGGCCCCCCGATGTCATTTATCTCAGCTTTTCTCAGTCTGTGCTGAAACGTTGATTCGACGTTCTTGTTGTTCCATCGGGACGGACCTGTGTCTACTTACTCAGTAATGTGTGAAGAGTACCGCAGGCATAATGCCAGTGTTAGTACTATGTTATAATCTTTGTAACGATATAAATTTTTTTTGTGTGCATGGAAATTACTAACCGACTGTCCGACAAAGAGACCAATATTCTCTCTTTTCGTAAGACATGTCGTTACATTAAGAAGCGTTCGTTTCAAGATTTTATCATTCTTTTTTTTATGTAGCAACCAAAATATGACTTACGGTGAGTGGAAGAAGGACACATCCCTATCCACCGGGTGCAGTTGTGGTCAAAACGTATGCTACCACAAGTACGCACAAAGAGATAAAGAACTCTTTTTGGGGTGTATGTGTTCTTGAGTATATCAAATTTGGGCACAACAAACTCCTCGTTGACATTTGCGTTTACTTTCTAGTCTCAGTTTTGCCCTTGTCTCTACCTTTCTGCTCCTGCGCTGCCTTGGACAGGGTAGCAGGATTCAGCTCGGGGGAAAAGAGCAGACGTCTAAATGGCCGCGGGCCCAGTGGGGACCAGAGGCGGTGGAGACCTACTGAGACCAACAGTTGGCCTTGCAGTGCGCGGACCTGGACTGCCCGAGGGCGGACCCGCTCCTCCTGCACGCCCGCCGCCCGCTCCGGGAGTCCGTGGGCGTGACGCGCGACGTCTGAGAGTCCGCTCAGGGCGACGGGCGAAAGGCGGAGAGCCCAAAGGCCCGCAATGACGAAATGAAAGGTGAACCTTTATTCGAAAGCGTCTTTCGACGACTCCAGAATGGTTCGAGACCCTCAGACCGCGGCCCTGCTCCCGAGCTGGCGCACACATATTACTCGCGGCAGTTTGGGCTGGGCTCCTTCGCGCGCCAGTGCTCGCGAAGTGCACAGTGCTCGCGAAGCGCTTCCCGCGTCAGTGAACGCGAAGAGCACAGTGCACGCGAAGTCCTACTTTGCACTGAAGGCCCCCGAGGGGACCCCCGTGGCGTCGGCTCTGACGCGAGCGCTACGCCCCGCGGGCCGAAGGCAGGGACCGGCCGCCTGGTCTGAGGCGCTCGGCGGGGAGTTTCGGGTCGCGCGCGTGTCGGGCGCCCTGAGACGAGTCCCGAGGCCCCATCGGACCTGTCCGCGCCCCAAACCCCGCCTCAGCCTGACTGACTCGGTGCGTGCGCGCGCGTGTGCGTGTGGGGGGGGTGGGGCGTGTGGGGGGGTGGGGCGTGTGGGGGG